>LNAC01000264.1:1530158-1571347 GCA_002007465.1 Ailurus styani | reverse complement strand
ATATATATATATATATATATATATATATATATATATATATATATATATATATATATATATATATATATATGACAATCAGAACTAGAATGTAACATCCAGGAAAGTTGGTTATTGAAACAATGTTTCTCTCTAGAATCACCCTTATTTCCAGAGATAGCCAAATCAAGACTAATTTGCTTGAAAAAGAAGTCTAATTTTAACAAACTTGGCCTAATTATTTACATAAGCTCAGAAAGAATAGTGATTGGCCATATAGGTCTTTCAAAATTTCCTTTGCTGGAGCCTCTCATAAGAAATCTAGATTGATCTTTAAATAGCATTCTGTGGGCCAGAAGTCATGCCAGACATGTGGCATCAGACATGCCTGCAATACCTGTAGGTCTGAGTGAATTCCTCTTCTTGAGGTCCCCAAAATATCCTGAGGTTCCTGCACCTTCTAGGAAGTGACATTGACAGGGAAGACTATTGGGAACCTTGAAAACAAGGTATCAGGCCAACATTTCCAAGGGGCTTTATTGGCTCCATAAAATCAACCTTAATTTCTTAAAGCTGTCTAATCATATCTGAGTCTATTCATGTCTCTCTCGAATACAACATTCCAGTCAAAGCCTTGGTAAAATAACCAGTGTTTCCAATGGTGTCTTGTTAAAAGGAGAACAGATTCTTATTGAACTTATGCAAATGATTATAATTGCCACAGAAGAATACTCCCTGAGACTTTTTGAATTTCAGAGGGTTCAGGTTAGAGAGAAAGTTAAATGTTTCAATTTGTTCACAATGAATACTTCAGCATATTTCTGTAAGTCATAGATATCTTAGAAAATTTCCTTAATTTGGAAGAACAAACATTAGAAAACTAGTAATGTTTCAAACTTGAGTCACAAAAACTATAATCATCTTCCTCAATTCATTCAGTCCCATGTTACTAATTCTTACTATTTGAACACAGGTTCTTAGTTAGTTCTGGAAAGTTTTACCCATTTTATGATCTTAAAGATATCAAAAGCCTGTATTTGTCAAAAGCCTATTTTGTGAATCTGCTTGAAGATGAATCATGTTTCACAAATGATAAAAGCCCATAATGCAATTGACAAGGAAATTCAGTTATTTTTTGTGACACATAATACTTCAATAATCAGAATATCAGGTGATGACCTTATACCAGAATATAACATACCAAATAAACAAGTCTAATTAGAGACTTCTTTAACAGTTCAAATCTGGAGAAGTTTGTTAAAACTTTAGAAAGTTTCAAAGAACATGCCTAAAAAGGATTATAGCTCAGTAAAGACCTGATAAAGACAACACATAGAAACTGTTTTTTGGGGCACAGAAAAAAGAAATACAATTTTGTTTACATTTTCTTACCAAGAGCAGACCAACAATCTAAGAAAAACATTATCTTTTTAACACAAAGAAAGCAGAATTTCAATCTTATACCAGTGCAATTTTAAAGTCCATTTATTTTAACCTTAGTCCATGCTGAACAAACATAAAATTCCTTTTCAAATATTTCCTTTTACAAACCTTGTACGACTTTCTTTTGCATTCAGACTCTTCACGTTTTCTTTTCCTTTAGTGCCTACAGTTAGTTCTTGGTCACACTACTTCAAAGAATAGAGTGGTCAACCAGAGGAAGAGTGGTGAGCAGCAAAGCAAAGTTTATTGAGCGATAGTACAAAGTTCCCAAAGAGGGAGGGGACTGGAGGGCTGGGTTGCTGTTAGGGCTTCAAGTCTGGGGGTTTTTATAAGAATGTTGGTGGGTTGTTTTAATCTGATTAACCCTCTACATGCCTGTCACCCAGTCAGGTTTTTGTCCAGGAGCTCATCTACCTATCAGGTAGTTGTTCACGTGGGAAAGGGTGGAGGGCTCCTTCAACAAAAATGTATTGCATACCTTACACCTTTCTTACACATCTCTTACTTTCCTACGTACAGAGTTGTTTCCCTTACTTCTGGCAGTCTTAATTATGTTTAGCAGAATTTTAATTCTTAGAAACTTTAGTCTCCAGTGAAAGCTAGGTAGTTGCCAATCATGACCTGTTCCACCAGAATTCTTTAGATGGCAAACTTATGAATCAGTTAAGCACAATGCACGTTTTCCAGCAAAAAAATATCCTTAGTTTCTCTGCAATAAGAAGCCAAAAGCACAAACCTACCTTCAGTAATCAATGCATTAGTACTTCATCCTATTTGGGAAAGACCTAGATGTCCAACAAATGTAATTCAATTTATCATTTAAGCAAAACTTTAAAGTTTCACATTACCAAAGGTTTGAAAGCTTTCTTAAAAATTACCCATGAAAACTTTGAGACAGATAAAATTAACCATCATTTTAAGTCATCTTTTTGCTGACAAACTGCAACAGAAATAAGCTTATTTGACCTTCAGTAAATCAGGATAGAATAAAAGTTTTATACTTAACGTTGATAATGCTAAAGATACATCTATTTCAATTAAACCAAAAAAACTTAAATTAGTTGAAGTACTGAATTATGTTCTACCTAGGTCTACCTAAAGTCAATCAATTTGTTTTCCATTGTCAATTTTTACCTGGGGCACTGGTGGGGAAATCTGAAGTGGGCAGTGTTAAGTCCAAGGGGGTTGCTCTTCACTCCTTGACAGTGAGGGTAGAGGTAGGAGACAACAGTGCTGGAGGTACTGAGGATGGTATAGGAACCAGTTATGTAGGCTGCATCCAAGGTGGTGTAGAAACAGGAGGAGGGGGAGGCAGCTGACCCACTTCCCTTTCATTCCATTTCTCTCCGGGAGGTGAGGTGCTTCCAGAGGGCAAAGAAAGAGGACTCTGGGTTCTAGTTTGTCAACTCAGACAGATGAACAGGCACCATGTTTTTTTTCTGCCAACAAGTAGGAATAGGCAGTCCATGTTAGGCCAGAGAAGACAGGGAACTTCCCTGAAACAAAGGGAGTTTTGGCAGCTGCTTGGGAATATTGCTCAAAGTCCCTGTCCCATGGTAGACTGACCACAGTTGGTTTCAAGTCCATTAACCTGGGAAATGAATGAGGAAGAAGCACCCACATCTCTTAGGAGGAGAAACAGTGAGAGAGTCAACATCCCCTTCATTACATCTAGCAACCAGGGTTTAGGAGGCATATTTAGACCTTTATCATCCAATATATTGGGAAGGAGTTTATAGGTCTGGTTAGTAGCCAAACACATTCTGCAAGAGGCCCTTGTTTCTGGGTGTTGATTTAAAGAAGACCTGGATCTGGGCTACCTCCGTCCATTTGCCCTTTTTCCTGCAGAAGAGATTTAAATGATAGATCATACTGAAGCCATGCAGTGTTACGGATCAGTCCTTAAATTTTGCAGTCAGAATTATTTCTAGTGGGTTGAAAGGTATTCCAAGGAAGAGTTCTCAGAACTGAAGAGAAAAAGTCCATTGCCAAGAAAATCTCCCCTGAATCCTGGATGGCATCCCACACAGGGTATGTCAGAAGTTCCTGGTGTCAAAGTGACTCGAGGCATCCTTCAGGTGAAATCTCTATGATCACTGCCCTGCCCTGTATGAGGGATGCCAGTGTCCCCCCTGCTTTCCTATTGCACTCTAGACTACAAATAGTTCCTAGTATATGGACCAAGACACCATGCCATGCCATGCCCTGTCATAACTTGCCTTGCCATGAAGAACCCACCATTTTTAATCCATGGAAAACACTAGAAAACTTTTACAAAAGGAATTACCCAATTTTATAACTTAAATAGTAGGGGATGTTGATGGAAAACAGTAAAGACCAAAATCCATCACAGCCTAAGCAACATTCCAACATATGTAGTCCTTGTGGTCAAAATCCCTAAGAAATAGTCCCCAGCTGAGTTTAGTTCAGTTGGGTGCTGTTTTTGGCCAGCTCTGAGTGGAGGTCTCACAGCTAGATGTGACTAGACCAGAGTTGTAGGGGGATCACATTAGACCAATGAGAAGGAAACCTTACAGGGGTATCTTAGATTGCCAGGTGTCTTACTGACAGGTGTCTGTCCCATGCCCAAGACAGACAGCTTTGTGTAAGGACAAGAATAAAGAGAGGGCATCAAGTTTCTGAGTCCTATTATCATTCTGGCCATGGTACTAACTTGCAGCCAAAAGGTAAGCTTTTAATTCCTCCCCATAGAGCAGCCATGGGCTAGAGGATTGCAGCCTGAGCAACTGACATGAGAATGTTCCAGTAAGACCATATCTTTGAAAAGCCCCTGAAATCAAAGTAAAGGAAAAGAAAAGAAAGTACTCACCAAGTTTGCACTGAGGCTCTGTGTTGAGACCAGAAGATTCAGGCCCCACAGTAGATGCCAAAATGATGTGAAATGTTAGAGTTTGGGAGTGAACAGTCAAGAAAGAATTCTTGAGATGTCTTCCATGCAAAAGGGAGGTTTTATTAAAACATGGGGACAGGACCCGTGGGCAGAAAGAGTTGCACTGGGGTTGTGAAGAGTGACTGATTATATACTTTAATGTTGGGAGAGGGTTAGGGAGAGTCTAAGTCTCTCAGGAATTTCGAAGCAAGATTTCCAGGAACTTGAGGGCCCAGTTTCTGTCAAAATAAGATCATTTACTACTGTTTAGTAAAACCTTAGTCATGAGAACCTTCAGGTATGTATCAGTGTGTCATATGCATGGAGGATGATTGCTAACATACATCTTGGTGGGGGGAGAGGGGAGCTGGTGGTGGTGTAGGAAGTTTCCAATGGGATTTCCATACGCTCAAGAATACTTACAGGGTCCTAGAGGTCCAGCTAATGTCAAGCTAGGGTTGCCTTTTGCCTTTAGCAAAGTACTATAATTGAGATAGTTGAATTCCTGGAGGAAAGACACTCTTCCTGTCTCAAGTACTTGTCTCAATAGGTTGTAAGTTGTGAGGAAGTTTAAGGTTTGTTGTTGTTGTTGTTGTTGTTTTTCCTCTATGTCTTTTGCCTTTGTTCTCCACATCAGACAAAGTATGTTGAAGAGATGCTATTTTCTACTTTTCGCTGTGTGGCTAAACTAATCAGCGGGAGAAACATTAACGTGAGATTTTCTTAATGTATATGAATTTACTTAATTCATAATTAAGTAATTTAAATATCTTTTGAAACTTTTTACATCCCATTCTACCACCTCTATACTGTGGCTCCTGAAATACTTGAATATGATGTTCACCTATTATGAACAAAAATTCTGAAGAGTTTATCTTAATTTGATCATATCATTTAGTCCCACTGATTATGATTTCCTCAGTTAATAGTTTCTCCAAATCTATATCACTAAAAAGTAAATCTGGTTTCAATGATACCAAAATACATGCCCTATGTTATTATTTTTTTTATATTGGTGGGTTTCATTCTTAGATATAGTTATCAGGAATGTTTAATCTTAATTTGTCTGATTGCTATAACTAGCGATATTTATAGGATTACCTTATGTAATTAAATTTACATTTTTATATCTGTTTCAAGCTGAGAAGATGATGTGATATTTCTTTTCACAATTACTCATTTGTTTTGAAATTACTTTAAATATTCTGTTGTGAACTAAGAACTGATTCCAAGTGTAGAAATAAACGAGTTTCAACACAGTTTATTTAACCTCTCTTTGAGTAGTCCACGAGTGTAGTAAATGTCTCCTGTGTGTTCACTTTATTTGTAGGAGGCAAATCTAAATTTTATTTAAACATTTATTTGAGCTTAGGTCTCTTAAAAGTTCTAAGGGCAAAGTTTCAGGTACATGAAAAACTAGCTCTGAACCAAGTCATAACAAAAGAGATCATTTTACTAATTAGAAATTTTAAGTCACGTGAAGCTTTTTAGTTTCTAATATTTATGTCATATTTCTTAGTGCTATAAAAATGATTTTATGTAACATAAAGCTGGAAATTAATTAAGCAGCATGGTTTTCTTTAGGATTTTAATCCTCTTGTAAAACAAAACAAAGGAAATACAAAACCAAACCTGAAACATCATTAACGTTGTTTCAATAATAACAACAAACTCTTATTGCTACATGTTACAAATAATTAATAAGCCTTCAGGGGACAAGGAAGTATGTAGATGGCATAAAACTCAAGTCCACACTTGAGGGTCCAAATTTTGTGTGTATATGGGTTTTCTTATCAGGTTCAAAGTGCTTTGTTTTTGCAATTTAAGGAATAAGGCAGTTGCTGTAATCCAATTCCTGTATTTCCTTTAAAGGGAATATTAGTTTACATTTAAGAGAAAGTCATGGAACCTATGAAATATAAAAACTCTTTTTTGAGAATAAACATAAAACACAACTTTGTTGGGTATAGTTTAATTTCAGGTGTTCATCTTTTTTTTTTTTCAAATTTAATGAAACCCCCTAGAGCATAAAAGCCTAAAAACTGCATTATTGGAGGATTAAAAAACAAAACAAACAAACAAACAAAAACTTCTCAGGAATGTCTTCATGACTTTTTATCAGTATTCATAAACCACTTGAGGATTTTCAGTTACTAGGGATTATTTTATTGGAACTAGAGCACACTGCAGATCTCTCTAGGACATCTTGATGACTCTGTTTCAGAGGCCCTTGAATAAAAAGCAAAGTAAAAATCACACCGAGAGTGGTGACGGTGGCAGGGAGATGGAGTGTGCCGCGCTAAGAATTTCTAATTGCTGCGTAAGCAACAGGGCAGAATAAAGTGTGTGTTAGATAAAGTCGGGCCAAGATACACAATTGTATCTGTAGTGAGTGAAATGCAGCAACTAACTGTGAAGGCAAATCTGTTGATGCCTGAAAGACCACACATGTGGTGAGGTGGTGAACTTTTCAGGAGGCTTTGTTATTCCAGCTGGGCATGGAGAATGAGAACAGTGTCTCAGCCCTCACACATATCAATTTACCTCACTGACATTTCTAAGCTATAAAATACTTGACTCTTGTAATCCAGCAACTATGAGAGATCATTGCTCAGAAATCACTTGGCTTAGGCAATGCTGGTCTTAAACTATTAGGACCTCAAAAGTTTTTCATGACCCAGACAGTGAATGTGGCATTAATTGTGTGAATTGCCAGGGTAAAATAAACTGGAAGAGAATTCAATCCTGTAAGGCACTAAAGTCAGTCCAACTGTATGAAATAGGTATCCTGAAAATGGGTGCAATAACTTATTTTCTAAAGGTTAAATTGCTCTTATACAACTTCTCTCAGTGAATCTCATATAATACAAAAGGCATTTCGTTTTCTTCTTATAGAAATAAATCTTGCAAACCTGAAGTTTGATAGACTCTGGTTAGCTTAATTAAGGTTAGTATAAGCTCAGAATTATTTACCCAATACTCTTGAGACCAGTGTCTTTTAGATTTCAGATTTTCTTTTTCTTTTTTAGAAAGGTAATACTGTGTATATATCATATGTTAATTAATACCCCATGGTCTGGGGCAACACCCTATATTCAAGTACATTAATATTTTTCCAGTGAAATGTATGAATATATATAGGTGGGCTAAGGACCAAGAATAGCTTAATGTCAGATTGGAGTAGGTTTTGCTGCCATAATTTGCCACAAATTTACTAAGACATTTATGACACACTGAGCTTTTAGACATTGGAACTGTATCGGTTCAAGTTAGTCACTTAGGGGTCCAAAGGTTCTCCACTTTACTTGAGGGAATGTAGTATAATTTCATAAACATTGGAGGGATTCCTTGAAAAAGAAAATATTTACCCTCCAGTGACAGTAGAATGACTTAAAAACATCTCTGAGAAAGATACCATTGATTTAAATTCCCTCCATAGTATAAGGAAGTAATATAAGACCATTTTCTGATAATGTTTTGATAATGGGGTCAGAGGCTGGGAGGGTATTAGAAAGAGAACAAGGAAAAGGAGATAATCTTTCAAATTTGGAAAACCCTGAGTTCATTATCTCTTTGTCTGAACCCATTCGGCTATTTCCCCGTCCACTTTTTCCTTTATAAGTCACATCAAGGAATTTGAATGGTATCTTAATGATAATAGAAATTCATGGAAAGCTTAAGTAAGAAAGTGATCAAAGAGATCTACATTTTATAAAAAACAAAACAAAACAACAACAACAACAACAAAAAAAAACCCCTGGCATCACTGTAGGAAAAAAGGAGAAAGACAGGTATTGGAACAAAAAAGGTTAATTAAGAGGTTTTTGGAAAAGAAAGTAAGGTATAATGGTCTGGAACTGAGAGATTTCACAATTCAAAAGCTGTAAGGCAAAATTGACACAATTTAATGCTTGTTTGCATTTAAGGAATGACACAGGAGTCAAGAAAGGCTCTTAGATTTCTAAGTGAATGGTGATGTCTTTCACTGAAACAGAACATAAGATTGTGTGTGCAGAGGGAGGGATGGAAGGAATTGACGGAGTAAACTCAGTGCTAAGCATATTGAATTTGAGGTTTCCATGTGATATCCAGATGGAAACATATACCAGGAAGTTAGCTGTAATACTTGGAAGTTCAGGGGATATGTACAGATTCATGATTTAAATATTTTCTCAGGAAAATATTGATGTTAAAGAAGGTACAGGGAGAATGTAAAGTGAGAAGTGAACCCTAAAGCCACCATTAATTACAGTCTGGTCTCAGGAAGAGGCACCTACAAATCCAACTGAAAAGAAAGGGTCGTTTTGTTGTTGTTGTTGTTGTTGTTGTTTTTGCAAAAATCCCAAAATGCACACTAGCTTGTATAATAGAGGAAGAGAATGTTTCAAAAGATCATTTTTTAGACAGATTTGTTAGTCACCAAAAAGAGAATGAATTTGTTTTTGTTTTTAAGATTTTATTTATTTATTTGACAGAGAGAAAGACACAGCGAGAGAGGCAACAGAAGTAGAGGGAGTAGGAGAAGAAGCAGGCTTTCCGCCAAGCAGGGAGCCTGATGTGGGGCTCAGTCCCAGGACCCTGGGATCATGACCTGAGCCCAAGACAGACACTTAATGACTGAGCCACCCAGGCACCCCAAGAATGAACTTGTTTACTGGATGTCGTGGCAAGGAGGTCATTAACAGCCCAGTTCTTATGGGGGGTTGGGGGGGTGGTTTGGGGAAAGACCAGACCAGATGGCCCTGGGCTGCAGGAGAGGGGGAAAAATGGGTGTGAAGATGATAGTAGAGTCAGGATAGTAGGTGATTCATAAAAGAAAAATTAACATAGAGAGATTGGAACTTGTTTAAGAACAGAATTAATGTCTAGAGGAATATTGAAGACATAGGAAAGACAGAAATAGAACAAGTTTCCCTGGGAGGGATGATGTGCAGGAAATTTTATAGGCTTGGGTTGCAAAGAATTTTAAAGTTGATGGCTTCTATTTTCCCCCACAAAAGAGGAGCTCAGAGAGAAAGGAGGCTGTATAAGGTTTGAGGTTGAAAGAGAACATTTAAAATAGCAACTGGGAAAAATGCAAGTGAACTGATGAGGGAAACAAGAAAATTTCAATATTGATTTTTTTCAGTGGACATTGCAGGCTGACTTTACAGGAGCCTGGAAGTTTCAATCTACCAATTAATTAATTTTTATTTGTAAATGCCACCAAGAAAGAATAATGGTGAATGCTCTTTGTGGAAGATGGCAGGAGATGCCCAAATATGTGGTGAAATTTATATCAATTTTTAGTTTTTTAAAGAGTACAGAAAATTAAACAGAGAATGTTATGGAAATCAGAAATACCTTAGTAAGAATAAATAATAAACTAAACCCATTCTCCTTTAGTAGCATTAGCAAACTGATAGACAAGATGAATGCTATCAATAAAATATAGGACATAGTTGATAAGGCATTTATTTGCTAACCTTATATAAATTCCACAGGTGATTGGTCTGCTTTTTATGTTGCTGCAAAAAACAGCTACAACCATTGTTGGCAGAGAATAAGTTTACAATAAATATTTGTTGAATGAATTAATGAAGAAAATTATGGTCAGAGATGTGAATGAACTAGACAGGTATGTAGGTTACTAATATTAAGAGTGTTAGCTATGGAATTAATGTCAATCTGGAGCAAATCTCTAGGTGTGTGTACTTTCTGATCTTGTCTGGTACAATGAGAAAAGACACGATGGTTATACAATTTTTATTTGATATGCAAACAAGATGACCTTGAAGTAGAGTAAGTAGGAAATCTTGCGTTTCCACTTAAATTTAAGTACTCAAGTTTAGAGTAAGCTCATTGTGACACCAAAGGCTTATCTGTTAAAAATTAATCCAATTATGATTCCATCCCCCCAAAAGTAAAAGGTGCTTTTATTGAAAGAGACAGTAGTGTCCTGTGCACTGGTGTGAACACATTTGAAATATTGTGTTCAGTTTCATGTGCCATTCTGGGGAATCAGACAGAGATTACCTGGAAAATAGTAACTAAGACCTCCAAACTGCTGAGGGAAATGAGGCTGGTGAGCATGAAGAATGAGAGGCATAGGGAGAAAATCACAGCATTGTCAAATATAACAAAAGAAACGATCATTGGTAGGTTGAAGAACTTCCCTCCTAACAGAGGGGTTCGGACACACTGACCTTTAATATATTGTCATAGTCTAAGATTCTCTTCCTTGTTTGTCCTAAAGGAAACCTGCAGGGTTTTAAAGAAAAATACAAGTCTTAAACATTTTTACTCTTTCTCACTAGAAGGAATATCACAAAAGCAATCAGTTCCTCTTCAATTGAATCTTTTCAATAAGATATTTTAGTTTCTCAATCTTTTCGAGCCAAACACATTTTTGCTTTATGAATGTTTTTCTGCCTTGCAGGAGAAGGAGAGTTACAGTTAACAGATCCAAATTTACTATGTGTAATCTTGTCTTTCCTACATTTACAGAATATGTATATTTTCCTAGAAGATAAATTTGCTTTCAACCAAAATATTTGGTGAGGCACTGTACTGCAGATCTTTCATATTTGGTTTTCAGGTTTCTTAAATGGAAATGTAAACTATATTTTTTTATCTGAATCAATTTGAAACAGTCACTAGTTAATGAAGAATATATATCAGTTCAACTCACAAACATGGTTCAAATATTCAGGTCAGAATGAATACTACTAAAGTTGTGAAATAAAGTTATTTTGTTTATTCTAAATATTTTCTAGTGGTCTTCTTTCTTATAAATACACAACATAAAAATGGAATTAAGCCAGAGTTGATGCTTATGTCTGGCAAGGATTTTTTTATAGCTAAGATTTTACTAATAATATTTATATCAACTGAAACCCCTGTATATACTTTCTGATGTTCTTCCAAACAAGTTATATAGATCATGCCTTTAAAGAGGAGATTACATTAACTAGAATTAAGATTAGAAAAAAGGGACAATTTCAGACTTATGTATCTATAATTACATTTTGAAATCTCTATGCTTTTTCAAGATTCATAGTGAGATTCTGTTAAACTGATTGTGGATATGTTATTGTGTCTTAAACCCCTCAGTCCATTTGCACAATTTTAAGGTTAGCTCTAAATGTACAGAAGCCTCCCCCTCTCCCCCCCAACTTATCTGCAGTTTTGCTTTTGTAGTTTCATTTACATGCAGTCAGCCAGGTCCAGAGGCAGATGCTCCTCCTCCCGACGAATCACAGGTCAACAGTTGCCCTGCCCCGTGTCATAATGTGGACTCACCTCATCTCCTCACATGGGCATTTTATCATCTCACAGGGTCACAAGAAGAAGGGTGAGTACAGTACAATAAGATATTTTGGAAGAGAGATACCACATTCACATAACTTTTATTTTAATATATTGTTATAATTGCTTTATGAATTATTCATCTCTTACTCTGCTATTTTATAAATTGAAGTATATCATAGATACATATAAATGGTATATATGTGTATGGTATATAGATATACATATAGATGTATCTATACGGAAAAACATGGTATATAGAGGGTTTGATACTCTCCATGGTTTCAGGCAACCACTGGGGGTCCCAGAACCTATCCCCTTGGATAAGGGGAGGGAGGAGAATGACTATAACCTACATCTAAACACCATCCACGCCTGAACTGTGTTCTCTTGGAAAGAATATGAAGCAAAAACCCAGACTTAAATTTATTTTTGCTCCCTATATATATATATATATACACACACACACACACCCTCACTAGAGAAATACCTTAGTGTTTACACAGTATTAAATAATATGGCCCTTGACCATGAAAATTAAACAAATTGTAATTTTTAAATATTTAGGTTAAATTGTGTATATATAAATAAAATTTTTAGATTGATTTTTTTTTCACTTTCTGTTTTTGACCAGGCAAAGCTTTTAATCTTTATTTTTCTTGGACCAGACAAAAATCTTTATGTAGGGAACGTTTAAAATCATTAATGAAAGAAAAGATTAGGGGCGCCTGGGTAGCTCAGTCGTTAAGCATCTGCCTTCAGCTCAGGTCATGATCCCAGGGTCCTGGAATCGAGCACCGTTTTGGGCTTCCTGCTCAGCAGGAAGCCTGATTCTCCCTCTTCCACTCCCCCTGCTTGTGTTCCCTCTCTCGCTATGTCTCTCTGTGTCAAATAAATAAAGAAAATCGTAAAAAAAAGTAGAAAGAAAGAAAGAAAGAAAGAAAGAAAGAAAGAAAGAAAGAAAGAAAGAAAGAAAGAAAAGATTATGCAATCATTTTTTAAAAAATACTCCTATCTGAAAAATTGAGAACCAAATGCAAAATGAGTTTCAGTTGAATTCAAGAAGGGAAAGGCAAACCATCACTTGGAAAGGTGTCTTATGGATTAATTTTATACGTATTATTTAACTCTCTCCTGTCATGAAAGTTCGTCTCTTATATTTTAATTTCCCCTGTGTAATTACACAAGTGCAGTAGCAAAGTACTGTGAAAAGGAAAGCACTATATTGGAAATAATACTGGTTTGTCAAAGCATTTGAGTTCTACTCTTTCGCCCCTATTTCCTGCTATAGAACCCTGAATTAGCCTCTCACTTTAAGACATAGATTCTTCCATCTCTATAATGGACAATGGTATGTTCTTAGTTTATTTTCCAAGGTTTATAATAAAGTGGAATTGTAAGCCCACTACAATGGAAATAAAACATGTTATGAAAATAAATGATTTTATGCTAAGATCTATCTCGCTGTGTATGTGCATTTGTATATTTTTCCCTGATCTGTATACTCACAGAGTGTTTTCTAAAAATATTTTGCTCCAGATTCCTTTCCTATATCAACGTCAGTTCCTTTATCATGTGTGTAATATTCTTATAAAGTAATGTAAATAATAGAATAGAATGCATTTTTTAAAATATTAAAATTAGGTGTTTGTGGAAAGTAATTTTGTCTTTTCACTACTTTGTTCATCACTAATGAATTCCTGTGCCACTGTTTGCGAAGTTACTTGTGCCAAGCCTGGTTCAATTTTTGGTATAGCATTTTCCTTTGCAAATTTTGGAACTGCTCCAGGCCAGAGCCTGGATGTTTGAGGAAGAAATGTCAGTGGTCCTCATGGTGTGTGGTCTCCTAATGAGCTATTTCAGTCTTGCATGCTGCTTCCCACACTCTTGCTAACAGTTGGTTTTAACTTCTAGGCAAAATTTGCATTGTCTGTAGATCAATGGATTTATATACAGAGCACATGAATAAGTCATGAAGAGACTTCCTCCAGTAAAGGTTGATGTAGAGGGTGTGGATTCTTATTTCAATGAACTTCACAGGGATCAACATTTAACTCATGCACAGAACGGTCTAGTGGAAAATGTGCTGGATTCGGAGTTAAAAGTCCCGGTTAGGTTCTGAGTAGGCATTTTAGATGTGCCATTTGAGATATGTCACAGCTTCTCTGACCTCCATTTTCTAATACTGAGGAGAGTGTAGAACTATATAATGTACAGGTTTCTTCTAAATTTATTGATTCTATAATTCAAATATTCTAGATAAGTTTTTGTCTTTGAAAAGCATTCTCTTGAAATTGATGCAGGCTGGTCTTTCTATCCCAGTTTCAGTGCCTATAATGGAGGTTTTGGAATTGGCACTGAGTCCCTGTTGGAAAGGGCTATTATTTAGGTAACCTCCCAGATTGAAATGTGACTCTTACTATAATGTGTCATTCCAAAATAAAAGAAAGTTTATGAAAGGCTCTATGCTGTATGATTATAACAGCTGCTGTTATAAGCATCTTAGAGGAAAGGAGAGAATATATATGTTTTGGTTTTCATGGAAAAAGATGGTTTACAGCTTGGCTTACCTACTTCATCATCATGCTCAGCATGTGGCTTAAAAATTTACTATCTAGATCAATAAAACACTATTGTCTAGAAAGAATTTAATATACTGCTTTTGTAGCATTTTGGAATGTGTATACATGTATATACACATGATCTAATGTTTAAAAAACTGTTATACAGAATACAGGTATTCCCAAATTCTCCTCCTTCCATTAAATAAGAGCAAAAAGTTATTTACTTGACACTTTGATAAGGCGGCTGCTGCTGCTGCTGCTGCTTCTTCTTTTTCTTCTTCTTCTTCTTCTTCTTCTTCTTCTTCTTCTTCTTCTTCTCCTCGTCCTCCTCCTCGTCCTCCTCCTCCTCCTCCTCCTCCTCCTTCTTCTTCTTCTTCCTCTTCTCCTCCTTCTCCTCCTCCTCCTCCTTCTTTTGCATCATTACTCTTTATATCTACCTCTACAATCTGAAATCTTTGTGGGTCTTTCCAGATACTCAATTATCTGGGTCTGTTTTACCTGCACAGCCTTTTCCCTGTTGCTTACCTACCTCTACCTGTTGTTCCAGTCAGTCCTATCATCTGCTGTCCTTGTCTGTTCCTATCCTAATTCCCACCTTCACATCTTTGCCAAGAATGCAAAATCCCGTACCTAAAATGACCATCTTTTCTCTTCCCACACAAACCACACATCTTTTTTAGAGTAATGAATCACTTTACGATGTTTTAAAAATTAAGCCTTTCCATTACACCAAAAATCAGACAGTATCCAAACATTGAAAAAGCAACAGATTACTTCAGATCTTACCCCTCGTTAAGTAGTAAGTATTGAATTCTGTGAACATTACTTGAGACATTTCTCTGTACCTGTATATGCATATCCTGGCTGGATAAAAATGCCATTTTTATTTCTGATTGAAATCAAGCTAGATTTTAGCTTTCTTGAGATAAGAGCTCTGTCATATTTCTTTGTATTTCTCTTAGTCTCTGCCTTATTCTTGCCTGTCTGTCCCATAGAAACTCAATAAATATTTGTTAGCTGAGCAATTAATAGAATTAAAGAGTATAAATGTTTTGTGTTAAACTTTGGTTTTTGTAATCTCTGTATTCCTTCTACCTCTTTCTTTTGAGTAATAGCCATTCAGGCCATTAATGGCCTAATTTATGGGCATAATATAATCCCCTGTGCCCAATAGCTGGTTTCAGAATGGCTGTATAAACTCAGCTGGTCCAATCAGACCAATGCTTAGGATTTTTCTCTTCTTCCATGAAGATCAGCCTTGAAAATGCTGCAGCCTTTTGCTATCATGATGTAGGTCAGACTGAAGAAGATGCCAAGAGAAAAAGGAAGCTCGTAACAAGAAGTTATCAAGGAACCTGAGCCATTGGAGACCAGATTAATCTCAGAAGCCCCACACCATTTCTAAATGTGTCTGTTTCCTGAGTCAATGAATGCTCTACATTGTTTAAGTAACATTGAATTAAGTCTTTATGTATTATTTGAAAATTAGTTCATCCTAATTGATACTTATATCCCAGTTTATACTTATATCCCAGTTGATACTTATAAATAACTTTGCATTAGGTAATTCGTAGGAAATGTAATATAGAAAGATACATTCCGTATTTTTATGTGTTCAAGGGTAAGTTTTGAGGGCCACCCAAAGAAAATACTATAGAATTTATTCCAGTTCTTCATTTTTGCATTTATGAGGGTCTAGGAATGTGTATGTGTGTATGAAAAAGAGAGCGATTCAGTGGAAACAATACCATCAGTTGTAATTTATTCTTTAAAAAAATATGTTCTTTGAGAATTTGGTAACCTAATTCTAAGGAATAAAATATTTGAGGCTGATTATTCAAACAATGGTCTTAAAATGATTAGGTGAAGGATCATTTGATTGGATGATTAAGTATAAATGAAACTTCTGAACTATAATACTTGTGTGTAGTATTTGGTAAATATTTTGGTTGAAGAAATTATTTTCTTACTTTGAAATTTCTGCTGTCTGCCAAAGAACAATAGCTTTTTAAGCAGTCAGTTGGAATGACTGATAGGCAGTCTGTTTCTCTGACTTTCTTTCTCTTGGAAGGTAGGCATTCAACCTCAGGCCAAACACATTAGATTTTTGTGGGTTGTGAAACTACTTTGTAACTCAACGGTGACATAGTTGGCTTTGGGAAGGAAAAAAAGTAGAAATGTATTCTAAATGTGGTTGCCTACGGCTGTAGGTTCCTGCTAAACATTAGTTTGTTGTCCATAAATTCAGGTTTTCAATGTTTTAAAATAGAAAATATTATTATCATAGTATTAGAACATGTTCTTGGGGCTTTTAATGGTGATCACAGGGCATAGTCTAAATTTGGATCCTAAAAGCTTTTTGATGGAGCACATATCTCCCAATAGCCCATGGTTTGGGCAGGGTTTTAAAGGTAGGAGAAGGTAATCATGGTTCCAGAACTTTGCTGCCTGGCACTACTAAAAAGTACTTCTAACAAGAGCAGCTAGATGACACCGTCTTGGATGAAAGCATATCTTAATAATTCCTTACAAAGTAAGATATACATGACGTAAGAAAATTGGAATATTGTAAGGAGGCAAAATTTGAGTATAAAAACATTTGACTTGATTAACCCCAGTTTTTGATATTCATGTTTAGGAGTATTTTCTTATTGCTGATTTATTCATTAACAATTATTTAATGAAGACCCCCTGTGAACCAGAAACTCTTCTAAGAGCTGGGTATGAAAGTCACTTCTCTTATGGTGATTGTGGTCCAGTAAGGGAGCCAGACAATAAATAAGATAAATATATGTAAAACATAAATTTGATTAGGCAACGATAGGAACTAAAGGAAAAAATAAGGAAGAAAATTTAAAGTTGTGGTCTGAGTATGGGATGTATGTCATTTTTTTGAAGACTAAGGAATACCTCGTTAAAAAGTTTCTGAGTAAGGGTCTGACAGACTGCAGAAAGCAGCAGCAGGAATATCAAGCAAAAAAGCATTTGATGGAGAGCAAACAGAATGTGCAAAGGCCCTGAGGCAAGAGCATAATTAACAAATAAAGGAGAAAAAAGTAGTATAGTAGAAGGTAAGGTCAGAAGGGCAATGGGGACCATATCTTAGAGTTAAGGACAGCTGAGAATTTTAGCTTTTACTCTAAGTAAATTGAGAAGTCATTGGATCTCTGCATAATTGGTTCTACCACTTTTACTATGTAAAACAATATTTTCTGTTACCTTTAACTTTCTTTCTTTTCTTCTCTAATTTCCCCATGGTGCCTTTTATTTTTAACTGTAAACTCAGAATATCACATTTGTATCTCAGAAACTTCTCACATTTCTGTTGATCTTACTTAGAAGGACTGTCTTTTTGCAGCTTTCAGAATTCATAGCAGATGATTTCCTTCTGGAGTGATGAAAGTGCTCTATATCTTGATTGGGATGGTAGTTACATGAATTTAAATATTTATCAAGACTTATTTTGAAATGCACACTCAAGACCTATGCATACAAGATATGTAAATTTTTATCTCAATATTAAAAGATTTAAAAAACTAACCTGTAAATTTTATGTTATACTTTTTCCTAAAATGTACAATATGTACCAGAAATACTAAAACACTGGCAAAGTATAGAAATGAAATTATTCATTTTCATTAACCCAGACTTTTTGTACTTATGCTTAATATTACAAATCAAAATAGCATCATTAAATGCCAGTGTGCCATCTTATAGTTTTTACTTTTTTGTCAGAAATAGTATTTTGAAGAGTACCAATATACTCTTTTGTATTGGGACTTTTGAAGATATTATTATAAATTTAAAAATTATAAAGTATCATTAAAATATAAATATTCTAACAATTAAAAAATTATATATATCATAACAAAAATATTACCTATTATATTTTTACTTAATATAACACATATTATTTATTTCTTTATGATTCTAAAATATGAATCTAAATAATCAGTATAATTCCTTTAAATGGTGGTGTCATTATTTTTTCTTTAGTTCTACTTAAAAGCATCCCTACCCTCAGTTTGGTCCCCATTGTAATTTTAACCAATACTTTGCATTTTGGAATAGGTGACTGGGGCCAAAGATACAGTCTCTTAAACTTATGAGACAAATTATTATTATTATCAAAAGATAAATGACAATTTCACTCTCCTATCACCATGTCTGTCATTGCCTACAAATAAAGTCTGATTGATAGCTTTTATGTATTGCAGAATACTGACTTTAGTAAGCAAAGCATGAGGTTGTTAGATGTTATTTACCTTTTTTTTCCTTGAGATTTTATTTATTTGAGAGAGAAAGAGAAAACTTGGGGTGGGAGGTGAGAGGGCGAGAAGCAGAGGGAGAGGGAAAGGGACAAGCAGACACTGCACTGAGTGTGGAGCCCCACATGGGGCTCAGTCCCCGGACCCTGAGATCATGACCTCAGCCAAAACCAAGAATCAGATGCTCAACAGACTGAGTCACCCAGGCTCCCCATTATTTACCTCTAAATAGGTAATAATCCTCACAGTAATGTTTCTATAATATGACACAGGAAGCACTTTTTATGGAATTATCTTGGGGATGAGTGAAAATAAAATTGTTGACAACTATTGTTATTGAAATTATTTCATGTATCATTATTTTAATTACCTAGGTAAGTTTTAATGGCACATTTTAACTTAGTAAAAGTAAAATCATCTGGAAAGAAATAAAAAAAGAACAAAAATGTGAAAAGGAGAGGTATATAGAAAAAAGTAAGACCTGATAGAATAAATAACCAAGTTTATTTTTTCAAATGCAGATGACTTTACAATATTTAAATCTGTATATATGATGACCAAATTGCTATGAGGGAAAGAGAATAACCCTCAAAAGCACATCACAATAGCAATTGCATTCTCCAAAATTTCTATGAGTCCTATGTCATATAGGATTATAGGATCATTTCAGATTTCTTATTCTTTAGAAAGCATATCATAAATTCTATTTGTCATAATTTTAAATAAATTAATTGCCATATGCACAAAAGTAAGTTTTCAACTTGAAGCAATGGATTTTGTCACCTATAAAGAAAATCTTCTTTAGCTTTAATAGTGATATTACTACCTATTTTTCTCACTAAAGAGCATTCAAAATTAATAAGTTATAAAAAGCCTACAGTGAAATGTTTGGGTGCTTTCAGCATTGCCATATCTGGTGTGTTTTCTTTAAAGTAAGTGATACGTTTTTCATAAGGTCCATATTCCTGGATGGTACCAAATTATCTGCTCTATTTACATTTAAATTGCATATACATTTGATTTCCTACAGCCTTAGCAACCATTATCACCTTTTAATCCAGAGTATTTTCATCTTGTTAGAAAACAGATACTTTCAGTGAATAATTTTATCTGAGAATTTTGTTTAGTTTCTCACACTTTATTATGAAATAAACCCAACTTATGAAATAACACGGACTTTTTCAAGAACATTATGCACTGTTTATTGCAAGTATCTTCCCATTTTAAGCTCATATCAAGTAAGCTATAAGGGAAAGAAAACTGAAAGTAAGGTTGTAAGCATGAAAGTCACATTTCTTGACAGATTTCCTACTTTGCTTCTTAATCTTAATGTGAGCTAAATGATAATGATCCTCATTGCAGGTATTATGTTACCATTTGTGTGCATTCTTTTTCTGGTAAGTGTTTGAAAGCATTAATGATAACGCTGATCAGTAGCTGAGGGGGCTTCATAATGAACACAGGGTGTTTGGAGCTCAGTTTTAAATCTCATACAAGAGACAGCTCCTCAGTTGGCCAGTGACTCTTTCTTCATACTTAGATTGTCTGTTTCAACTTTTCCAAACATTTTATTAAAGGTGGTATCTTTAATGATGCTGTGTGTCTAATGTGGTACAGATGCTGGGAAAAGAAAAAAAAAACAGTGATCTCAATTAGTCTGTCCCTCAAGCCTCACTTGGAAAATTAAAGGAATTGTGTCATATTAGTGGACATTGAATTTGACATCATTCAGTTTTCTAAGGATATTAGTGCGAAGAATGGCATTTTATTTTTTCGTAATTTTGGAGTAATTATGATTGTTTGGCAGTTCAATTATATTATAGTTGGTAGAGTTATTGTAGACAATTGATCAAAAGATTTGTAAGCAATTTTAATATCTTGGAAATAAAAAATACTAAGGTTTTGTAAATGCAATGTTCATCAGCTAACAACTATCGTTAAATAACTGACCATTGATCTTGGATATACCCAACTGTTTTCAGATGTATTATTATATAAAGAGAACCAATGGAAAAATCAGTTGAGAATGTGAACTTCAGAATGAAACTGCTTAATTTTATTTTCTAAAAGAAACACTTCTTAGTTATGTAACTTTGATCAACTACCCTATCCTCTGTGTCTGAGTGTGTTCATCTATAAAATAAATAATTGTAGCCAACTCTTAAGTTTGTTATGAAGACTAAATTAAGTGATGGAGGAATTATTATATAAAGCATACAACCTAATGGCCATAAATTATTATTAAATAAATAGCATATATTTTTGTATTCCTTAGTACATTAAAAGAATAAGCTTCATATTCATTTATCTTGATAGTTTTGAGACATATATTAAATAAATAGTTGCATACTTTTATTCCTTAATACCTAAAAAGAATAAACTTTATATCCATCCATCATTATAGTTTTTAGACAGATATATAGCTTGGATTAACTCTAATAACTTAGTCTCAATGATTTATGTCCTTCAAAATTAAATTATGCTTCAAGAGTGACTTTAGGAAGCATTTATCCTTCCAAGATTCCTGGAAACATCTGTTATAAGAAAAGCTGGGATAAATCCACCCTTTCTCTCCCTAATTTCCTCTTTACCCATACTATTACCACTCTGTAAGTTTTACATATAAAATCTATTAATTTGATGTTATATATGATGTATTTATTTAAAGACTGAGTTGAATTAGTTAATCATCTACATGTATTGTGTCTAATTATTTAAATTATTATTTAAAATGTAAATTGAATTTTCTACATGCTTACACAGACACTGATAAAGGACAATGGTATTGACTTTCACCATGTGTGTAGCCAAGTATTGAAACAGCCCAGTAAAACTTTAATACATGATTTTTATATGAAATATGATTTAACTGCTGTGAATGAATTTTCCTAAAATTTGGTTCTTCAAAAGATTTTGTTTTAGTGGAATATTAGTCATCATCAATAGTAGGTCCAGAGGTACCTTCAGAAACAATTCTGCTCCTGAGGAAGCTGATAGTTTTCCTTTCTGGCATAACCCCTGAACTTGAGTCTGCTTGATAATGAAGAGCTTGCAGACTTTTACCAGGTCATTCTGTTGTTCAAAGTCATCCTTCCATGAAGTCTGATTTTTGTCTACCCAGCTGATAATTTAGTACACTTGTGAAACATCTTTTGCTGATTCTTATCATTCCTAGAATATNGTCTACCCAGCTGATAATTTAGTACACTTGTGAAACATCTTTTGCTGATTCTTATCATTCCTCTTTTCTGGAGGTTTCACATATTCTCCTGTGGCATTCATATTAAACATATAAGATTCAATTTAGGTCTCTGATGGCATCTTTTCTCTGTGATTCTCATCTTCATTGGCTGTATTTCTTAACCTCCATGACTACATGCTCACTATTGTCCTTGCTCAAACAGTCTTTGTCAAGGGTGATTATAATTCTTTATTTACTATAATATGATCCACCATGGACACCTTTAAGTTTACCATAGGCATTAGCATCAAAGGTGATTTCAATCTGTGGAATGCCATGTGGGTCATGGGGATGTCTGGGATGTCAAACTTTCTAGGCAAGCTTTTTTCTTTATCATTGGCTTCCCGTCTTCATAAAGCCAGAGGGTTGTAAGAATGGAAAGTGAAAGTCTATGTCTTTTTTTTTGTGGAAAGGGGGCATTATGTTTGATAAGAACAATTGTGCCTTTATTATCACTTTTAATACCAAGAAAACAATGAGTGACACTTGGAGGCAAAAAAATAATAACATTTTCTGATTTCTTTCCTGACATCTTGGCTTCCTGGGTAGCTGCTCCATCAACAATAGTCATTGGGGTCTGTGATCTTGTTTGATCATTTGTCATTGAAGAAGTCCTACAGAAGTTTCTGAGATTTGGGGATACACGTAGTGCCTCAACAATGACTTGTCAAACATAAAGCTTTCTTTACAGTGACCAGGGAGGCAGACTTCATGTCAACTCAGTTCTTCAGAATGTGCATGAATAATTCAGATTTATTCATAGATGAACTCTATCGCAGTACTGGTCTGAGTGTTACTTGAGGACTTTAGCCTGGTCATACACTGTACAGAAGGCAGAAAGACTTCTGTCTCAATGATGTCTTTTTAGGCTTGCACTAGAACTTGGCGATGAAATAAACCATTTATTTGTCCACTGGAGAATGTATCTCGTTGTAGATTTGATTTTAAATATTTCAAACTTATTAGTAAGGTTGAACACATAAAGATGCTACTTTCTAAGTCAAAGATCAGCATACTTTGTTGGGCCTCAATATCTTGTCCAAACCATAAGCAATAGCAGTTGACAGTTGCCTCATTGATGATTTCAGTCACATTGAAACCAGCAACCCTGCAAGTATCTTCATAATACCAGGAATCATTGAAGTAAGTGATTTTGTGATGATGATGATAGGATATGGAAGTTTTCTTCATCTTTGTTAAAACCATAGAAATGAGCTTCTCTAGAGTGATGCTTTAGTTGTCTCCTTTGTCCTCCACCTAGAACTGGTCATATTGCATACCGTTCGTTCACCACCATGAATGGCTAGTGCTTCTTATTTGAATGAGAAATCATGTAACCAAATCTACACTTAAAGGTATACTTGGCATCAGATATTCTGTTGGTGGGATCATTGCAACATACTCCTTTCTAGCAACACTAATTATTCTCTATCAGTGAGGCTATATGACTTAGAATTGTCTTATTTACCTGTTCATTGGCAATGATCCTCACTTTTCCACATTGGAAGACACCTATCCAGAAATAGATGGTTTTGAGATTATTGTCAACTGATGGCATCTCTATCATAGTTGCCAAGAAGGATAGACTTGGCTCAGGAGATAGATGTAGAAAAGACATTGGGACTAATATCATGTTCAATTCATTGAATATGATTTTAAAATATGAAATGAAAAAAACATTCAAGGGCTACCCAGGTGGTTCATTTGGTTAAGCATCTGCCTTTGGCTCAGGTCATGATCCTAGAGTCCTGGGATTGAGCCCTGTGTCGGGCTCCCCGCTCAGTGTGTTTTTATGCGTATGTGGCAGGGGTTCTGCTTCTCCCTCTGCTCCCCCCAATTCCTGCTCTCTCTCTCAAATAAATAAATAAATAAATTTTTAAAAAAACATTGAATGACAAGCTTTTTTCAAGGTATTATGAGATTCTTGAATTATACTAAACCCTATTCCAATGAAGAAGGTAAGTGGAGAAGACCATGTTTCTACTAGGCTGGGAAAGGAGATGGAGGTGAGAGTGTCTCCTATTCATAGCAGTGGTGCAAAGGACCTACGGACAAGTCACAAAGCCATGACCTGACAGGATCATGGGTCAAAATAAGTGGAAAAAAAGTGCAAAGATGTCTTAAGTGAAATGAAACAGGACAAGTGACAGGGCTTGGTAACCTTGGAAACAGAGAATCAGGGAATATAGAAGACCAGATTAAAAGTGATAAAGTGTGGAGAAGTTTTATAAATGTTGAGCTGGACATCGCTGTGATTTTATACATACTACTAGTATACTTGAATCTGTGGATTGCACCCAATGCGAGAGCTGTCATCCAACTGATGATTACAGAAATCCTATCACTGAAAATCAGTTCCCTTTGAGGCATTGTACTTCATCTTTATAAAACTTTTCAAATGAGGTGGGTTAAATGCCCTCATTAGCAAATTTGTTCTTCCATAATTTGAGATTCTTTCTCAATATTCTTTTTATAATGAAGAGTCCATTATTAAATGGCTCTAGGAATTTTCTACCCAATACATTGTAGATTGTGATCTCAACTCACTTCTAATGGATCTGAACTGTTATTTAAGATGATATTTTATTTATTTATCTGAGAGAGAGAGCGCGCACACAAGCTCACGTGTGAGCAGGGGGAAGGACAAAGGGAATGTCGTATGGGCTCCGCACTGAGAGATGGACTCAGAGCCTGATCTCACAACCCTGAGACCATGACCTGAGCCAAAATCATGAGTCCGAGGCCCAACTGACTGAGCCACCCAAGTGCCCCACGGATTTTTACTTTTAATAAATTGTAACAAATGTCAGGTATTTTGGTGGTTACTTTACAACATAGTATTCCTATCAGTTCTGTTGCTTTCCTCCTCTTCCTCCTCCTTGTTTTACTCCTGCTGAGCTATACACATGTTCTAATTTTCAGTTACACTCATTATATTATTTTTCAGTTCTATATATATATATATATATTTAGTTTTAATTTTATAAAACATATTTTGCATTTTCATTCCCTAGTGAGTGAATAATTTTACAAAAGAGGGGGAAAGTATGGTTTCATGGTCAGAATAACATAATATGTAAAATATTTTTGCACTTCAAATTTAAAAGATTCTTAAGTTGTTACTCTCCAAAAGCTAAGGGTGATATTTCCCAATGTGTTGAACATGGAAACCTATATTAACAGCATCCGGTTGGACAGTATTTTCAGGACAGCATTCTGAGAAATTACACTCTATCCTATCAAGTATACTTTGAGTTTGGATTATATCATTCAACATCTTTACAATGTAGTCCAAAGTTGTGTCAATGGTACAAAAGCATCCTATACCTCTAGGACTCCTTCTGAATTGACAGTAATTCTGGGGGAACTTATTACTAGCCTACCTGCTTGTACTCAAGTGTTTTTGGCAGAGTCATCATTAGAGACTCTATAAGATGTCTTATGTAAGTCCTGTGCACCATTCTAATATTCCTGTTAAATAAATATCCCTAGTTTACTAAAAATTGTCAGAATTATTCCATGACGTTGAGACTAACTTTAGATATTTTGTTCATTGAATTTACTAATGTCCCATCTTTTTCTGAAGATTCTTTAAAGTTATAGCTATTTTTTAACTTTTAATTATTTATGATCTCTGAGGATGGTGTTATTCTTTTGTTTGTTTGCTTGATTGTTTTTTAAAAGGCCACATATTCATTGACAATCTTCCCATTGAGAGCTGGGGAGTCCATGTCCCCTACCCTTGAATCTGAGTAGGCTGGTGACAGTTTCAACCAGTAGAATATAATAGAAGTCCCACTGGATCTCTTGTGAGGATGCTTTTTTTTTTTTTTAAAGATTTTATTTATTTATTTATTTATTTATTTGACAGAGAGAGAGAGAGATCACAAGTGGGCTGAGAGGCAAGCAGAGAGAGAGGAGGAAGCAGGCTTCCTGCTGAGCATGGAGCCCAATGTGGGCCTCGATCCCAGGACCCTGAGATCATGACCTGAGCTGAAGGCAGAGGCTTTAACCCACTGAGCCACCCAGGATGCTTTATCAGTATGTTGTACACCTGAAACTCATGTAACATTGTGTGTCAGCTATACTCAAAAAAAAAGAAAGATAAGAGGAAAAAGAAAAGAAAAAGGAAGGAAAGAAAAAGAGAAAAAAAGGATTATAGAGAAATAGTTTAAATTTATCGCACACCTACTGGACATCAGATATTGTAAGCATTTTTAATAAGTGATTTCATTTTTTTCCTTAAAAAAAAGCCCAAAACAAAGAAACAAAAACACGTGGTTTCCTTCTGCTTCTCTTGGAATGCTCACTATGAGATAAATCAGTTGCTGTGTAACAAGTCCAAATGCTTGAGGTCAACAGGCTGGAGAGAACACATGTAGGTGTTGACAGGTTGGGAGTCTTCCTCAGGGTCCAGTATTACAGCCATCCATACCAAAATGGCGAATATTTGATTGATACCATCTTTGAGCTTACAGACTAGCCCATCTACCAGCTAAGTACAATTGAGTGGCCTTAGTTGAGGCCATAAGCAAAAGAATCACCCCAGTCCCTAACCTCCACGATCCGTGTGACATTATCCTTACTGTTTTAAACTACTGAGTTTGGGGGTAATCTGGTAGGCAGTACTAGTAAATAGAAGATGGAGGATGTCATTTTTCTCTCTTTTTTTGAAGTAATGAGTGTAGCGCTGGACAATTTGGGAGTCAGAATACAAGTAGTATTAATTGATAAATGTTTTCCTTCCATCAAAATTCATGTATTTTTGTGTGATGTCGCTAGGGCAATTCTTTATTTTTATTTTGGTATAAGAGCAAAAAATATAATCAAACTGAATTTTGAAATTTTGGATATTTACAAAGCATTATCCCAAGAAACATAATACTGTCAATTTTGCAGATTTAGTGGATCAAATATTAATACTTTCCAGTATGGATATCCTATGTGTAATGAATAAAGTATGAACTGTGATGTTATAGGTATAAATATTTTAACTGGTAGTATTTATCAATCTTATAGCATTGATCACATTGAGATCTCAGACACTTTTCTGTCAAGAAATTGGAACTTTGCTGTATTCCTAGATCAGGTGAGCCATCTTGAAATGTAATTGAGTCATCCAGTCAAGTACTGAGAGCTAGTGCCTGGCAACTGAGATGCTTGGAACAAGTCAATGCAGCCTGATAGCTTCATATTCTTTTATGCTTATTGATAAACTTTATAGCTATGGGGATATCAGAGCAGTAGATGTGCCAGTTTTAGTTTAAAACAAATGGATGGAGAAAAATTGTAATTTGCAAAAAACCTATTATTTCGTCCCCCACAATTCAGTTACAGGCCAGAAGGAAACAGGATAGCTCTACATATCAGAGTTTGAAGCTCAGAATGTTCAGTATGACCCTATCTGAGCTAATTTCTTAAATTCTCTATTAGATTTGTAAGTTTTCGCTTTCTCTGAAGTGTTGCTCTAGCCGTTGTTCTTTCTCCTGAAATGGAGTATTTTCCTTCTCTCCTGAATCATTCTAATCAGCATACAATACAAGGAAAAGCTTCCATTATAAAAATAAAAACAAAAGATACTCTCCCTTTATGCCACATCTTCATTTGGCTATTTTCTATTCTTCTCCTCCCCTTTAAAACAATGCTGTCTGTCTCAAGCTACTCTCTTCTTGTTCTCTTTGACAACTGCAAGACTGCAATCAGCTGAGTATGTCCTCAAGATCACCATTGACCTTCACAATGCTAAAGTCTATGATCACTTTTCATTCTTTGTCTTACTCCTATCAGCAGCAACTGATGTAGCTGAATGCTTTCTCCTATTGAGTCTTTTTTTTTTTTTAACTTGCTTTTATGGAATCCACAACCTCTTAGTTTTCTGCTTGCTCACCTCTTTGGCTATTTATTTTCAGTCTCTTTTATTTAACTTCTATTATACTTCTTTCCTCTAACATCTTCTCTTCTCTATTGGCTCTCATTCCCAAAAATGACTTCTAATATGATTTCAGTATTGATGAATCCCAAAATTTATATCTTCAGCTAGATCTCTCCTATGAACTCCATAGTTGTATATCCAGTTGCTTTCTCAACATTAGAGCTGGATGTTCCAAAGAAATTTTTATCTTACAAGTTTAAAACTTAACTCTTGACTCCTTTACCTTTTCTCTCTCCTATTTTTATACATTAGTAACTTGTGTTTTATTGAAGAAAGTTTATCTTGGAGTGCTCTTCATTGATTTGGAAATTGCAAAGTGAATGACTTCTACTTTGCAGATATTCTACCAAAAGTAATCATTTTGTATATATGTAATCCCTAGTTTTCCTCTATTTGGAAGAGAGGGAAAAAAATTCTAGTCCAAAAATACTGCATCCATATATTTTGTAAGTTATGGAAGACTTATAGATGATTTTACTCTATAATTTCTAAAATATTAAAGATTGGAAAAAACACTTTTAGACTCTTATTTTTCAATAACACTAGTCTACTAAGTTACATGATTTCTCCAGCATCACTAGCATTTTGTCAGTGGAAAGACTAAAACCCATTTCCTATTAATCCTAATTCTATGCTTATGTAAAAAAGTAATAAACACTTTCATCAATTTGATTATTGAATTACCAGTGCATAGGAATTTCAGGAACTTGACAAAGTTCTCATAAACTTTTTTAAAAATTTTCACTGTGCAGATGATCATTTCTCAGAAAATGAGGTTAGTTTGACCTAATTTGCATATTTAATTTATATTTGGGGGAGTTCATTTTTTAACCTTTTTTTGGAATATTTTATTTATTGATTTAGTTGAGAGAGAGAGAGCATGAATGAAAAAGAGCATGGGTGGGGGAAGATAGAGGGACAAGCAGACTCCCCACTGAGCAGGAAACCTGATTCAGGGCTCTCTCCCCGCATTCTGGGATCATGACCTGAGGTGGAGGCAGAGGCTTAACCAAGTGAGCCACCCAGGCACCCCTGAGGGAGTTCATATTGACTGCTAGAGATCACTGTCTGTTCTAAATGTTCATAGTCCATCCACCTGAAAATACATCCTAGAATTTTCCCAAGGATCACCTTTAAGTTTATCAATAGATAATGATCATAATCCATTTTTTTCTTAAATTCTCACAAACTTTTAAGTACAAAATTCTCATGTACATTGTATCTGTGTCTCTACTTTTAGAAATTCTATTGTCTTAATCTATTTGTATATTTCTACATCTAAACTCTTTCAATTACTGGAGTATGATCTAATAATATGTAGGGTCATTACTTACTCAGTGGACTGCTTTAAAAGCCATTGGTTCCTGTTGAACATTTTCTTTTCTGAATAAATGCTGGAAGCAGCTTGTCAACTCACATAAAAAATTCTATTAGAAATACAGTTGGGTTTTTCACTGAATTTATATTTTAATTTGTAGAGATTTGACAGCTTTTTCTCAACCAGAAAATGATCTATTTCTCTATTTATTGCAGCATGCGAGCATGTATTTTGGTAGCTTTTAAGTAATTTTTACAGTTTTCAAGGTGTTTATAATTTCCTTAATATTGGTTAGCTTATTTTATGTTAGGTTTAGTACCCTCCTTCCTTTTTTTAGAATATTGATTGCTGAAGTGAATGGGGTTATTTCATCATATTATGCAATTAGTTTTGCTGTACCAAAAGAAATTATGATTTTGTACATATTGACCTAATATCTGATCATTTTCCTAAACTAAAGTCCTACAAGTTTTTCATTTAATTATCTTAAGATTTCTAGGCAGACAATTTTAACAAAAACAAATAGGCTTTTGCCTCCTCCCTTGTTTGAGTTTTATTTTTTTCTTATTGCATTGTTTCAATTGTCTAGCTCAGTAATATAGTACAAATTGCATCTTTGTCTATTCCTGACTTTAATGGAAAAGTTTAAAATATTGCGCCATTATGTGTGATAGTCTATGGGTTTCTTGTAGATTGCCTTTATCAAGTTAAATTCCATTCCTCTATGTCTTTTAATCTTTCCCTCATAATTTTCATGTCGTTTTTATTATGTACATTCTTGGAGAAAGCTTCAGCTCAATTTCATAATTCATTAAATTGATTTTTCAACTGTGTTCAATCCTCTTCTGCCCTGTTAATTTTGATTTTAATTTTATAAATAATTACTTTATTATCCAAGAAATCTTTATTCTTTCTTTCTTTATAACAATATGAATCTACTTTTTTAAAAAGGTATCCTGGAGTCTTAGCAGGGATTCTTATTATATTAATAGTTTCATTTATTTTTTTCTAATATCTTCTACCTTAGATTCTTGTATTTTGTTGAGTTTGATGCCTTTTTTCACAATGTTACTTTTTCCCAAATGATGATTTTGGGTTGTTGTTATCTTCACCATTAAGTGCCTAAATGATAAATATGATTTCTTTAGACTAAGTAAAATGTCTTTTTGAGAGTGAATGCAGGATTTTACTATGATAGCATCTTTGATTCATTCAGTATCAACAGCACATACTCTTTCTGTTCTTTGTGATATTGAGCTGGTAGCATAACTTCCCTGGGCTTCAACTTCTCATTGGTAAAATGAAAATAATACCTATTCACCAATATATAAGAAAAATAATGTATATATCTAAGTAACCTTGGAGGTAAGCATCCAATAAATGGAATGAGCAAGAAAAAGTTGAATTCTACTATTTTTAAAATACAGGATCAACTACATTATTGGGATTAACGCTGAAAAGTATTTCCTCTATTTAGGAAGTAGAATGGGTGCCATGACCTTATATGATACTGTGAAACACTTTTCTGAATGATCTCAGGTTTTCACCTCTACTGTTAAAAAGTGTACCATACTACAGCACGAAGAACCTGTACGGTTTTGTTTGTTTTATTTAGTTTTGTTTTGGTGATGATTTATTACATGCTTACACTATATCAAGCATTGTTCTCATCAACTTAGATCTATTACCTTTTGTAATCTTCATAAAAAACATATAATATAGGAACGATTATTGACCCTGACTTACAAATGAGGAACCTGAGGCAGAGAGGGTTTAAGTAATTTGACCATTGTCACATTTTACCTAGTGATATTGTGCTGTTATCTACTATATCATCTGCCCAAATTATGAAATGAGATATTTATAAATCACTTTGAGCTAAGTCTAGCTCAGATATGACCATAGTATTATCGTCAATAATAATAGCAGTATTAGCTATAGTAAGTATTCACTTATTTAGTAATATGCCTGTCTTCCTTCTAGACTCACTGACTATCGGTATACCATATTCATCACTGCATCCCCAGAATATAGTTCAATGCATAGTAGTAAATATTATTTGAATGAGTAGCTACTCAGATGGGGAACTGTGATATATTAGTGAACTGATTTGGCACATTACCTCTGAACTCTCAAAGAAATGCCACTGAAATTATAGTAAAGGTGTGAAAAAGCAATCTTACAAAGACAGAGAGATTGCCAAAATAGAAAAGAGAATGTCAAAGGTAAAAAGAATGGTTGTAAACAGCAATTTATTTGGGATGCCAGAAAAAGTTGAAAGCTAACATCTTACAAATGGACCAAAGGGAAAGGGCAGGTGGAAAACTGGGAGGCCGGCCAATGTCTATCACAAATCCTGAGTAGCCCGAACAGAAGAACCAGCATCTTGGACACAGGATGGTTGATAGGTTGAAAAAGTCGGATACACTGAAAGTTTCTAGAAGTTAGATCTGTGGATCTCTAGGCCACTCTCACTCCCAGACAGTTAGCACCGAGCCATATGTGTAGGTTAGAGAATTATATTCTGAAGGTTTTGAACCTGAAGGATTTGAGATTTGGGGAGGACTTAGTTAAATTCTTCCTGTGGTGAGTATCAGAAGGCAGACTTACAGCCCCATCCTAGAGATAAAATATATTTACTTGGTAAGTTGACTCTCTGAGAGACAATACAAAGAGATACTACCAATTATGATTCCCCAAGGGTCACGGTTTAAATTTAAATTTAAATTTTGCTGAACTTCTCTATAGAGAAGTGCACAGTTCTATAATCCTGTCTTTTAAATGCAGAAATTCATATTTGCTTTTTGTTATCTTATTCTTAAAAAAGTGAGAGCCAAGAACTCCAAGATTTTTGAGGGAAGTTTCAAACATGAAAGACAACCAAACCAAAACAAACTGATAAAGAGTAGTCAATGAAAACTGTAATATTTCAAGGGGAGGAATTAAACCTAAAAATAGACATATTCAGAGATATTGGAAGAAAAAATATTGTGCAATGAAATTAAAACAAGGTTTATACTTTATAAAATAAGCATTCATGTAATTAGTTATGTGTCTATTGTATATAAATCATTATGTGTATATGTATTATGTGCATATATATTAGTTATATATAATTTTTCATATAAATTAAACTGATAGAAAAATCAATAGAAGATTTAAGTGGTAAATTTAAGGTAAACTCACTGAAGTTGAACAGAAAGAAAATGAAATTTAAATATGGTTTGAAGGTATAGGTAAACTAGAAGATTCCTCCAAATCCTCAATATCTCAAAGCAGGAATTTCAGTAAGGGAACCAAGAGGAAGAAATTATATAAGAATTATCAAAGAAAAATTTTCAATGTATTCACAGACATGACTTTTCATATGGAAAAGGCATCAAGCGTCCATTATAATGGATGAACAATGACTCAATATTACATCATAAATCACTAAGACTAGGGATAAAAATCTTTAGGGAGAAAAACAAGTGACAGCAAATCAGGAGTCAGAATGGCAGTTAACCCTTGATGCCTAGAATGTGATGCCTAGAATCTAGAGTAGAGAGCACAGACTTCATGTTTCTGATAGAAAATGATTTTAAACTTACAATTATATATTAAGTCAACCATAAATCAATTGTGAGGGTTAAATAAAGACATTTTTCAGAAGACAAGAACTGCGAACATTAGTCTTGATTGTACTCTTACTCAAGGAGCTACTAGAGAATGCATGTTACCAACATGAGAGATAAAATGAAAATATATTAATCTGGGGTCTGGGAAAGAGGGGACATATCCCAGGAAAAAAGACATAAAAATCACAGAACATGACACAGAGTGTGACTAGTAAGACACCTGTTAAAGATGTAAGTGGTAAATGGGGGACCCTGGAAATTAGATTTTTATAATAAAGGTACATAAATATGTAAGTAAATAAACAAAATATCTATTCTAGCCATATTGAAAATTTTTGCATGTATTTCAGAGATAGTAGTGTAGATTCCAGTTATGTGCATAGAAAATTTAAGCAGAGAAACACAATGTTTACCTCCAAGTACAAAACATTATTCAAGAACAAAATAATGTGTATTGCACAGAAATGGTTCAATTGCGTATAAATTTTAAGTAGCCATGAAAAGGTAAACAGAGTACTGATTTGATCAAAAATGAATTGGGATATATAAATATATTATCTCCATACACACACACATACACACACATAGACACACATTTTATATGTTATTTGAGGGAAAGAAAAAAGGATACATGTGTGTGTTTGTGTATGCTCAATTTCTTTAGGATGCCAATAGATATAATCTAAGAGTGATAAGATATATATGTAAATTTGTGTAATTGACCCCTTAAACTATGAATATGCATTACATTGCTAGAATTAAATTACAAAAAGAATAGTCAAACAATCTCAACAAAGTAGAACAAAGGGAAAACTCACAGTTTGTGATTTTACAACTTACACGCTACAGCACATAAGACAGAATGATGCTGGCATAAGGATAGATCAGTGGAGTAAGTAGAATTGAAATTCTAGAAATAACTTATAACATTTATGGTCAACTGGTATTTTACAAAGAGGCCAAGACCTATCGATGAGAAAGCAGTTGTTTTCTCAACAAATGATGCTGGGATGATAGTATATAAACATGCAAAATTATGAATTTTATTTCCACCTCCAATTACAGAAGAAAAACATATTCAAAGTGCTGAGAGGGAAAGACTCAAGACTTTCTTTCTTGGGAAAGAAACCAAGATTTCTATGTTTAACAAAAAGATTCTTCAAAATAAAGTAGAAATTAAGATCTTCCAAGGTAAACAAAAACTTAGAAAGTTAATTGCTGGCAGATTACCCTACCAAAAATACAAAGGGAGTGATTCAGAATGAAATAAAAGGACACTAGACAGTAACTTGAATCCGTAGAAAGAAATAAAGAGCACCAGTAATACTATGTAGCTATATATAAAAAATTAGTATACATGTATTTTTGTTTAAAGCATCTCTTCTCCTATCCCATTTAAGAGACAGTAATATAATTATTATAAAACCATGCTGAAGGGCTTGTAATGTATAAAGCTGTGGTTTGTATGACAATAAGAGTATAGAGAGGGCAGAGTACCAAAGCTATATTGTAGCTAAGGGTTTGCACACTATTGAAATTAAGTTGCTATTAATCCAAACTATATAGTTTTAAGTTAAGATAATTATAATTCCTGGGGCACTAAGGAAATAACTCAAAAACATTTAAAGAAACAAGAGAACTAAAATGGTATACTAGAAAATACTTATTTAATACAAAAGAAGGCATTAAATGGTTTAGAAACAAAGGAGACATAAGACACACACCCAAAAAATATGAATAGCAAATGTTAGGCCTAAGTCCTAATGTATCAGTACTTGCATTAAATGTAATGGACTAAACACTCCAAAGAGCAAAAACTAACGGAATGACCGACAGTAAGTTGCCTTCAAGAAGCACACTTTAGTTTCAGTGACACAGACTTCAAGTGAAAGGATGGAAAAATAAATACCATGATCAGTATCCAAGGAGAGCTGAAATAGCTGCACTAATACAAGACAAAATAAAAAAAAAAACAAAAATTATTACTAGAGGCAAAAAGGACATTTCANTTCAAGTGAAAGGATGGAAAAATAAATACCATGATCAGTATCCAAGGAGAGCTGAAATAGCTATACTAATACAAGACAAAATAAAAAAAAAACAAAAATTATTCCTAGAGGCAAAAAGGACATTTCAAATAAGAGTCAATCCATCAAGATGACATAATTATAAACATATATAAACCTACCAATAGAGCCCCATAATATGTAAATCAAAAACTGACAGAATTTAAGGGAGACTTGGATAATTCAACAACAGAGACTCAATAATGCATTTTTAAGAATAGATAGAACAACTAGACAGGAGTTTGAGTGGGAAATAGGAGTCTTAAAAATAGTGTAACCAAGTAGACCTAACAGATATTTATGGAAGACTCCACCCAAAAACAGCAGAACATACATTTTTCTAAAATGTATAGGAAGCATTCTCCAGGATAGGTCATAAGTTAGGCCATAAAACAAGCTTCAATAAATCTAAAAAACTGAAATCACACAAAGACTATCTTCTTACTCTAATTTAATTAGAAATCAAACAGAAAGGAATTTATCAATATGTTAAGGACTCTTAATTANTCTAAAAAACTGAAATCACACAAAGACTATCTTCTTACTCTAATTTAATTAGAAATCAAACAAAGAAATTTATCAATATGTTAAGGACTCTTAATTAACAAATGGATTAAAGAAGAAATCACAGGGAAATTATAAAATATTTTGGGTTGCCTAAAAATGAAAGATACCATCCAAAACTTAAAGAATGCAGCAAAATTCAATGTTTAGGGGGAATGTAACCATTGTTATGGTCTATTCTAAAAAAGATCTCAAATCTAATATCTAAAGTTCCACCTTAAGAAGCTAGATTTTCTTTTTTTAAGGGAAAACTGAGGATGCCCGGGTAGTTCAGTCGGTCAAGCATCATCCTTCTGCTCAGATTATGGTCCCAGAGTCCTGGGATCAAGTCCCATGTTGGGCTCCCTGCTCAGTGGGGAGTCTGCTTCTCCTTCTGCCTGCTGGTCCCCCTGCTTTTGCACTCTCTCTGACAAATAAATAAATAAAATATTTTTTAAAAGTAAATAAATAAAAAGAGGAAACTAGCCACACAGTAAGAAGAAGGAAGGAAATAATATTTGAGTGGAGATAAATGAAATCGAGAAGAGAAAAACAACAGAGAAAATCAACAAATCCAAAAGTTGGTTCTTTGAAAAGATCAACAAAGTTGACAAAATTTGGATTAGACTTGATTAAGAAAGTAAGAGAGAAGTCTCAAATTACTAAATTCAGGAATGAAGGAGGAGACATTACTACTGATGTTACAGAAATAAAAAGGATCCTAAAGGAACATAACAAACAACTGTATATCAACAAAAAAGACAACCTTCATGAAAAGGACAAATTCCTTGGAAGATACAAGCTACTGAAACTGAGTCAAGAAGAAATAAGTAGTCTGAACAGACCTACAAACAATATGATGGAGTTTATAATTTGAGAATTTTCCAAAAATAAATACAGGACCAGATGGCTTCAGTGGTGAATTCAACCAAACATTTAAAAGAGAATTAATACCAGTCTTTCCCCAACTCTACCAAAATTTAAAAGAGAACACTTCCAACTTATGCTGTGAAGCTACTATCACCAAAGCAGGTAAATACATCAAAAGAAAATAAAACTATGGAAAAATATCCCTTATGAATATATATAAACACAAAACTGAACCAAATACTAGCAAACAGTTCAACACATTTAAAATACTAGCAAACAGAATAACACATCAACACATTACCTATAAAGACTGTAAGTGATTGTCCCAGTAATGCAACATTGGTTAAGGTCTACATGTCTGTCCATATAATGCACCATACTACTAGATTAGGAGACAAAAATGACAATGATCTCAATAGAAGCAAGGCAGGGTTTGCAAAGTGACTGAAAATGGATATGGGATTTCTTTCTGGGATGATGAAATAGTCTAAAATCAGATTATGGTGATAGTTGCACAACTGTATAAAATCTATTGAATTGTATACTTCAAACAGGTAAATTTTATCTGCAAATTACATCTCAATAAAGTTTTTAACTTTCAGGGAAAAAAACAAGACTGGGTTCTTATTCCATAGCTCATCAATTACTTCCCTAATGTGGCATAGCCAGCTGAATATGGCCACCAAGTTGCTATCAGCATTAACAACAATTATACAAAGAGGCATTCCTTCTCATAATATGATGTTAACACCTTTTTTTAAAGCATGTAATAAAAGAATACTTCATTCTCACATTAGTGCTCTGCATTAGTCATAGTAGAGCCTTCCCTCAGAATCATTTTTCAGCGTAGAATGGCTCACTGAGTGGTTACTGATTCAAATGACTGTCTTTGATTTAACATACAGGCTTCCCTGTAAAATCCACTTTCAGATGTTTACAAGGCGTGAAATGTCTTTCACATTATCATATTCCCCTTCATTAGGTGCACTTGAGAAAATGCAACAAGGCATGCTAGATCATCAGGTTGTGGTGCATTTTCCTGGGTGATAATCCATGCTGTTTCTTTTATTATTGGAAGTCACTCAATGTGAGGAAGAAAATCCTGTTTTTTCCCCCATGTAAAGCACAGCCTGAAGAAGGTATTGATATGTAACGAATCATATTGCTGATTTGAAAAATTCTATCCTCACTATTGTTTTGAAAATTCTTTGATTACCTAAAAAATAATAATTTAAACAGCAAATCTCTATTGAATTCTTACTGTAAGCCAGGCACTACTCTAAATGTTTTAGATTCACTAGCTGAATTAAATCTCACACAAAAGTATGAATGACTACTTTTCATCACCATTTTAGAAGTGAAGAATTAATGGCACAAAGAGGTGAAATAATTAATTAAAAAAACAGTTTGTAAATTGGATAGTTATAGATGNGGTGATAATCCATGCTGTTTCTTTTATTATTGGAAGTCACTCAATGTGAGGAAGAAAATCCTGTTTTTTCCCCCATGTAAAGCACAGCCTGAAGAAGGTATTGATATGTAACGAATCATATTGCTGATTTGAAAAATTCTATCCTCACTATTGTTTTGAAAATTCTTTGATTACCTAAAAAATAATAATTTAAACAGCAAATCTCTATTGAATTCTTACTGTAAGCCAGGCATTACTCTAAATGTTTTAGATTCACTAGCTGAATTAAATCTCACACGAAAGTATGAATGACTACTTTTCATCACCATTTTAGAAGTGAAGAATTAATGACACAAAGAGATGAAGTAATTAATTAAAAAAAGTTTGTAAATTGGATAGTTATAGATTAATGATATAGACAGAGACAAATACAGAATCAGATATAGAAATATTTTTAAATACTACTAACTTCTGATATGGTTGAAAATAATGTGTTTATTTAGCAATGCTGTGATGTGTTNTTTTTTTTTTAAAGATTTTATTTATTCATTTGACACACAGAGAGAGAGATTACAAGTAGGCAGAGAGGCAGGCAGAGAGAGAGGAGAGAGGAGGAAGCAGGCTCCCTGCTGAGCAGAGAGCCCGATGTGGGCCTCGATCCCAGGACCCTGGGATCATGACCTGAGCCGAAGGCAGCGGCTTTAACCCACTGAGCCACCCAGGCGCCCAGATGTGTTACTTTTATACATTTATTCTCCTGTTGAACTTCTAGTTTTTTCTATGGTCAAGTTAATAGCTTTAGGTAAGTAAAATTAAATATTTCAAATGAAAAGGTTTATTTTTAAGTATTCATTCATTCATTCATTCATTCATTCATTCATTCATTCATTCATTCATTCGACAGAGAGAGGGAACACAAGCAGGCAGAGCACAGGCAGAGGGAGAGAGAGAAGCAGGCTCCCCGCCGAGCAGAGAGCCTGACACGGGGCTTGATCCCACAACCCTGGGATTATGACCCGAGCCAAAGGCAGACGCCCCAAAATACCTTGAGTTCTTAAAAACTACTATACTACTTGAACTAATTTTCAGTATAATTCTACAAACCAAAACACTATATAAAAAAATGAAGATTAGGAATGCCTGGGTGGTTTAGTCAGCTCAGTCTGACTCTTGATTTAGGCTCAGACCATGATCTCAGTGTTGTGAGCATGGACCCTGCTTAAGAGTCTTTCTCCCCTTCCTTCTATCCCTCCCCCATCCAGCTCTCTCTCTCAAAAAAAAAAAAAAACTTTAGAGTTCATCTAAGCTACAAGTATGAACAAGAAATTTGTTTTAAAAGCTTAAACTTGGGGCACCTGGGTGGCTCAATCAGTTAAGCGTCTGCCTTCAGCTCGGGTCATGACCTCAGAGTGCTGGGATCGAGTCCTACATCATGCTCCCTGCTCAGTAAGGAGTCTGCTTCTCCTTCTCTCTCTCACTGCCATTCCCCCTGCCTGTACTCTCTCTCTGTCAAATAAATAAATAAAATATTAAAAAAATACTATATAAAAGCTCAAACTTATTTATGTTAATATTAGTAAGGAACTAGTTATGACACCATCATCCCTCAGAACTAAAAGGTAAAATTCTCAAAAAGCACATAGAACTCTATAGTGCTTTTCCTTATGTTTACAATATTTTCCATTTAGTGTTTTTAAAGATAGCAATAGATTTTTCTTTTTAAGTCTAAAGGGATTATATTTATCACAAAATTATTACTTTATAAAGAAAAAGTCAATACAATTGTTAATGATAAAAAATGTCATGATAATTTAAACAGTAAAAGAATAGTTTTCAAACTGCATATGAATTTTAATATTTTTCTTAAAGTTTGTCTTTCTACAATACTTATATTTTCATTTCACATATTAATAATTTTTGCCAACTTTTGTCTATTTTCATAAAATCTTACATATCCTTAATACCAAAGCAATGCTCTATGCTCCGAGAGAAGCTATTGAAAAGAATATTGAAAAAGTTAATAACAATTGTTGGATGACCACAATTTTGAACATTTACAGGGAAAGGATTTAATGATAATACTCCAAGAAGCTTGCTAATATATATTAAGTAGTACTGAAGTTGCTGGATTTATGAGGTATCAAGTGAGAATAATTCACAAAGAGGTAAATATTAATTATAATTCTGTGGAAATGAACAAAAATAAAAGACTCTGGGACACTGTCTGGGGAATCCTTGATCTTAATTCACATCACAAAGAAGAAAGACTGAACAGTGAGTGCCCACGACTGATAGGTCAGCTTACATATTATTCCTCAGTTTATAGTTCATAAGAAAATATTGCTACATTTCTGAAATGAGTGTCTTCAAAAACTGTTTTGTGTAAATAACTCATCCCCAAACAATTTTTTAACAGCAAGACAAACAACAGCAACAACAAATAAACCTTCCATTTCACAGAAGTCTCCACATCAGATAAGAGCAAGACTGATGATTTTGTGAGTGTTCTCAGTTCACCACTTTATTGGAACAAGTTTTATTTCAAAGAAAGTTCTTCTCCTCTTCTCTTCTCCTTTCTTCTCTCCTCTCCTCACCTCTCCTCTCATCCCCTCTCTTTTCTTTTCTTCTCTTTTTGTCAGCTGTTGATGAAAAGGAAATTTTCCCCTTCTTATCTCTCTGAGATTCTATTCATCAGCATCTCTTTTCAAAGCTAAGCACTGGTATTCCATTTGTACCAAAAGAAACAAGTGGACCTAAGAGGGTAGGAATTTATAATATGAAAAATAGAATATAAAGAAATTCTAACAAATGGGATTTGAGGTTTGAACTTTTGTTCAAAAAATTCCATTTATCTCAAGTCCATGTACATTTTGTTCAAGTCAAGCCACTGATTCTGAAAAAGACAGGGATTCCAAATGTCAGATGGGAAGGAGGACAGAGAATGCCTCTGGGAGGAAAGACCATATATATTGGGGCCAAAAGTAAAGAGTGAGATGTTGAGTGTTTGGGGCTAAAAGTAGAATCAGTTACACTGTCTCAAGAGGAAGAGCTTTATACGCAAAAGAAAAATGCCAGTGTGATTAAAATGTACAGTGAGCAAGGGGAAAGAAATTTATAGTTAGAAAATTGGGACCCTCGTAGGTTAAGCTAAATATTAATTTTAGCCTTCGAGCAATAGAATGCATTTGGGCATGAGCTAAGTTATGAAACAATCACCCTGACTGTCAGTGGAGGATGAATTGGGGACTACGAATGGCAATGAGGAAGCCAGTTAGGAGTAGAGGCACAGTCCTGGTGAGAGAGGGCATTGCCTTGACCTGCAGTGTAACATGAAGCTGAAAATAGTCCAAATGAATTTGAGATATTCCATGTTGTCACCAAAATCAAGAAACATGGACAAGATGTTGGGGTGGATGTTGACGAGGAATTAAAGATGATGATCAGGTTTTTTTGGCTTAAACCTTTGAGAAAATTCAAAGTGACACACAGGATACCTTAAATGGCATTATAATAGTTCATCACTCTCCAAGGGTTAAGATTAGAATAACTCATTACTTGCAAATAAACCATGATATAACCAAGTTTTTAAAAGACCTTTAAGATTGGAATATTTGAGATTATTTAAATGAGAGAATATTTAGAAAACATTTGCATTGTTTGATCTTGTATAAATTATTGTTGAAAAGAACGATAATGGGCCTTGAAATTTTTAAAGCAATCTAAATGATGTAGTCCATGAATTTTATTATATTCACTGAAAATT
>LNAC01000264.1:1414924-1529999 GCA_002007465.1 Ailurus styani | reverse complement strand
CTGCCTCTCTGCCTACTTGTAATCTCTCTCTGTGTGTCAAATAAATAAATAAAATCTTTAAAAAAAAAAGACCTTTAAGATTAAAATGNAGATATTCCATGTTGTCACCAAAATCAAGAAACATGGACAAGATGTTGGGGTGGATGTTGACAAGGAATTAAAAATGATGATCAGTTTTTTTGGCTTAAACCTTTGAGAAAATTCAGAATGACACACAGGATACCTTAAATGTCATTATAATAGTTCACCACTCTCCAAGGGTTAAGATTAGAATAACTCATTACTTGCAAATAAACCATGATATAACCAAGTTTTTAAAAGACCTTTAAGATTAAAATGTTTGAGATTATTTAAATGAGAGAATATTTAGAAAACATTTGCATTGTTTGATCTTGTATAAATTATTGTTGAAAAGAACGATAATGGGCCTTGAAATTTTTAAAGCAATCTAAATGATGTAGTCCATGAATTTTATTATATTCACTGAAAATTAATTAGAAGACTTGGGTGGGGGAAATCCCATGATCCACATGAAGANTCTGCCTGCCTCTCTGCCTACTTGTGATCTCTATCTCTGTGTCAAATAAATAAATAAAATCAAAAAAAAAAAAACGCTTTATATTCACTGAAAATTAATTAGAAGACTTGGGTGGGGGAAATCCCATGATCCACATGAAGACAAAACTGGGGTGAGATATAGTGTCAAATCATTATGTCAAAACATTACCAAGATTTGAAAGTGCCTGATGAAGTCAGGCAGAAAGTAAGGTGCAAATGAAATGACAAAATATGAAGAGTTATCCAATCTCATTGTTTTAACATGAAAATAAAGTAAAATTAAAATGAGAGAGAATTATTCACTTGTCAGATTAGCAAATACCAAAATTTTTCTTAATACTTTGAAGAGTGTGAGGTAGAGCACTTTTCACACCCTGTTGGTGGGAGTGAAAAATTAGTTAAGAACTCTATAGAGGGCAGTGTGGCAACAACTGTAAAAGTCAGAACTCGTGTGAATTTGGCCTGGAAATGCCGCATCTTGAAATGTGTTTGCTGATGTATTTATACATGCATACAAACGTGTTCTCCTGCCAANTCTTAATACTTTGAAGAGTGTGAGGTAGAGCACTTTTCACACCCTGTTGGTGGGAGTGAAAACTTAGTTAAGAACCCTGTAGAGGGCAGTGTGGCAACAACTGTAAAAGTTAGAACTCGTTTCACAAGAATTTGGCCTGGAAATGCCCCATCTTGAAATGTGTTTGCTGATGTATTTATACATGCATACAAACGTGTTCTCCTGCCAGTATGGAGATGTATTCATTATAGTATAATATAGGAAGCAGCCTCACCACCCATCACGATGAAACTAGTCAAATAAGTCATGGGGAATGCATATGATGCAATTCTTATAAAACATTAGAAAAGTGTCAGTTTTTCCCCCATATATGTACGTTATTTGTAAAACAAAACAAAGTACAGAACAATGTGCAGGAAAAGCTAGAATGAGGGAGTAAAGAACATAGGAAGTGCATGTGCAGGTATGCATGTAGGTACAAGAGAGCCGTAGAAAGAGAGAGGTACTGGGGAGAGTTGTTTCTGGGAAGTGGGAGTCAGCAGTGAGATCTTTTCTCCTGTGAAACCTTTAAAATGCTTTCACCACATGAATCTATAACCTATTTAAGGAAAATGAACAAAGAGAAAGAAGAGGAAAAAGAATGAGATGAAAGAGAAGGCAGAGGTAAAGCCTAACTAACTAGATCATTGGCCATCAAAGGTATTTTTGCCACCATTGTTATTGGTGGTAACAAAGGCAGTCCCCTTTGAGGTATTACCAACTTAAATTAGGATGAGCAACCTAGCTTGACTAAGGAGGCTGCACTCATTTTGACCTCACAGATAGGGTCAAGTTTACTGACTGATTTCCTAGTATTTCCTACCTACTGTGGAAAAAGTCCAGGACAAAAGTGGAACTGCATAAGGTATCTTGGTGCTAATTTTTGTTAGTGTTAAAAATGTCAAGAGCACTTAAAGGACCAGGTTGATTAAGTTCTCTTCACACTATGTGATTTTTGAAATTTTTAGAAGTCCTTACAGCTGCCTATTAAATTATATGGCAAGAAACACCATCTCCTGCTCCCCACCCCTTCCCTGTCCTTTCCTGTGTGCGTGTGTGTTTGTGTTTACATCATTCTTCTAGGATTTGAACCCACACTTGGTAATTTGCATTTCCTTTTTTTGAAATCTTATTTTTAGTGCCTCAGTAGTAAACATTCACTTCTTTGAAGCTCAAAATCAGATTTTATGTTGCAAATGGATTTAAAACAAGAATTCCTTAGCAACACATACTTTAAAAAACAAATGTTAAATTTAAAATATCTTGCTGAATTTTAGAATAATTTAAACTCCATAGCATGTTCTATGACTTCAAATAAAAAGATAATTGTTTAAAAATAGACTATACTATACAGGGTATTTTCTGGAAATAATGAGATTTTTCTGTAACATCATCATGCCAACTTAGAAGAAAAATGTCTAAACTGTTTGCCTGTTTACCTTTACTTGTCCATTCATTGTTAGCTCTGTTTGGAAACATTTTCTAATTTAATGCATTTTGAGCACATTTTAACAAATTTCTCAAAGTATATGTATTTTAAAGCAGCATTTATCATTTCTTTTTAGCATTCTTTTGAGCAAATAATTCTAAAATCTGAAAACAAAATTATATAAGTAAATAGACACCTGCAGCTTTTAAATTAATATCATTACATATGATTGAAGAATAGTATGAGTAGCCATAGTTTTGTAAGGAAACAATTTTTCTTCTTTATCAAGATGATTTTTTTAAGTGTTTTGTCGAAAGTTAACTCATGCTGTGTGTTTACAAAAGTCCTACAGAGGAATATTTAAAACATAAATATTTGCCTTTATAATGTCTTAAAATCATTTTAAATCCCAGATTTTAAATTTATATAAAAATATAAATTTATAAAAATGAACAAAGGACATGTTTTATTGTGTAGGATGGCAGATACCACACAGAATGCTTGTCTTGCCTTTCTGAATGGCATAGGTCTAAGTATAACCTATTTGATTTAATTTTGGTTGTCTAAATCACAAAATTCACTGCATGAATCAGGCTCAATAAATATCTTAAGGAGAGGAAAATTTAGTAGACAAGGTCAAATAACCTCTGCTTTGGCTCCTTGGGACTTTCTTTAGTTGTTTCTATGCCTTTGGGAAACATACTGAGCTGAAAGTTGTCAAACCTAGTGCAATAATATCTGGCCAAAATTATTTGAAATAGAGTGCTTTTGTCTTCAAAGACCCAGTGAATAAGAAAGATTAAGATGGAGGAATTACAATCAATAGATATGTATTTACAGGGACTTTTTAACTGTCCAAAAATGGCTAAGGTAACTAAACCTAGAAAAAACTATGCCTAAAATTCCCTAAAAACTGCATTCCATGACATATTTCAAATACTGTAATATTAAATGCGATTAATTTTGAAAATAGAATCACAAAAGTATTTCCTTTCTTTAATATTAACTTACTCTTTCTTCAGTATTAACTTACTCTTGATTACTTTTTAAGAAGGAAAGATAGCAAACTGTGCCATTATTTTTACAATGGGCCTAGTAAGCTATGCTCTGATCTATGATATTTTAATAAGTCCTATTTAAAACTTTTTAAAGTGTTTTTCAATATAAAAAAAATTTAAAATACACAAAGGGACAATTTAAAGTCCAGTTAGTAATGTAAATAAAACTCCTTTTCTATTTCATGTCCTCTGTACCTAATACATCATCGGCAATAAAAAAAATATTAGCTGGACATTTAAAAATATTAGTTGGATAATGTTAGTCAGTCATTTTAAAAATAAAATTCTGAAGTCTTATAAGAATGTAGAATCTGGGATATTCAGTTGCAAAAGCAGGTGCACATTTGGAGGGAAAGACAAATAAATGGAGAGGACCCCCTAAAGCATAGCGATGGTAGTATCTAAAATTAAATAGTTTAAAAAAATTAAATAGTTAAGAAATCTAGGGACATAAAGGATCATGCATTTACAGTGACACACAGTGAAGACAGGAATGACTAACTATGGAAGTTCACAATAGCAAATTTGGACCAAAATGCTAGAGCGATTTCTTCCTCGGTTTCAGTGAGATTATAATGCGTGGGTACAGCTCTTGTCTTTCAGCCTTCCCTTTTATGTGATTTTGTTTCTGATGTCTGGTACCTAAGAAATTAATTTGGCTTACACCTCTTAGGTCATGATGAGACCTTTTGCTCGTGTATTCATTCAATAAATATTTAATATTTATATTTAAGGCACAAAATTCACATTTAATATTTGATTAATATTTATTTAAAATAAATATTTCTTTATTCACTCAATAGAGATATGTTTATTGAGAACTACTAGGTTCTATACATTTTAGTGGCAATAGAGACAAAGTTCCTACAAAAAAAAATAGAACATTTGTCAAAAGTGGAAACCATTGCAATCCTAGGACCCTTGAAATGGTAGAAATGCTAGAAAAAAGTCACACTGCCTTCACAGATGAGATAGTTTTCTTTTTCTTTTTCTCAAATTGATTCAAAGAGGACTTCTTTCCGTACATGTACACTGTCCAAACCAGTCACAAATCAGGGACTGTGAATTGGAAAATGGGCCAAATAACTGTTACATTTTTTAAGAGCACATATATTCAGAAATGTGTAACTGTCACAGAATGATTATAGATGTCAGAGATCTTTAAATCAGCCTCATGCCACTGAACTGTAATCTCGGAAGACACTAGTTTGAGGGATTATTGAGGGGAATTTGTTTCTGGGAACCAAAAAGGAATTTCTGGCTTGTATGGTTATGTCACATCTCCGCTGTAAAATGGTCCCCCAAACTATCTTTATACACGTTCCACTAGTACAACATGGGCAATGTTTAAAGGGTCAGATTCTCCCAACTGTATATGGACTTTTCAGTGCTGTTAAGTTCTGCTGCAACTGATCCTGTTTTCCTCTTCAGTGTCCTAGAATATATTTTCTCCAAGAATTCAGTCAAGCAACAAGCTTTAACTCCAGGCTCTGGAGGGAAGCAGGGAAGAAAAAGGGTTGTAAGAGTACAGCAGTTAAGATTGAGGTTTCCTTGTTAAATAATATTATGAAAATGTTTCTAGGTTTGCAATTTGAGAAAAAATTTTCACCCACTATATTTATGAATACGGACAAACCATTTAGAAGAGTTCTTATATTTACTCTGATTCTAGGATCTTATTTTAGATAATCTTAATTTATTTCCATAATTTTTGAAGCCATGATTTCCACATCTTCATCCATGGTACATTACTAATAATGTGAGGTTAATAATTTTTCCATTTGTTCCCTGTTGTACTTCAGTTTCCAAGAAAAAAAATGAAGAAATTTCTGAAAACCAATGATAATTTAATTGCCTAGGATACAGTTTCATTGAATGTATCAATTTTATCTTCTGGGATATATGAGATCCTAGAGTAAAATATTTACTCAAAATGTCTTATATTAAACTAGAGAATAATGTTACCAATAATAATAAAAAAGCCAGAATTCCATAGGAAAGTGAACAAATGTTATAAATAAAAATTCAAAAAATAAAACTATTCTGATTTCTATTAAATTCTTGAAAGACTATTCAAGGTTAATTATAGTTATAATTTTACCCATTAAGTTAGCCACATTAAATAGAAAAATATCACCTACTGCTAAGGAGGCCTGAAAATTGATTCTCTTTTCTGAAGAATGTGCATCATACCAGCTATTTAGGGGATGCAGTAAGGCAATGTCTATTAAATTTCAAAATACATGTATGCTTTGATTTAACATCTTCACTTATGGGGATCTACAACAAAGCCCCACATTTTTTTAAGATTTTATTTATTTATTTGACAGAGAGAGAGAGAAATTACAAGTAGGCAGAGAGGCAGGCAGAGAGAGAGGAGAAAGCAGGCTCCCTGCTGAGCAGAGAGCCCAATGCAGGGCTCGATCCCAGTACCCTGAGATCATGACCTGAGCCGAAGGCAGAGGCTTAACCCACTGAGCCACCTAGGCACCTCCAAAGCCCCACATTTTAAAGATGTATGTACAGAAATGCTTAATGCAGCATTATTTGTAATATTAAAAAGAACTGGAAACAATGTAAATGTCCTTTATCTACATTAAATAGTTGTGACATACACACATCACGTATTTATTATACAACCACAGAAAGAATGAGAGCAGCACTTAGTTGACAAAAGAACTTCCATATTGCATTTTCAACTGTGAAGAGCAAAAAGCGGAGAAGTTGATATGAAAATTTGTTATCACTTCTAGAAAGCAAACAGTGACTCGTGTGTGTGTGTGCGTGTGTATGCTTGTGTTTCTGGTTTACATTTGATTATATTGGAATGAAGCAAGATCTAAAACAATTACCCTAAGTTGATAACACTGGCTACTTGGTTAATTTAGTGCCTGAAGAGAGAAAGTTAGAAGAGAAAGGAAGTGGGGATATAAAAAAAGTAAAAACTGTAATACCGTTTACAAAGATAAATAAATGTACAGAGAAGCAACAGTATGTATAATATCATCTTGTGTGTCGCAAAGTTTGTATTTGCATTAATATTTTTTTAATTTTATTTTTATTCTTTGCCCAAGGGTTACAGGTCTGTGAATCTTCAGGCTTATATCTTTCACAGCATTCACCAAAGCACAAACCCTCCCCAATGTCCATAACCCAAAAATTTTAAAAGAGAATTTTAGGGAAGAATAGTCACCAAAATGTTTTCATTCACTTTATTTTTATTTCCTTCCTTACTAAAAATATGCTACTTCTGTAATTATGCTATTATTAGAGATATTATGAATCAAAATGATTATTTTTAAATTATAAAAGGCAGAAGTTTAAACCCTATTTCTTTAAATTCAGTAATTTTCAGGTATCGCAAAACTCACAAAGCAAAATTAATTTTAATATATATATGCTGCAATTTAAATATATCTGATATTTTTTGTAACCTAGAGGCTAAAAACATGAAACCATGGTAAGGCATCCCTGTGCAGAGGTTTTAAATCACTGCCTTAAATTTTCAGACTCATGACACACTTTTGAGAAACACTGGGTGGAAAGTTCACAGCCATAAAATCTGAATAATGTGGCAGTTTCTAAACTTACAAATATCTCATGAGGGTTTATTCACCCAATTTTTTTTCTCTCAAATATTTGAAGCTTTGGTGAGATGTAACAAAATGGGAAATTTTAAAAGAAAACTAAGACACAGTCAACCTAATGGAGAAACTAAGGAACTGTTGACCTCTATTAATTGTCTGCTTTCTCAGTGGATGTGTATATTAGGGATGAGCTTTTTAAATAGCATTCAGCAAATATATGTACCACTTCATGTTAGGAAGCCATCATTGACCAGGACAACTCTCCTTTTTACTTTAAATATCAGTCACCCTGTGCATTGTGGAATGTGGGAAGCAAATACTTTTGGACCTGTTCTCTTCTGACAAGTTCAATATCTGGGATATGATTATCCAGTATGAGACTTTTTGAAAATGCCAGAAAGTATCTATCAGAAGGAAAACCTGCTAGAGTTAAGAAACGTGACTGTCTCTCTAATCTAAACCATTCGTTTCATATGTGGTCCCACGTAACAGTTTCCTAAATGGCAGAATTAGATGGAAAAGAGACTTGGAATGGTTGGAATTTTTATTCCCTTTATTTCTCCAAGGACATTTTCTCTGAAGAGATGGAGCTGAAGGCGGGGGTGGGGGTGGGGCGGTGTTACCTGAGCAAGAATGTTTGAAAAATGGGGATTATAAAGATGATTTTATAATTATGTAAAAGACGAGAATCCAGAGAGGGAAATGAATGTTACAAATGATAGATCGAGCTATAAATTAGCTCATTGAGAAAAAAAATCTCACATCTAGGCAGTAGTTTTTCTCTCTGTATTCTTTATAACTGCTTTTGGGCAGTTAGTCTATCTAGGAGACAGGTTTGCTAAGTTTCTCAGAGATCATTTTTACTAGGAGATTTTTTTTGTTCATTTGTTACCCCAGAAAGATGTGGACTGTTGTAAAAACTATTTCAACTCACAAGAGCCCTAAATCTTCAGAAAGTCTTCAAAGTAGTGACCAGGAATAAGGTATGGATAAAAAGGTCAACAATTTTGGCTGTGTGTTAAGAAAGCCATTTATTCTAAAACAAATACATGCATACGCATATACATATATGTGTGTATGTGCGTATTATGTATGTATATGACTCTCCTGTGCTGTAGTAATGCTGTGTAATTGATTTTTAATCTCAGTATCATTCACACTACACAAAAAGCAAATTGGTGGTCACAGGTTCACAAAAATTCTGTTCATCTACCAAAACACATTTACTGGAACGAGACTATAGTAAATCTGCCTAAAGTATCCATGATGGCCTAAGAATGCTTCCTTCCCATGCTTTTCCCAAAATGTTACATTCCAAGTAGGGCTAAGAATGAATGGCGACAACCCCATCCCCCAACACACATACACACACACACACACACACACACCAACACACACTAGCACCACCATCACTTTCTGGTTGAAATTGTGTATCTGGGGCTGGTGCCATTTTTTTCTCAGATGATTTAGCAAGAGAAAGTTTTCTTCTTTGGGAAGAAACCAGCAGCAGCCCTCACCGGTGAAGAAATGAAATAAGAATTGGCAAAACTCCCACTCATGAGCCATAACCTATTAGTCCACTTCAGAGAAATTAGAACATTTTTGTCCACAACCAGGTAAGGCATAAGACTGCTGTAGCTTAACAGATATTAAAAAGAACCCAATGCTGTTTGCTGGGACTTCTTTCTTCTGGGGAAACACTGAGTTTAGAGATGGTGGGTGGTTGAAAAATGGACTGAACAGAGACTAGCATGATTAAAGAGAGAGAAAAGATCAGGGACAAAAGAACATTCAGATGAAACATTCTCTGGAGGTGGAAACTGTGAGTTGCTAATGTGTCTTTCTATCTTGTGAATGATTTCAAGGTCAGGATTAGTGAAAAACAGTTATCATTTCTCATCTCCTAGTATGATAGTCTTTTGATATGTTTCCTGGCCCCTCAGGAAAAAGAAGGAGGAGGTGGAGGAGAAGGAGGAGAAAGAAAGAAAGGAAAAGAACTGAAGCCTTCCCAGTTCATAACTGTAGGGAAGACAGGTATATGAAGGGAATACTGTCTGCTTCCCCTCCACCCAAGCAGAAATAAGGATCTAATGTTCTTCCTCTCTTGAGGACAAATAGAGAAAGAGAGGTACAGACAATCAAATGTCCATGCCAATCTCCGTGTAGAATTTCCCTGATCTAAGAGGACCATGAGATTCCCCCATGAGACAGAAAACAAGATCCTGCCCCACCCAGGTGACAGCAACACTTCTGGACATTAAAGAAAGATTCCTTAGTATCTCTGGACGAAAAACTCTCAATTGCTGTTTAAGGAGAGTCTATACTTATTTCAATTCAATCACAAAACATATAAAAATTAAATCACATGTTGAGATAAATCATTAGATTAGGAAGTACATTATATTTTGAAACATTTGATATTATTCAATGTTATATGTTATACATAATTAGAAACACTGGAAATTTAAAATAGGAGGATCTAAATAGTGAAACTACTAAATAATCAAGTAGACCTTTTAGTATTGACAATACAAAGTAAGAAAAAAAAGCCCTTTCATGAGTAGGGTATCTTCAGTATTACATGATTTAAAAAAATCAGATTTGATGATTTGTACATCAGTTCAAGTGGCAGTATGGGTCCCTGGAGAATGATTTTTTAGTGATGTTGGAAAATATTCACATGTGATGAGATGTCTCCATTTCAAAGTTGAGAATTCTCTAGAGAAGTGGAAAGTGACTTTTTGGCCAAGGTTGCATGACAGTGTCTTTAGACTATGTGTCTATATGGTTATGAAATAATAAGAAATATATAAATCTGTCTCCGAATCCAATTCCTGTCACATCTTCTAAAATCCTTGTAAATAATGGTGTTAGGTGAATCTTTTGTTTGAACATTTAGTTTTTTACCCCTGTTTCTGACACAGAGGGGCTAAGACCTTTGTAATTTTTTGAGTGATAGGAGTTCTCCTAAAATCTCTTGGAATTTCATAGGTTATAGGAATATAACCTATTCTAATGATGCAAATCTGGGTGAGCTCCTGTTTGGCTCCTGGATGGGAGCTAGTTACCTGCAGGACCAAGCTATGATTAAAGGCTTGGAATTTACAATCCCCTCCCCCGTTATCTACAGAGGCACTGGAAATGGACTTAGTCATCAATCATGCCCACATGATGAAGCCTCTATATAAATCCCAACAGTAGTCCAGAGAGCTTCTAGGTTGGTGAACATATCCACGTAACAGAAAGGTGACACAATCCAAAACCATAAAGACAGAAGCTCTGGTACTTCTGACCTTTCCAGACCTTGCCCTATATATCTCTTCATCTAGGTGTTCATCTGTATCCTTCTTTCAAAGCCTTTACTGTACTGTAAAATAGGTAACATAAGTGTTCCTCCTGATTTCTGTGAGCCATGCTAGCAAATCATTAAACTCAAGGAATGGATCATGGGAATCTCAATTTATAGTCAGTCTCAGAAGTGAAAGTGACAACCCGTGACTCGTAGTTGGCATCTGAAATGGGGACATCCTTGTGGGACTGAGCCCATTATCTGTGGGATCTGATGCTATATACAGGTAGAGAGTGTCAGGACTGAATTGAATTGTGGAACACCCAACTGGTGTTGCAGAATTATTTGATGCAGAATTGACAGCTGATGTCAGGAGAGGGTTTTTTTATTATTATTATTTTACTTTAAAACTGGTATAGTTAATATACAGTGTTTTATTAGTTTCAGGTGGATGAAATAGCGATTCAACAACTCTACACATTACTCAGTGTACATCAGGACAACTATATCCTTAATTCTCTTTTCCTATTTCACCCATCCTCCCACCCACTTACCCTCTGGTAATCATTAGTTTGTTCTTTATAGTTAAGAGTCTGTTTTTTGGCGTGTCTCCTTTTTGTCCCCCTCCTTTGTTCAATTTCTAAATACCACATATGAGTAAAATTGTGTCATATTTGTCTTGCTCTGACTGACTTATTTTACTTAGCATTATACTCTATAGATCCATTTTTTATGGCTGAGTAATATATATATTATTAATTATATATCAAACATATATTATAACATATACTTATGCATAAATATAATATATATGAACACTTGGGTTGCTTCCATATATATATTAGCTATTGTAAATAATGCTACAGTAAACATAGGGGTCCACATACCCTTTCAAATTAGTGTTTTGATATTATTTGACTAAATACTCAGTAGTGAAATAACTGGATCATATTGTAGTTCTATTTTTAAATTGTTGAGGAACCACCATACTATTTTCCACAGTGGCTGTAACAGTTTTCATTCCTACCAACAATGCACAAGGGTTCCTTTTCCTCCACACCCTCACCAACACTTATTGTTTCTTATGTTTTTATTTTAGCCTTTCTAACAGGTGTGAAATGATATCTCATCATGGTTTTGATTTGCATTTCCCCGATGATGAGTGATGAGGATCATCCTTCCCTGTGTTGGTGTCAGAAGACTTTTGAGTGTAGTAGTCACATGAGAGTACATTAACGCACAGGAATGTTTTCTTTGTTTTCCTTACTCAATGGCATTATCAGTGTCTTCCACATCAGTGAAGGGCAAAAAGTAGACTATTTTCACATTCTTCGCTAATTATTATGTCTAATTGCTACAGTATTCGTGAGAGTCTTGCTCTTAAGTCACTGAACTAACACCCCAAGCTGAAGCCTGCGGTGTGAGCAGGTTGTTGATTTTCTGCTCCATCTGGAACAAAGGATTATAGAGGAAAGTAGGTTGACACAGCACACTGGGGTGTCCTGACTAATTGTGAGATACAATATGTGGTGACAAATGATTTGTCACTAATAATATTTAAAATGCCAAAATTTGCAAATGCCTTGCTTTCTTAAATTATTAAATAACTAATAGTGTGTCTCCCATATTCTCTTGCCATATTTTATGTATGATGAGATTTAAAAAAAAAAAAAGAAGTTTGAGAATAGCTGGTTCAGAGGAAAATAGTTTGGCTTCTATGCAGAGTTTAAGTTGGGTTCTTCCTTTTCTTATATGTTCTTGTGGATAATAAAATGAGCTCCTTTGACCTATTGAAGGGGAGGATTGTGAGTATAGTTTCTGTGTGCCTGGGTACTGTCCAAAGTCTTCCCAGATAACCCCGCGCAGCTGCAGAACTGAGTACATGTCTCTCTGGTTGTCCTTCTGATCTAACTGGGAAAGCTAGCAGAGTGAAGTCCTTCATAGACAAAAACAAGACCAGGAATGAAATTCTCAGAATTGGACCCACATATGAAAAAACATGACAACATAATTCAACATCATGTACTTAGATAACTAGATGCAGTGAGTACCTTGAATTATAAGAGAATAAATGATGATAATATGATAAGAAAGTAAAGGGGGTTTGCCAGCTGCATAGTAATAGGGCAGATGTTTATTTCTATTCTCATCCAACCTGGAGGACTTTTATGAAGAACAAATGAAATAATGGACATAGAGTTACTTGGTAAACTTTAAAAGTATTATACAAATAATGATTAATGTAAGATACTTTGCACATAGTTAGATTGCTTCAAACCACAGAGAAATAGAAAAATATAGCCATGTGATAATTTTTCTTCAATTCATATTATTGAAACTGTTTCAATAATGCTAAACTCATTCTAAATGAGTTTCTTTTTTACACAAATATAATACGTTTTGATAACTATATAAAAATATCATCTCTTCCTTGATCACTGCCAATTAGCACATTGGTTTCCAAGTAGGATGTACAAAATTTATCTGGGATACTTTTAAAAATACAAATTCTGAATTCATCCCAGTCTAGCAATCAGAATATCTGTGGTTAGAGTGAGGACATATGAGTTTTTTTTGCCAACTGCTCTATTATGTCTGATGTAGCCCTCTGTACAGTGGTCTGGGGATTGTGTTTGAGAGCCACTGAATGATAACACCATAGTCCAAGATATAATACAGAGCCATTTTGGAGGCTTTGCTAGTATTTTTTCAAAAACATATATTTTAATATCCTTAGATCTCTTCCGACTTCTTGTCATTATCATTTACATCTCCTGATTCCTGAAATACTGCCATTACCTTTGACTCTATATTTTTTTAATATTCAAATCAGCCTTTTCCTAGCTGTTCAAAATACTAAGCTCTTTTCATCATTATAGCTAACTCACTTTAGAAGACTTGCATTATAAGAAAGTTCATAAAATAGTAACAAAAGTGGAAATAAGTAAAACTTATAGAAAAGAGGAGGTTTGACCTCCAAATTCAATATTACTTAAAGATATTGTTGTTTACTTTGAAAAACCAAAAGAATTCATGGAAAAGCTTTCTACACCAGGAAGAATATATTTTCTTTATTATGATCCTGGCCATCAAAATTGGATTTTTGTATCATTTTAAAGACATTGATACAGGAGTCTAAAATAAGGGAGAAACTGATTAAAATTAAATCTTATTATCTGCCAGGTAATATACCAACCACTTGAGACTTCAGGAAATCAAGCCTCAGAGAGGTTAAGCAATTTGCCAAAGGTCACAAAGCTAGTGGGTGGCAAAGCCATGATTGCTAACCCCAACATACATGGTCAACTAATTGAACAGGAGAACCAGGAACACTCAGTGGGAAAATGATAGTCTCTTAAACAATTAGCCAAGAAAACTAGATAACCACATGGAGAAAAATGAAATTGGACCCTTATTTATATCACTTACAAAAATTAACATGAAATGTATTAAAGACAAACATAAGATCTTATACTGTAAAACTTTTAGAAGAAAACACAGAGAGAAGCTCCTTTAAGTCTTGGCCATGATTTTTTTTTTAATATGATGTCAAAAGCAGAAGCAATAAAAGCAAAAATCAACAAGTGAAACTACATGTAACTTAAAATAATCTTCATAGCAAAACAAACCATCAACAAAATGAAAAGACAATTTATAGAAAAGGAGAAAGTATTTGCAAATCATATATTTGATAAGGAGTTAATTTCCAAAATACAGAGAACTTATATAACTCAGAGACAAAGTAAACAACCAATCCAATTAAAAAAAAAATAGGCAGGGGTGCCTGGGTGGCTCAGTTGTTAAGTGTCTGCCTTTGGCTCAGGTCATGATCCCAGGGTCCTGGGATGGAGCCCCACATCGGACTCCCTCTGCATTTCCCCCTGTGCTTGAGTTCTCTCTCTCTCTCTCTCTCTCTCTCTCTCTCTCTCTCTCTAAAATCTTAAGGGACAAACTTGCAACTAGTAGATAAATAAGTTCAGGAGATCTAATGCACAATATAGTGATTATAATTAACAATGCTGTATTTTAAACTTCAAAGTTGTTAAGAGACTAGATCTTAATCATTCTCACCAGAAAAAAAAGACATGATAATTATATGACATGATAGATGATAGAGCTGTTAGCTAACCCTATGATGGTAACCATCTTACAATATATAAATGTATAAAATCAACATGTTTTATATCTTAAACTTAGCAATGTCATATGAAAATTATATCTCACTTTTTTAAAAAAAGGTGATTGCTACAGTCCCTGTATCATTATTATGAAATAAGTTTATTTTTCTCTTCATAGAAATAATAAAGGAAAGGAGAGACAAAGACAGGCAGCAGATAGAGTGGGAGAAAAGAGAATTCAGATAGTTGGGTGACTAAATTATACAGTGTGATTCCTTCCATAACCATCAAATATCACTTTCGGTAAAGTACTATAATTTCACTGAATGTTCATTGAAATTGATTTTTTTAATCAGTTAATATAAAAAAAATTCTGATTAGGGCTTGGATGGGATATAACAGGAGCAGCACCAGTGAAGTGGATCATGAGGACATAAGTCCATAGTAATTCAAATAAATCTTGATGAGGGCTTTGGATTTACACAGCCTGTAGAATTGGGTGTTTCAAGCTAAATTTGCCTCTTCTCCAAAGGGCAGGAACTTAGCCGCTAACGGCTAAATTGCATCCAAATATAAAATCAAAGGAAAATCCCCTTTATTGCTTTGTGATCAGATCTCAAACAATTGATTCAGTTAAACAAGAGGCTATAACTTCAATTTCCTTTTTGAGTTAAATGTATGATTGCTCTTATTAGAAAATGAAATGTTACAAACTTTTGGATTATATAAGAACATCAGTATTTAACCGATAATAAAGGTGTAGCTTGGAAAACAATTCAACTAAATTCACCTTCAGAAGACCAGATGCGCGTATATAACATTTATGCTGCTGAAATTTGTGGTTGTCACTGTTACTAAGACAGGTTTCACTCACTGGCTGACACTGAGTTACAGAGCAATGAGGCTTGCAAAGAAAGGCAAATACAAGTTTTATTGGTACGAAGAGAATAACGCTGCAAACTAATGACTTCTGTCCCTTTAAATTATGGCTGGCAGGGGTTTGACAAGGCAAGGGGATCTCTTTCCAGCAACCCATCAACATCTTCTCAACTGCCATCAGCATCAGTTTGCATCTGCCCTTCCTCAGCTGGACCATCTCTCTGGAGGCCTTTGACTGGGGTCTAGGTTTTAACTTTGAAATATTACAAGTCTTGCCATGAATTGGAGACTTCTTATCTTTTCGTTGGACTTTTGTTTTTTGGTAAAATTTGTGAGGTTTCTCAAAGACTAGTGGTGAATATAAATTCCAAACCAACCAGAGACCAAATGTTATAAAGGAAATTTATATTCACTGTAGGTTCTGTACCCATCCTCTGCCCTCCCCCTTCTAGGCATCGCATTTGTCACAATGACCTTCTACGGTGACATAGAAGTGCCCACTGGAGTACCCTGATTTCCATTCTCTTTCATTTTCCTGCGTGTTCCCCTAAGTTCCTTAACTTCCAATGTCATTTGTTATTTATGTCCTTCATTGGGAGTTCTGTTAGGTTATAGCTCATCTAAACTGTTAAGCCACTTCAGAACAATAGATGCATGGCTAATGTTGGCAGAATGTCGTGTTTTAAAATAAACTCTTGAACTCTGGGCCTTACCCTGATAGGATATTCATATTGAAAAGAAACCTTCCAAGTATTTACCCAAATGATCAAGGAAGTAGGAACTCTGCCTTCATCCATGTGGCAAGATAAATTCACATTCATATTAATACCCATACTATGCCAGCCACCAGCCAGCCCCCAGCTGCCCTCACTGGAATTTCTTCAGGTCTCCAAATTTATGTGTCTTGTGTTCTGGGAAGAAGTCCCTTATGTCACTCTCCTGATCTGGCTTTTTTTTTGTTTGTTTGCTATCCTCTTCTCATGAAGCAGTTCAACAGAAGCAAATGCCAGGATGTTTCTATAACGTGTGGCCCTGTGAGAACAGCATTGTGGGTGCCAAGGGAACTAATCCCTGGACCCATGCTTCCTTCCTCAAAAGGGCCTGGCCCGGCTCCCCTTATAAGCATCTCACTGTTACCCATGAAAAGAGAGACTTCATCTTCAGGTCCTTGGCTCCAAGTCTCTTACACACAACTGAAAACACATAAAAAAGCAGAGCTCCTTGGGGAGGATTTGTGCTATGGTGAGTGCTGTGAAAGGTGTAAGCCTGATGATTCACAGACCTGTACCCCTGGGGCAAATAATAATATAAAAAAATAAATTAAAAAATAAAATAAATTTAAAAAAAGAAAAAAAAAGAGTTCCTCAAAACAAAATACAACAAAACAACCCCAAGCAACAGTTTCCAGACCCAGAACAATTTCAATCCTTACTTAGAAGAAAATAAAAACACTCTCCAGGAAACAAGATAAAAAGTCGTTCAACATGATACACAGATACCATTTTCCATTATTAGAGCTATTTCTTCTTGGAAGAGAGCATTTCAGAGATGCCCTTCTTGTCTCTAAGGTCTACAATAGCCCCACTCTTACCCATGATTTTGCTGTCCTTGGTTTCAGTTACCTGCAATCAGACACACAGCAAGCAGCTGCTCATCCTTCTGACACAGCGCCATTACTTCATTACGTCAGTAACGGCCTAAGGGACGCTACGTCACAACTTCAGCGTCATTCTTCTCACTTCTGGTCACCTGAGATCTTACTGACTCAGTGCATCAAAGGAGAGGAGGGGTGAGTACAATACACTACAATATTTTGAGAGGCAGAGACCACATTCAGGTAACTTTTATTACAGTTTATTGTTATAATTGTCCTATTTTATTATTAGTTTTTGCTGTGAATCTCTTACTGTGGCTCATTTACAAATTAAACTTTATCATAGGTATGTATGTATGTATGTGTAGGAAAAAACAGTCTATTTAGATTTCAGTACTATCTATGGTTTCAAGCATCCCGTGGGGGTCTGGGAATGTATCCCTCAGAGATAAGATGGGACAACTGTACTTACATCAATAAAGATTTGGTCAGAACGATGCTTTCCTCCCTCAAAGGCAATCTTCAAAACTTTATTTAAGCCTTTGCTTTTTGTGAGACAAGACTGCATTTTGCTTTATCTTTCATATCAATGTTTCAAAAATCTTAAGGCTGTTAAAAGATAAACTCACACTAAATATTTTAAGATCTTATTTAAATCAAGCAATGCCAAACCAGAAATGGTTAGGAATGCTCCAAAAACAGGAGCTAAGGAGCTAAAGAAAAGGTGGAAACAAAGCAAGGAAAATAATTGGGTGACAGCTTAAAGCCGTGGGCTGTTTGTGATTGGTAGTCCTTGCTGTTTTGATTTCACACCTTGAGGTCTTTACAGGCTTGGGTTCTGGTTTGCTTATGCAGATCATCCTGGCATTAGAGACACATCAGCCTGATGGCCTCCTTGTTTAATCTAACAAGACCACATTTCACTCGCCTAGAAATGGCGACTGAGTCTTGGTGGAACAGTGCAATACATCACATTACGAGGCCTCACTTCATGCTTTTGTGTCTTCCTAACACTCTAAAAAGCAAATTCTGGACCACAGTTGTTAACAGACTTCGTTCTTGAGTTTGACCAAGAAACAATTCAGAGCCAAACTCTTAAGCAAGCAAGGGTTTAATAGTGCTCAAAGTGAGGAAACCCTCTCAAGGTTGGAGATTGGCAGGCCCAGAGGTGACAACTGCACTGGGGTCCAGCATATCTTTTTTTGTCATGTTTGCCTGGTTATGGGTCATAGCTTGGGCACTCTGGCTGAGGTTGCTTCCAATCATCTAAGGGACTCCTCCTACTGGTCAAGAGGGAAAGTTTGGGCCCTGTATGGTCCTTGTTGGACCTGTCATGGCAGCCTTCCTCCATGGAGCTGTGGTGTCAAAATAATAAGTGTATTATAATGAAACTATAAGTTACTATGGGTCAGTGGTCATAGGGGAGAATACATGTGTATCCCCTTAGGGTCTTTCCCAGCTGTTTGGAATTTGGTTTCTAACCCTCCCCTGCCTTTTTTTTTTTTTTAAATCAGTCAGAAAGCATTTGTTCCCTGCTCAAATCTAACTGCCTGCCTATACTCTATCACAATTTGCAGATGAGTTCTGAGGGCAGAGTCAGCTTTAGCAATGTGAAAACGCAGATATTTAGAGAATGTGCGGTCCTTTCGGTCCTTTCGCCTTCTCACATCCAAGCACAACTTTAACCCCACCCCCACCTTGCTTCCTGAAGACTTGCCGCTGCTTCCAGCTTCTCCCCTGCTATGGCATGGGGTTCAGGAGCTCTAATGCAGCCTTACTACTCTCTGGAGGCACGAAAGTAAGGGCAGTAATTAGTTCAAGGAACTGGTACTAGTCACTCTTTTTGGCCTGGCTCTCCAGTTCCCAGGGCACGTGGTTAAGTTAATGAACTCAACTCCATGTTCTTGCTTAAGGAGAAATTGATTATCTTTTGTTAAAACAGAGGCTCATATGAGTATGAACTTTTGCACATTTGTGTGTGAAATCTCAACGATTCAGCTAAGATATCTAGATAAATAGTCTTAAAAATAATAAGTTTTTTGCTATGTTCTTTCTCTTTGGCCCTAAAATAGTTATGCTATCATGCACTGTCAGGTTAATACATTAAAGTATTATGTTCTGAGAAAAGGTTTTACTTTCTTTATGCTTCTCCTTGTCAGTCCTTTTCATGCCGCTCAGATGCATAGGCAGGAGACTGTAAGGAGCGTTCGAGTCAAGGGAGGAGCAGTAAGAGCCTAATGCTTTATAGCCTGTGAGACATTTAGCTGTCAGACGACAGAGCATTCAATAGAATTAAGTAGAACTAAGTGCCCTCTTTTTTATTTTACTTTAATGACTAAAGGAACAGAAAGAACAAGGTAAAAGACAGAAGGGCAAATCTGCAGTCATCAACCAAAAGCAGAGGGGTTAGTATATTTCCAAGTGCTTAAAATGCTTCTTTTAAATCAAAGTATTTTTTTTCCTTTCCTGGGCCATATCTAATGTTCAAATCAGTGTTTAAATCAGTTCACATAAATCCAGTGTGAATTAGATAATAATTAATGAAAAAAGGAGTATCAGCTATTTTATTTTTTTACAAATCAAGAGCTGTATTTTCATGTAAATCATCCAAATATTAGTCATGTTTATTTGTCTTATGGATGTAGAGCAGAGAGAAAATTCATTTTGTCTTTTTTCTTTAATTCTGGTGGTGAGTTTCAGTTCTAATTTTCTCTAGGAACAACCCATAGTTACCACTAAATGTTTTCCAAATGCATTTTTTTAAATCATAATTTAAGAATATTAACTTTATTAGAGATTTCAGTATGGATCTTTGATGAGATTAGGGTTAAACTGGTAGGAAAAACATTTTGAGATTTTCAAACCAGCAATATGAGAACAAAAAAGTTCTTAGAAAATAATATAAAAATAAAGATTTATTGTTTATTATATATATGTATATATTGTATATATGTGTGTATATATATTTGTGTGCATACATATATATATGTTTCTTATACAGCTCTGTGTGTGTATGTGTATATTGTGATTGTAAAAATTCAAGTCCAATAATACAGATTGACTTAAGACCCAGCACTTATCTTGCTTACAGTAGAATATTGAATGCTAACTAGTAAAATGTGTAGGGGATACTGGAAATGGAAAATCATCACTTTATAGACACCATAGTAATAATTAGTTTGGGCAATAATCATCAATGAATATGAATTTGAGGGTAATATTTTGATGAGAAGCAGGATATTTGCATGGTTGTATTTGCACAATTCACTTAGCAGTTGCACGAGGAAATATAATAACCATATAGTGAGAAATTGGATAACATCTTGGCAGAGTGCTCAAAGTTAATATCACAAATGGAGGACAGATAAATGTCTTGTGACCCCAGATGTGCTATGGCTAGGAATTAATAACCTGAATCTAATTATCAGAAAACGTGGACATATGCAAAAGGAATATTCTTTTGTTTTTTAAAAGCCAATGTTAAAACAGACATGGTATCATGTGGGTGTATTCTAGATAATTCTAGATTAAAGTAGAATAAAAAGACATAAAAACTGATTGTAAATATAAAAATATATACATAATATCTGATCTTAGACTAGATTCTGTGTTAAAGGGAAAAAAAAACATTATAAAGAAGCAGGTATAAAGAACTGTAGCAGGTCATTTGAAAAACTTAGAATACAGGGCACCTAGGTGGCTCAGTTGGTTAAGCCACTGCCTTTGGCTTGGGTCATGGTCCGGGAGTCTCAGGATTAAGTCCCAAGTCGGGCTCCCTGCTCAGACGGGAGTCTGCTTCTCCCTCTGACCCTCTCTCCTTTCGTGCTCTCTCTCACTGTCTTCCTCTCAAATAAATAAATACAATCTTAGAAAGAAAGAAAGAAAGAAAGAAAGAAAGAAAGAAAGAAAGAAAGAAAGAAAGAAAGAAAGAACTAAAATACTGGTGATAGTTTAGACTAAAAGATTATACATACCAATGCTAAATTTCCCCAAATTGATAGCTGTCCTGTGGTTCTGTAAGGAAATATCTTGTTTCTTATGAAATACACATGGATGGATTTAGAGAGAAAGAAAAACCAAATGGAAAACACAAATGGATACAAATATTAAAAATAGGCAAATGTGGGCAAAGAATATATGTGTATTCTTATTTTTTAACTTTTCAATAAATTTGAGATCATTTTCAAATAAAATGTTACCTCTACCTAAAAAGCAGCATATATTGGGGCGGACCCCCCCCCATACACACACACACATTTAGATCCATATTTATTTTTCTATTTTCCCTCAATACAGAATTGGCATTGTACAGATTATAGTCACTACAGAACTGCCTCTTTCATCTTAGGTTAGACAGATCTCCCCAGGAGATAACACATCCTAAGGGCATGAAAACCTTGAAGGAATACAAAGTCTTGGCAGGTAGAAATGTGTAGGATTCTGAGAACATCGTAGTGTCTGAGACTAAAATCTAATAAACGAGGAGGTACTATTAACAAAAACCAAAGCAGCTGTTCCCTGAAAACTGTCTGGGACACTGGGCCTCTAGCGATCGTTCTTGAGGAGCACTTTGACAGGGCAGCACAAGGAAGAACTGTGATGCTCTTCCCCACCACCCCCAAACACAAGGAATACTTACTTCACCACTTAAGCAGCTAAGGTCATGGATGAATCAGGCAATAGTAATGCCATAGGAAAAAAATGATGGTGTCTGGTGCCCAACGGAGGGTTGGAAGGGGAGGAAGAAATATATTAGATGTCACATGATCAGTCACATGACAGCTGACCATGCTTAATTGAAATAATCACCAAAACTCCTATTTATGATCTCAGGGGAATAAAAACCAATAGTTGCCATGATTGCAGCCCCATTTAATGCCCATAAGCTGATGACTTCTTGGGAAGCTTACTAGGTACGATTTTATGTGAAGCCTACACACACACACACCTTTCAATGAAAAAGGCAAATGGCCACTCCAATGACCACAATCAAAAAGCACATCCAAAACATTTATATAAAATAAAATCAGATTCCTTAAGACGTTTTTTATATTCATAACTACAAAGGCCTCAAGCAGAACAGAAAATCAATGTAAAACTGAGAGAAGAATGCAAGTTTCCTGTTTTTGCAATCAAATATTCTGCCTGGAGAACACTGCTTTATGGAACATAAATTAAAAAAACAATGAAAACTATTCATCACATAGACACTGTTCCTCTACCCCTCCTTTATCAACGAAACCACGTTGAACATTGAACAGGGCACTGTTTTCTCTGTCTGTGAGCACACCAATACCCACTGACAGGAGAGAAAAATTGGTAGATTTTAATTGCATCCCTATAGCAGAGCTTTAAGAAAGGTCTTTCCTAGACTAGGGCTGTTTGGGGGAAAAAGGGAAGATTGGAGAGAGGAAGATGGTATCAGGATAGGAGGGCTAGAAAATATCAAAAGAAGAGTTCACCTAAGGGGAAGATAGAAAAGATAAGAAAAAAGGAAAGGTAGAAGCCAAGGTCATAAGGAAAGGAGTTTACCATGCTTCAGCTTTTTTTTTTCTTGAATTGATATTTAAGTAGTATTCTATCTAGACTGTCCATTGCAACAAATAAACAAAGGAGAGAGGAAAAAGCCCTAAAGTTTTGGCAAGAAAGTCTTTTTCTACCCCTTTATTTTTCAGATAATTTTTTTAAATTTTTTTTAAAGATTTTATTTATTTATTTGACACAGAGAGAGTGATCACAAGTAGGCAGAGAGGCAGGCAGAGAGAGAAGGGGAAGCAGGCTCCCTGCTGAGCAGAGAGCCCGATGCGGGCCTCGATCCTAGGACCCTGAGATCATGACCTGAGCCGAAGGCAGAGGCTTTAACCCACTGAGCCACTCAGGTGCCCTGATTTTTTCAGATAATTTTTAATTATCTCATTAGAAAATAATGAACTCATATGACAAGAGTTTGGGCTGCCTCCTGATCACTCTGATGAGTCACTGGATTAACAAAAGAGCAAAAGGTTCTTAACTAAGTTTGTCCAGTGATGAAATAAGCATACATAATATGTATTTAGAAATGAAAAGTGTATTTTTTGTGTGTGAGTTCCTGTTATAAGAACAGTAAACCAAAACCCACTTAGAAGCCCCGACTTATGAAAAAATAATGTTGTTTTGCCTTAGAAGCTAGGATTAAAGATAACTATAAAGAAATGAGAAAAAACAATTTTTGGCAAAGATTTTAGGTGGTATCTCTTTTGTGATGAGCCATTTTACCATGAAGATACTCTCAAACAGTCAAGTTTAAATGAACTTAAAATGTCACCTTGTGTTGCTTATGCAAGAATGCAGGGCTTGGGGCGCCTGGGTGGCTCAGAGGGTTAAAGGCTCAGGTCATGATCTCATGGTCCTGGGATTGAGCCCCGCATCAGGCTCCCTGCCGAACAGGGAGCCTGCTTCCTCCTCTCTCTGCCTGCCTCTCTGCCTACTTGTGATCTGTCTCATCTCTCTCACTCTGTCAAATAATAAATAAATAAAATCTTTAAAAAAGAAGAAGAAGAAGAAAGAATGCAGGACTTATCTGATAATTGTCTGATAGACTCACTTAGTAATCATCTGATACACTGGAGTTCCTCACCACTATGATGGCAACCATCTGAGGAGATCAGTCTGTTAAACACAAATGGTGTCCAGCCTCAGTCTGGGTATTAACACACCCTCAGTCCCATGGCTCTTCATCACTAAGTCTCATTCCTTTGAACAGTTTTTACAGAACTTTAATATTGACTTTTTTATACCATCAAAATCTCTTTTCTCTCAGAAAATAAGCTCATCTCCTTCCTCACTGAGAAAAACAAGGTCAGTAGACAAGACTCTCCTGAGCTTCCAGGGCCTTCCCTACTTCTCCATGCCTACTCAATCTATTGAGGGAGTCATGGTACCTTTCTGTCTGAGCTTTCTCTTCAGCCCTGGGAAAGTGATGGTAGCCCTTTTCTTTTACACAACATGGAAAACAGAGAAAACTTGTTTACCACTGGAGAGAAGAATGGAGCAAAGGTATGTAGTTGGGCAAAGATGGGAAAAAGAATTCCCCAATTTTCAGTAACATTGCTGTCCTCAATTTCCTTTTGTTCATAGTGTCCAGCTCAATTGAAGGATGTTCCACAATCCTTCCTTTCATCTTTTACTTGTTTGTGTTTCTGGTTCGTGACACAAAGCATCTTAAGTAACGTAGCCACTATTTTTTTTTTAAGTTTAGGACTTAGTATGCATTGAAACTTGCTCCCCCAAAAGATATGTTTAAGTCCTAACCTCTGGTACTTGTTAATGCAACCTTATGTGGATATAGGGTCTTGGCAGATGTGATCAAGTTCTGATGAGGTCATACCGAATTGGAACAGGCCCTAATCCAATGTCTGGTGTCAGTGTAAGATGAGGGAAATTAGGACAGAGGCAGAGGTTGGAATGATGCCTGTACAAGCCAAGGAATGTCAAGTACTGCTGGCCATCACCAAAGTGAGAAGAGAATCAAAGAACTGATTCTCCCACAGAGCCTCCAGAAGGAACCAATCTTACCAACACCTTGATGTTGGATGTGTAGCTTCAGAGCTGTGAGAGAATAAATTTCTGCTATTTAAGACACATAACTTGTAGGACTTTGTTATAGTAACCCAAGGAAGCTAATGCAGGAGACCATATTATTCTGGTTTTAGAGCTGAGGACACAGAGGCTAAAAGTTAAAGTGGTAGGCTTAAAGCAAAGTCAAATATCTGGCAAGTAGAAGGCCATGTCCTCTGATATTTCTTTCATGCCATCTAACTATCACAACTGAGAAACTCTAATTGAATTTAATATATCTTGTAGTACTCTGTGATTGACCTCCTGCTTCTAGGTAATAACTAGTTTATCTTTATTTTAATCAATCAATTTTATAAAGAATAAGAGATAAAACATTATTAAAAGGAAAGGTGTTAAGCAAGAAAGCTGTAATGTAAAATGCTGTCACCATTACATATGACATTTTGTGAAATCTCAAGGTAGTAGTCAGCAGTGATAATATTATATGCAGCACTGCCGAAGCTGTCACATTGTTCAGTCACTTTAAAAATATACCAGGGCTCACTAAATCCTTAAAATTTTTTGCACTCTGGTCTTCTGATGGATTTTAGATTTTATTAAAGTATCAAAGTTTTACTTTTTCATGAGGATACAAGGTACTCTGATAGTCATCATGAGGGACATAAAGGCTGTGGGAGAACGGTCATCTCTTCCATGCAGGTTATGTTCCAGGCATTGTGCTAAACATTTTTATATCCTTATATATCTTTTTATCCTTAATTAGATTTAGCACATATTATTATTCCCACTTTAAAAAGAAACTGAGTGTCAGAGAGTATATATAATTGGCCTTAAGTTACATAGGTCATCAGTGGTAGAACTGGGTAGATGTCCACCTGAAACCCTCTCCAATATTCACTTCATTCTACTGAAGCTGGCTTGGCATTTGTGATCAATCACAATGAGAACTGAATCCATAGGTTTCCTGCTCATGAATGAAATGAAAGAAAATGTAAGTTTAAGAAGAAGTCATAATAGTGCAGAAGTACAAAAGAGTGTGCTAGGAAGGGACTAGACTTTTGGAAAGTTTCAGGAAAACAGCAGATGAGATGAAGCCATAACCCAAGACATCAGAAGAAAATATGGGCCTTCTCCCACTCTGAAGTAACTCAATGAAAGCAGCAATAATAGGTACTCTGGGTTGACCACTGGATGATCTAATAAAGTGTTTTTTTGAGACAGTTGTCTTCTTCTCTATAAAAATAGAATGGCTGATAGCTATTACTTTTGATCTCAAAAAGAAGATTGTGACCTTTTCTCTAAAGGAAGTAGGCTACCTATCCAAGGGGGCCACTAGTAAAGATAGTGGGGCATAAGAAAGAAGCAGAACCAGTCTGATCACTGGTGTTCCCCAGTAGAAAGAAGCAGAAAAATAAAAGTACTACCACACACCAAAGCCCTCCTTACTTTATGGAATAAATAATATGGAAGTTCCTAGATTGTCTCCATGCTCCTGTGATGGATACTGTGTTATGACACAATTCCTTTTGGATTGAAGGGCTCATTCCCCCAATGCTGGGACTGTTACTTAAGAACAGGCTTCAATTGCCTACACGTTTGGGGAAGCATCTTAGGCTGAACAAAGCTTCTCAATAAAGTCACATCTCCCTTCTTCCTGCACCTTATCTCCTCCAATGACTGGCACACGTAAGGATATAAAGACTCAATTTGTTTGACCGAATCAGGGCAACCATGGAGGGCTTGTCTAGTTTTTGAACTCTGTATGGGGGCAGCTAAAGTTTTATGTTGACTTCTTCATGGCCCAACTTCTTCCGCTACCTCCTCTCTGTTTTCTTCTCCAGGAGGAGTTGATTTTGAGAGCAATATCCAATAAACTTTCTCATGGCTATCGATATCTTAGAGCCTGCTTTCTGAGAAACCTAACCTATACCACTTTCTACCACAACTTACAGGAAATCTGTCACTGTGCTCAGATTACCTGGGCTTCCTGGTCATTCTCCCTTTCTTTTTTTTTTTTTTTTCCCCAAAGATTGTATTTATTTGACACACAGAGAGAGATCACAAGTAGGCAGAGAGGCAGGCAGAGAGAGAAGGAGGCAGGCTCCCTGCTGAGCAGAGAGCCCAATGCGGGCCTGGATCACAGGACCCTGAGATCATGACCTGAACTGAAGTCAGAGGCTTTAACCCACTGAGCCACCCAGGCGCCCTCATTCTCCCTTTCAATAAAGGGGCCTTCTGGAAAACTAAGAGTTCTCCACCCTAGAGGAAGCAACATAAACCACATCACACTAATCAACTGTTTTTATTCATAATGTGCACGGACAACTATGAAAATCAACGGATATTTGAGAAAAATCAACCCTATGAAAGGTAGTCACAAGAAACCAGTGGAACAGTTGGGTACAGAAGAAATAGGTCAATTAGAGATTCAGAAGCAATTTTTCTAAGTATATAACCTAGAGACTAAAAAACACATTTCATACAGCAATGGAAATACAAACCAAGATCAGAGGAAAATGATTCCTTAAAAATTTGAAATATGATTCTGAAATTATAAAAGAAATTCTTAATGTAAAGCCTGAATTTTAAAAAGGAAATATGATAAGATCAATTCTAGAAAAAATAAGGACACCAAAGTAAAAATATTAAGAGTTGTGGAAATACAACAAGTTGTCAAAAAGAAAATAGCAACAATGGGAGAAACAAATAATTAAAAAATTGTATCTCCAATTTTCTGAAGCTGAAGGCATACGTGTTCACTGAAAAATCCTCTCAAGAGACAAAAATGACTCTTGGAGAAATTATCATAAACTTTTAATACTCTTATATGAAAGAAAATAGCATAAAGGCTTCAAGGAGAAAAAAGCCCTCCAGGAAAGCTGACCAGTACAAAGATTGAACAGCGTTGGGAGTGAGGAATGAATTTTTATTGTATTAAACTTCTGAGACTTGAGGTTTATCTCTAATGAGAGCTAGTATCATCTTAGCATAAAATAAACTGGATGAATTGATAAATCAAGCAGTAGTGATTTAAGTGGGTTATTTAAAAATATCAAAACAAGCACCAGGTTTATAAGTAATACCTCTAATGATAACAGTGATGATGATGATGATGAAAATAATAACAATAATAATAATAATAATAATAATAATGGCACCCAAATCCAAAGGCAGAGAAGAAGGAGTGGGAAGTACTGTACACGTTTGTTAAATTCCTCATCATCATGGTGGTGGAGAGAGGTTTGACAATAAAGAGATATGATATAAATTTGACAAATTAGGGCTTAGATGACAAGATACAATTTTTTTTTATAGCTGTAACAACCATAAAATCTAGGAACCGTTAGCACCGTGGTCTCTAAAGAGGACAGCTGGCAGTGAAAGCAGATTATTGCTTTCCATTTTGCTCTCTTTTGTGCAGCCCAATATCCTTTTACAATGTGCATGCATTATTTTAAAAATGTAAACATGTTTATTCTATTTCTTTAAAAAAATATATGTATTTCCATTCAATGGACCTCTGTCCTGCATCCTGCAGATAAACTGAATGAAATAACATAGTGTTTACAGAAGTAGTAAGATAACCTTCATACATTGTTAGGAGTCAATGAAATAAGCTGCCCAATGTTGTATTTAAAATGAACCCAACTGTGTAAATAAATGTTGCGAATAAACATATATATAAAGGAAGGCATAGAAAGGGAGAGAAGAAGGAAAAGAAAGGGAAATAGTGACACACACACAGAGAGAAAGAGAATTCTGCATGAGGAGGTAACTGTAGAGGGACAAGTCTCCCCAGGACTGAATGTGCACAGACATTCACCCCAGACCCGGCACCCTGGACATCCACTAAGGGCAGAAACAACGGGAATGATGGGAGTGGAGCAGGGTTGTCAATAGCCCAGGCTTTGTGGAATAATGATCATTTATTCCCTGGGTTTGAAATTTCCTGGCTGTGGGTATTAGTGTCAAATAAGTAAATTTCATGTTTCTTTAATGAAAATCATAAATTACTTTTACACACTGAGTACTACAGCTACTCCAGAACACCATATGTTATGGATTTCAAAGAATTGGCTTGCTGACACTCTCTTCAGGGGAAAGGTATAAAGATATAAATGTATACCTTATTTTTGAATGTGATGGTTTGCTTAGAGTTGTATTTAAAGTAGCATAACAAAAGAATATTTTGGAAATTCATTTTAAGTGGCCATCTTGTCATTGTGATTCAATTTAACATTAATCATATCCTAATTCCTGGCCAGAAATATCTATTTTACTCTTTTTAATAAATACGAATGTAATCTAGTTCCAGGCAGCCAAATTTCTCCTCTTTCCAGTAAAAAGTGGCAGCCTTAGAATCTGGCAGCATCAAATAGATTGTTTTGTTGTCGTCTTGTATTTTGTTTATTCCCCCCTGAAATTATAAAAAGACTCGATGATATTATTACTCCAAACATAACTACTAATGTTCTGGCCAGTAAATTGAAGCCAGATCCAGCTTCATTTCCTTCTTACAAGCAAGGAAAGGTCACTGACAAAACTGAGCGAGTGTTGAATAAGGCTTTCTACTCAAGTGATTCAATGTTTTGGGCTGTGAAATAGGCTGGTCGTTTAGCAGCGGTCCAGGAAGTCACGCTGGACAAGAACTGTGTATTCGGAACCCTCAGCAAGCAATTTTGAACCACTTTGCAGTGAATATCTTGCTGGGAACAGCCATAAACCTGCAGAAACAGGAGGTCATGTAGCAATTTATAATACGCAAATCCTCCATCACACCAGCATATGTTCCCTGGCAAAAGGGTGGCAAAAGCTGTCATCAGCTTCTGTTTCATAGGGACGCACTGTCCACTCCTTCGCTGATGGAAACACAAAGCCCTGAACAAAATCAAGACAGCGTGTTGTGCAGGAGCCGGGCAGAACGGGGCACCAGCCGCAGCCCCGACGGACACAACGCTGACAGCTGCGTGGCGGGCTCCGCGGTAGATGTCACATTTGTCATTGTGAGCAGTTCCATCATGCCGTTTCTGAGTTGCCCTTAACATCAACAGTGGAACACAGTCACCCACAAAGTGCTTCTGGATGGCTGCTAATTCCCTGGCAATGCACCGGTGCTCCCTGAGGTCCCTGCTGCAGCCCCCCTGCTGCGGTGCCTTCTTTCACCGGACACCCGGCGCGGGGGACACGCGGAGGGGTCGAATCTGCCGCAGTCCTTCCGTGAGACAGTGGAACCTCCGCACCGACATGAAGGAGACACGAGGAAGAGACACAAAGCCCAGCCTCAGGAATGTGCCTTGGCTTCTGGGAGACAGAAGGGCGGACAGATAACCCTGGTGGGCAGAAATCAGAGAAGGAGATTTTATACAAATTTCAGCCTCTTTCCTCAGTTCCAGCGTCCGAGAGTCAGCAGATTCTTCTCCCCCGTTAGACTTAACGTCATTCATACCTATCACCAAAGTCTCTCTCCCACTCTTTCTCTTTCTCTCTCTTCAATACAGAAATGTAGACTTATTTCAACTCAGTATTTGTCGCATGCTTGCTATATGCCTGACAACATACAGGGAGCAGGGGAATGCAAAGTAAGAGTGACATGGTTCTTCCCTGAGGGACTTTAGTAATTTTAGAATGACATGATCCATGAAATGTTTGGAGAAAGATATAACACAGGATATAATCAAGTGTCACAGAATGTATTCAAGGAAATGAGTGTCATTGGCAGGTCAGGAAAGGTGAAGATCAAATCTTGGACCAGGTTCTAGAGAGGCGGTGCGACAGGAAATGCACCATGAAAGAGGAGAAAGATGGCGATGGAAAGGGAATAGCATTCAACAGTCTGAGTAGACGCGCATTTTCGTTGAGGAGATAGAACACTGGAATGCCCTGCATACGCCGGTGGGCCAGGAAAGCAGATTCTGTCCCTGCAGATCTGGTCACTGTGAATGGGATTTGCAGTGCTAGGGGCTTGATGTTGATAGGCCTGGCCCCCTGGAGAGTCTACTGATAACAAAGAATATCACTCATGCATAGTATGGAATGGTCTTTCTCAAAGGTGGAAAAGCTGAGATGCAGATTTTGTAAATAAGTGGATGCTGCTTATTTTCTTCCCAATTTTAGGCACCAGTATCTTAGCGAGGAGTGAGGTGTCTTCCCTTAAATCCCAAATGAAATGTTTTGTGGAACATGGGAGAAACCCAAGGCAAAGATGGGTTGTGGAGAACTTAACCCAACCCTTGTAATAAAATAAAGGCAGTTTAGTTTAAAAAATCATCTTAATTATAAGTTCAGGTTTAAGTAGATGGGAGAAGAGTATAAAAACAAATATGACATCTCCCTTGCTTTAATTATAAGTGAGTGTGTGCACATCTTATCCTATAGCTGGCTCAGGGGAAACTATGCCCCCTAGGAGAAGCAAACAACCCAAAATAGTTGCCCTGTCTAGCTCTAGTCCACAAAATCATGTGGCCTTGAGTCATCATTCCTATAAATGGCTGACTCTGTAAAGAAAATAGTCTTGTCCTTGGTGTTTGCTACTGATTATATTACAACACTTGCAGGTATGATAATCATTTGAGAAAACTATTATTTTTCTACCATGAATAAACTAGATATTGTCTCAGTAACCTCAGCAGGTTTTTTTTTAATCTTTTGACTAGTTTCTATATGCACATATAGAGAGCTGAAATGAGTGTACCTTTGAACCTTACAACAACCAAAAAAAGATAAACATCAAGTTCATAACTTCTCTGGAACTCCTCACCAGAGAGCTGAGCAAGGCAAGCAACTGGTCCCGAATCTCAGGAGAGATGGGTATGAGCAAGAAGAGATGAAATGCCCGCACTGCCTCCCCAGGACAAGATGCAGCCAGCGAGGAGAACTCAGGCTCGGTGATGGGAAATTGGTGGAAAGTCTGCATGCCCTGCCCAGCTAGGGTGATGACCCTGGGAGCCCAGGAACAGAGGAAGTTCATATCTTCTTGCAGAATTTTTCTATATAATTCTGACTGGGCACTCGGAGAAACATAGACGAAATTCCGAGGAAGTCTCCCTTGAGTAGAACTGGGGTAGGGGAAATAGTAGCCAGGGCAGAAGAAAGGAGGAAACTCACCAAGATTCTTCTGCCCCACCTCCCTTATGGGAGAGGACCATTGGGGAAAAAATTATCAGGGACAAACCCATTAATCTTTGTGTGTGGGCATACAGCTGTGGGACAAACAGTGAAATGAGACTGCTACATACCCTGGGACCAAAGGTATGGTGCCTGCCTAAGACTAAAGCTTATTCAGAACAGAGATTACACCCCTAAACACACACACACACACACACACACACACACACACTGACAGGTTAGTGAGTTTCTAGTAATATGTCATTCGTAGGTAAGAGACAGACCCTCTCTGAGGCATGGCCCACAGAGAAGACCAAAAACAAAAAGAGAAACCACTGAAGAAAGCCCACTGGCAAACTAGCTTTCATCCTAAATATACTTCTAGAGGATTAAAACTCTGGTATTCTAAAAGTGACTACAACACAACAAACTGCAAACCCAGCTTGACTCCTAATTAAATTAACTCAACTCTCTACACTAAAGATGTACCAGAAGAAAAGGCATGCCCATTTCCAAGAGTTACAAAAAATATCTACCTTCATCCCTATAGTTTTAAAAGAGATGTCTGGCTTCCAACAACAAAAATTAGGAAGCACACAAAAAGCAGGACAAAACACTCTCTCCCCTTAAAGAAGTAAGCAATCCGGGCGCCTGGGTGGCTCAGTGGGTTAAAGCCTCTGCTTTTGGCTCAGGTCATGATCTCAGGGTCCTGGGATCGAGGCCCACATCGGGCTCCCTGCTCGGCAGGGAGCCTGCTTCCTCCTCTCTCTCTGCCTGCCTCTCTGCCTACTTGTAATCTCTCTCTCTCTCTCTGTCAAATAAATAAATAAAATCTTTAAAAAAAAAAAAAAAAGAAGTAAGCAATCCAAACTAGAGTCAATTATGACACAAGTCCTGAAACATCTAATAGCGAATTTCAGAACCATGATTAATGTATTAAAGGCTCTAATGGAAAAACTGGGCAGTATGCAAGATCAGATGGTAATTTTAGCCAAGAAAAACCTTTAAGAAAAATGGAAGTATTAGAAATAAAAACCACGTAACAGAGAATGAAGATTTCCTGTGAGAAGAGTATTTGTAGACTCTACACAACCAAAACAAATACTAGCGAGCTACAGAATTCTATAGAAATCACCCAAATGGAAAGAGCACTCAAGAGCTGGGGAGTAGTACCGAACCGCCTGACACATACGCAGCTGAAAGCACAGGAGAAGGGGAACAGGGCAGTAGAAATACTGGAAGAACTGAATATTTGTTGAATTTTTTTTACTTGGCTAGTCAGTCCTTCTAAAGGGCAAATCTCCGTAACAAAACTTCTCTCCAGGTACTCTAATTTATTTCTTAAACGTTCCTGTCTCTGTATATTCATTTGACAAGTGACAACATTCAGGTGAAACTACAGATCTGGGTTTTGTGACAGCTGCTCATCTTTTTTCATACACATCTTTTTATGGTGTTTGGCCAAGAACTCTAGTCCCGGGAGGTAATCTAAGAAAAAAAGATGATCAAGGATAGTAAATTTAAAGAAAACTCAGATGACAATTTCTGTCTTAGGATGAACCCGCATCAGATTGTGAAATGCCTTTAGAGGTATTACACCAAAGAAACATATTTAATGATTTTTGATCAGGTATTTTCTAAATCTGTTTGACCATGTACCACTTATTTATAGATAATAGTTATTAAAATTTTGTAAAACTGTTAGAGTGAATCAGATTAGGGTAATTATAAACAAGGGCTTAGTTCTATTTTCCTTTCTTCTTTTTCCAGGTTTATTTTGGTCTGTAAGGTCTTGCATGACCTGGCCCTTAGCTGTTTCTCAAGCTGTATCTTCTATTGTTTCTACCTTGCTCACTCTATTTTAAGCATAAACTTCTGTGGCCCTTAAAATTCTAAGCTCATTTCTTCCTTGAGGCCTTTGAGATTTCTGTTCTTTCTGCTTCAAATGCCTTTATGTTAGATATTTGTGTGCCTTATTCTTTCATTCAGATCTCTGGCAAACTTCACCCATTTTGACAAATCCTCATTAGCAACCTGTTCTAAATCACCATCTCCCTCCATCATTCTTTATCCCTTTATTCTGCTTTAGTGATCTTCATAGCATTTATTACTACCTAACATTATATTTTGCATTCTTTGTTTCTCATCTGACTCCTGTAGACAAATGTAGATTCCATCAAGCCAGGGACTATGTCACCTATCTTACTCACTCTATCCTCAGTGTCTAGAACGGTACCCGGTATCATTCCAGAATGATGGGCACTAATAAAAATCTTTCAAAGAGTGAAAGAGTAATGAATCAGTCTGCATCACCTCTATCAGGTTGAATTCTTCTTTGATCCATACCTAATTGGCTTAGCCAGCTTATCCATATTAGAAGTGATACACTAATTGGAAAACATTCTCTCTCTTAGTCTTCCTTGTTAAAAAAACCTGTCATTATAGTGTAAAGGCTCTCTGACTTCAACGACTATAATTCTATTGCTTTGGGGTTTTTGGGTTTTTTTTTTTCCTTCCTAATTGATCTTGTACCAATTTCTGCAGCATAGGCTCATGTGATACTGTGCTATGCTAATATCTTTCACAAAAGATATTATGGGCCTGATTTGAATGATACTCTGTAGCTTTCCCTAACTTTAAGGGACAGAAATTTACTATCTTGCTCTGGGAGATTATCTACTACCTTTCTAAAAATGGTTCCTGGGCATTCATTTTAAATTCATACATTGAGCAATTGAGTTCAATTTAGTCTGGTACCTTGCCACAGAATTCAAACTAAACATAATGTAGCTATTGATTTATGTTGCTTTTGTAACTACTACATGGAAAGGCTGATCCTGTCAGATCAGTGCAGTGATTAGACATGAAAACACACACACACACACACACACACACACACACACACACACACACACAAGTTTTAATTCTAGGGATTCTGAATAGCCTGGAGGTAGACTCAGGCATGGACATTTTTAAAGCTCCGCCTGTTGATTCAAAAGTGTAGCCAAAGTTGTGGACGAAGGGTCTAGTTTGTGGATAAGTTAGGACTATGTGTAAGGCAGTTGAAATTGGGGGAGATGTGGATCAGGGCAGACTGCAACTCTGGTGACTAGCTGAAATGAAGAGATGTAGGTTTCAGCAAAGACCAGGCAGTAAAGCATTTCCTTCGTGCAGAGCACTGACACCCTCGTCAATCACTGAATGCTTCAGGTTGTGGTTGTCCAGGACTCTAGCTCTTTTCAGACCAGTAGAAGGCTGACTGTGGGCTTCTATGCTAAACACATTTAGTTTACTTCTCTGGTTGTTAAACTATCCCATAAAGGCCCCTTGGTTTCTGTGAGGATGCTGGCATCCTCTTCTGCTTTGAAAAGCTTTCCATGACTGTTTGACATGGAGTTTTGCAGAATGTTCGGGACCCTAGGAACCCCATAGCACACCCAAGAGTGCTTCATCTAGTACCTCTGCTTGTCCTTTAGGTTTCTCATCTCTAGAGTTGGAGTAGAAGAGTGATGGAGACTAATGTTCTTGGAATCTTGGTCTATTCTAATCTCAGCCCTAACCTATCTTAACTCTAATTTTAAGCTACCAGTAGAAAAGTATTCTTGTGCATTTAGAATGTATGAATTGTTTTTCTCTTGTTCTTTTCTTTTCATTGTAGTGATACTTGTGCTCACTCTCATGCTCTCTCTCTCTAAGATATTGTATAAGAATTTTATGTAAGGACAATATTGCTTTGGAAAGTAATCTCAAAAACAAGGAACCACAAAAGGAACAAAAGCACAAAAGGAACAAAAACCACAAAAAAAGGAAGAATATTAAAATGTATATGGCAGAACAAAATATTAAAAGCTCTGTATCAATTATGATACCAAATAAAATAAACACATAATGGGCATTCCTGGTATAATAAAAATACATCTAATCTTTAACCCCAGTTCTTGACATAGAGCTTCCAAGGGTCTTGGAATTTTCTGATAATAGGTGTTTCTTTGTAATGCTAATGAGGTGACACAGTATGTGCCCCGGGATGCCAATCTGGCTTCAGGAGGGGGGTTGGTCACTAGGAGTAACTATGTGATCAGAGGGTTGGAACTTCAGGCCAGCCTGACATCTGGGGAAGGTAGGGGGGCTGGAAGTTGAGTCCAAGCACCTGGCCAATAATTTAATAATTATGCCTGGATAGTGAAATCCCAATACAAACTTTGGACAAAGCTTTAGAAGAGCATCCTCGTTGGTGGACATACCAGTGAACTGACACAGTGGTCCCAATATCACCGTTAGAGTATATTAAAATATTTCTTTCCAGAAATAAAGACCATATTTTAATATAATAATGATTGACTCTAAAGTTGTTGCCATGAATGGAAGACTGGAAATGTTGTCTTTAAATACTTGTATTTACAGCAAATTTTCTGTTAGGATGCTACTTTCTGACATCAATTTTTTTATATTAAGTGGGTGTCTTGAAATACAATTCATTTGTTTATTCTTTCCTGATTCAAAAGTAAACTAATTTGTTGCATAGGGTTTAAAGAAATGGCAGAAGAGCTAAATCCCTTCAACTCTTTTTTTAATCCCTTGAACTTTTATGAGTAATTTCTTTTCTAACACTTGAGACCATTGAAACACTGTTTTTTAAATATTTTAAATAATTTTTTATGTCTTCTTTTTCAATTAGTCAAAAAGAATGAATTTTGCAATCAGATTTTTCACTTTTTATTGTCAAGTTTTAGTGAACATTTAATAATAATTTACTTTATACTGTTCTTTAACATAAAATATGTAAAATAATAATGGGAAATTCGAAGAATTGAATGCATTAAATATGAACTCTTATTCTCCTATTTATTATCTTCCTCTTAAATATTCTTTTTACCCTGGCTCCTACACAAAAGAGGTTTGGCACAGATGGAAAAATAATGCAAACCCTGAGGTTTAAAAAAAATAGGTTTGTGATTCCAGGAGTGAGAATGTTAACAATTACCCTCTCAAATGGAATGATTATCAGCTAGATATTTTTTAAGCATGAAAACAGCCCATTTTAAAAATTAAACACACAGTAAAACTTGAGATAATGAAGGAAAAACATATACATGTATGCATGCATTTGTATGCCAGAGTGCATGGGTGTATGTGTGTGTATGAGAGAGAGGAGTAAACAAACACATTTGTCAGTGAACTTGAGCTAATGATTAGAAATATTTTGAAATAGGCTCTTTTTCAAATTACAGAATTGGGCTTTTTTGAATAATGAGAGGAAACACAAACTGGTTTTAAAGTGTGAATTTTGAAATCAAACATTTTGAATATCTTGGCTATGTAAATACAGGCAAGTTACATTTTTCAGTTAACCCATCTGTAAAATATGGGTATGTTGTAGTAACTGGGTGAAGATTGCTGATAATATAAAATACCTAGATCATGGGCACCTGTGAATGATATGGCTAATTGGGCCTGAATGACTTCAGAACTCAAAGTTTAGACATATAAAAGAGGATGTGAGAAAAATATTTAAGAAAGGAAACTGGATTTTTACAAAGGTTGGCATGGACTATCTATTGAACAGCATGTGTTTCCAAGCATGAAAACAAAGGATGGAGTTTGAATAAAATTACTTTTTAACTGTTTTGTTTTGTTTTTATTCTTGAACTCTGTGCCTCTCTGAGCCTTCCCCACATAGGTCATGCTTTTCTAGGATTATGTGCTCTGCTACATAATCACTGTAAGAGGAAGTTCTTTTCTACTTCTGATTTTTCTGGGGGAATCATCAAAACAGTGTAGGAGAGGTAGGAGGAAAAGTCCACTGTCAAATCCACTATTTCTCTGTACATTTCAATCCATACATTAAAAAATATTTGAAACCATTTAATTGGGTTTGTAGTGGTAGTATGAAATTGTCTCCACCCATTTCTGGAGTTCGATAGGTTATTATCTGTTTGTCTGTGAACTGAGCCACAAGGAATCTGGGGCTCCTAAAGTAGATATATCATGCTAAGTTGCATTTGAATGCTAGAAATGGTATCTCTGACATTTCCTAAACTGTCCAATAGTATAACAAAATCAATGAAAATATCTTTTAAAACAGTCACTACCCACTCATTTTAGGGGAAGTGTGTGGAGGTGTAATTATGCTACTCATTTTGTTTACTTATTAAAATAATCAATTATTTCTTGAAACTATTTTTCAAGACAACCACAATGTTTGGTTATTGTTCATAAAGTCTTTTTTTTTTTGTAGTCTAACTCTTTGTAAAACATCTCAAAGTTAAAGTATTTCTTAAGCTGGACATTTTTCCCAGTTATAGAGAAAGTGTCAGTGGAGAAAAGCTTGTGATCTCATTTTCAAGGCATTTGCCAAGTTAAGTGAATCTAAATGTAAAAGTCAGTTAATGTTAACTATTCTAAGCAGCAAGCTGAACAAATCTGGGTTTTAGACCTCATCTTAATTATTTTCGCAGTTTCTTCTCTTGGCTGTGTTCAACTAAAAACACCATTAAGCGTTGGCAGCACAAAAAAATAAATCCTCTGGACTTAAAAGTTCGTAAGTCCTCCTAACAACATGGTGTCACAGTCAGGGTTCGTGGATATATAAAGTTTGTATCCCAGGCTGGGACCAACAGCTTTCTACCTGCCTTTAACTTTCTAGAGGGTCATAGTTATTTTTCATCTCTGGTGAATGGAAGGTGCTATCATTTTGCAAAACAACAGCATGAAAGATATTGGTAATCCAAGTTCACCATGCAGTTTAAATTTCGGTGTACAAGAAATTTTGGTGACAGTTTTATTTAATTTTATTTTGCCCCGATGTTGTTATGTTTGTTTGTTTTAAATCCGGGCCGTGTCTTCTGTTTTATTTGTTTATTTATGTAACAACATAGTCTGTATTTACATGAGTCCGGTAAAATCCTCTATTTGAAAATTGGAATGGATGGATTTCTGCCTTTAAGAGAGATTTCACTGTGGCCGGATGGCAGAATATATGGGAAGTGTTGAGCTAAGCGGACACAAAAAATCTTGCTGTAACTCATACACATCTGACCATCTCACTTCTGGTTTTTTTCTTTTTTTTTTTCCCCCAATGATATAATTTTCTAACTTTCTGTAAACATATTACTCACAATAAAATGCAAAGACATAAATCAGAAATACAAAATGAGGCAAGAGAGGCCAGGAGTACATTAATCACGTGTGAGGCAGGGTGCTCTAGCAAAATGTGCTTGAGAATTAATTAGGTCTTGGCTCTGTTGCTTCAGCCCAAGGCTGTATAAAGGCCAGGGACTTGAATGCTTCTGTGGTCTCTTCTTCTGCCAACACTTGGATAAGAATACAGAACTCCCTGAGATTAAATGTGATTATAACAATATTAGCTATGAATTATTTGGATGTTATTGTTTGCTAGGCACTATTATAAATCTTTGTGTCAATTAATTTTCACATCCATGTGCGGTGGGTACAGTTATTACCCTCATTTTACAGATAAGGCATTTGAGGCACAAGAACCTTAAGAAACCACACCAATACTATTCCACAAATAAGGGACATCCAGGAAAGCCCCCTTCTGCAGGAGTCTCCCTATCTGACCAGGTCTTAGCTGCATGGAAGGGGTGTTAAAGAGGCAGAAGCCTGGGGCACTTGGGTGGCTCAGTCCATTAAGCATCTGCCTTCAGGTCAGATCATGATCTCAGGGTTCTGGGATCCAGTCCCGCATGGGGCTCCCTACTCGGTGAGGAGTCTGCTCCTCCCTCTTCCTCCGCTCTTCCTCCCTGCTCCTCATCACTGGTGCTCTCTCTCTCTCTCTCTCTCTCTCTCTCTCTCTCTCTCTCTCTCTCTCTCTCTATCAAATAAAGGAATAAAACCTTAAAAAAAAGGCATAAGTTTTACCTAGTGGCTCCCACCCTGAAACTATAAGATACCATTCACCACATGATGATTAGAGCATCACTGAACAAAAGTGTCCACACTCTTTCCAGTTGCTGGCTCTGAATAGCTTTGGAGCACTCCTGAAACTGAAGCCCAAACTGACACCCAAAATACTGAATGTTTTTAGAAGAAATTACACACTGTTTTAAAGAAGGGAAAATTGCAAAAAAGTACAAAAAATCCAAAAATATGGGTAACCTTTAAAAGATACAATAGAACAGTTAGATATCGTGGTAAATATAGCATTGAAGAGCAGCCCTACTACTCCTACAAGTAAACTCCCGATGACTCCAAGTTCTTCACTTAAATCATGATATCTTTGGTTCCAAAGGCAAGAACACAGCACTAATTTTCAGAATACCTACAGCTGGAGAGTCAGCACCAAATTTCTCCTGAAAGAATGTAAGCAAAACAAAGAAACACTTTTCTCCACTAAAAATCTTGCTTAGTCAGAGTGAATCTCAGAAGAATCCAAAAATATATTTTAGACATTTTTTATCTTCTCTGTAAAAGATAGACTGTAAAAAAAAGAAATGTTTAATGCAATTTCTGAAACTAAAGTTAGAAAAACAGGTTTTTTTAAAAGAAACGTGTATTCATTCTTTTAGTACATGGAAACTAGATCTAAGGGCAAACTTTTCTTGGCATCCTTCAGTGTTTATGGAGAAAATACCTCATTAGAATTAATAACTGAAAACTGCCTACCTCACAGAGTGGTTGTGAGGATCAAAACTACATAAAAGTTCATTGTAAGGAGTAAGGATTATATGGACATTGAAAAACAAAAACAAAAACTCAGGCAGTCTGTCTTTAGCACCCCATTCCTAGAAATGGTTAAGGTTCCCTCTCAAAAATGTACATAAATCAAAATCAATGTGAAATGCTTGTTTTCTTTCTTCTCTTACTCCAGAATGTTTATATTTGTTGACATAATTAATCTTGGGAGTTTGGAAAATTAATGGAAGATCACAGTGGTCCCCACTGTGCAAGACCCAGCTCAACTCTCTTCCCTCAACTTTATATCTAAGGGGTCTCCACACCACTCTAAGTGTAGAGTGTCGGGCAAGAAAGGGATTTATCAACTAATTCCCACTAATTTTTTTTCTTTTGCTTTGCTTTATTTAAATTTTTGAGGGGTATTTTTTATTGTTGTTTTTTAGAGGGAGAGTGAGAAAGAGGGTGCATGCACAAGTGGGGTGGGGGTAGGGGCAGAGGGAGAGAGAGATTCTTAAGCAGGCTTCAAGTCTAGCTTGGAGCCCTTTGCAGGGCTTGATCCCACAACCTTGAGATCATGACCTGACTCAAAATCAAGAGTGGGATGTTTAACCGACTAAGCCACCCAGGTGTCCCCCACCCAAATTGTTAAGTGAGACCACTTTCAGGAAAATTTACATTTTAAGATGACATACAGGTAGAAAAGTGATAAACCCAAGGGAAATAATTATGAATGCAATTTCAATGTCCTCCTGAATTCTTGGGAAGGAAATGAAGAGCTTCTAAACATTCTTAAAACCAAAGCTTTTTATGTGATCATCAGATTTACCCTAAGAGAGCTGCCAGTTTTTAAGTGGTGTGTTTTCCCTCAATAATACAAATTTCTCAAGTTGAAAGTAATATAAAACACTTCCTAAAACCTTGACAGTTTTGAAGGCTATGAACCCTTTACCCCAAGAATGTGTGTAATGGGTTAGAATCATGGTATTTCTAGATTTATGTCTATTTCCGATTTAGGTACAAAAGTATATGTTATTAAGGACACCATTTTGAACTTTGATGATGATTTTAAAGGCTAAGCTATGAACCCTCCTAAAACTTTATTTTTATTTTAGCTTATTATTCATTTCTGCCCAGTGAAATTCTCCCGCTTCTCAGGTCTTACTTTTTATTTTTAAATTTTTTTTAAGATTTTATTTATTATCTTGAGAGAGAGAGAGAGAGAGCAAACATGAGTTGGGGGAGGGACAGAGGGAAAAGCAGACTCCCTGCTGAGCAGGGAGCCAGACCAGGAGCTTGATCCCAGGACCCTGGGATCAGGATTTGAGCCCAAGGTAGTTGCTTAACCAACTGAGCGACCCAGGTGCCCCTATCTTAAATTTTTTAACAGCTTTATTGAGGTATAATTGCTATGCCAAGAACTGCACACATTTCATGTGTGCTGTTGGATGAATTTGGACTTATGCAAATACCCGTAATACCATCACCACAGTCAGGGGAACAAACATCCAACACCTTTCAAAGTTTCCTTGTGTTCTTTTATTTTTGTTTTGTTCTTGAATAAATTATTAACCCATAAATCTGCCTTAGCATTGTTTTCTCGTCACCTTTTTTAATCATATGTGAAGGTAAGAATAATTTTTATTTATTCCTAAAGTTTCAGTTACTACTAACATCAGTTTTTAATCAAGTCGAGGTTTATGGATCCCTTTAAAAACTAGATGAAAGAGTTTTCCTCCAACAAAAAATCACCCTCTCAATTTTGAGCTCAAAATCAGGAGGTTCATAGACTTTATGAAATCCAAAGCCACAAAAGATAAAAACTCTTGATCTACATCCATTCCTCTATGGATGGACACTGAAGTTGCTTCCATAACTTGGTTGTTGTAAATAATGTTTAAATAAACATGAGGGGGTGCCTGGGTGGCTCCGTGGATTAAGCCTCTGCCCTTGGCTCAGGTCATGATCTCAGGGTCCTGGGATCGAGCCCCACATCAGGCTCTCTGCTCAGCAGGGAGCCTGCTTCCCCCCCTCTCCCTCTGTGCTCCCCTTGCTTGTCCTCTCTCTCTCTCAAATAAGTAAATAAAAATTTTAAATAAACATGAGAGTATTCTGCTAAGTGAAATAAGTCAGAGAAAGACAAATAACCTATGATTTCACTTATATGTGGAACTTGAAAAACAAAATAAATGAACGAACAAACCAAAACAGAATCATAAATATAGAGAACCAACTGGTTGGTTGCCAGAGGCAGGGGGATGGGCAAAATAGGTGGAGGAGATTAAGTACAAACCTCTAGTTATAAAATAAATAAGTCATGGGGATGAAAAGTACAGTTTAGGGAATATAGTCAATTATACTGTAATGTTGCATGGTGACAGAAGGTAAATATACTTGTGGTGGGCTTCCTGTAACATATGGAATTATCATATTGCTGTATTGTACATCTGAAACTAATATAATGTATATCAACTACACCTCAATAAAAATAAATTAATTAATTAATAAATGAAAACATATAGAAAAGAGGGAAGGAAAGGAGGAAGGAAGGGAGGAAGGAGTCAAAAAATAAAACAACTATGGTGTGTTCTCCAACTTTTCTATAAACCACTTTAAGACTTACAAAACAACTCAAGGGGGCACCTGGATGGCTCAGGGTCCTGAGATCGGGCCCCGCATCGGGCTCCGTGCTCAGTGGGAATCCTGTTTATCCCTTTCCCACTCCTCTCTCGCTGTGTCTCTCTCTGTCAAATAAATAAAATCTTAAAAAAAAAAAACCTCAAGGGGAAATAATAAAATAAAAATCCTTGATCTATATATTGATGATAGGAAAATCTATATTTATAACTCTGTTCAGATCTCTTTTCTGAGCTTTAATATAGTCACTTGTAGCTATAAATTTCCCCTATAAGTATTGCTTTATCTATATATCCCATAAATGTTGGTAAATCGTGTGGAACATGGAAAACTCATTTTCCATTCACCTCAAAGTGTATCCTAATTTTTTTAAGGTTTCCATTGAGATTTCTTTGACTTGTTGGTTATTAAGAAGGTATTGTTTCATTTCCACATATTTGTGAATTTCTCATATTTCTTTGTTACTGATTTCTAATTCAATTGCATTACACTTAGTGAAGAACATACTTTGTGTGACTTCAATCTCTTTAAAATTATTGAAGCTTGTTTAATGGCTTCACAAAGAGTCTCTACTGGGAGAATGTTTCATTTGAAAAATCTGTATTCTTTTATTGTTGAGTGGAATTTTCTACTGATGTCTGGTAGGTCTAGTGAGTTTATAGTGTTGTTCAAATCTTGCATTTCCTTTGATCTTTTCCCTAATTGTCTTATCCATTACTGAAATAGATTTTAGCATCTCCAACTGTTTTACTTTCCAACTCTGTCTGTTCTTTTATAAGTACTCACCTTTAATGGATCGACCTTTTATCATTATGAAATACCCTTTTTAATCTTTAGTTATAATTTATGTCTCAGTGTTTGATATGAATATAGCTACTTCAGCTCTATTTTAGTTACTGTTCATATGGTATATATTTTTCTATCCTTTTACTTTTGATCTATTTGTGTCTTTGAACCTAAAGTGTATCTCTAATAGAATACTGTTGGATTTTTTTTTCTTTAAATCTCCCAATATCTGCCTTTGGATTGCAATTTTTAATCCCTTTACATTAATGTAATTCCTGGTAAGAAGTATTTATGCCTGCCATCTTGTTGTTTGTTTTTTACATGTCTTATATCATTCCTCAGCTTTAAATCCTGTATTTTATAACCCATGCATCAGACTCACTTATAGATCCCATAGAAAATATAAAAACATTTCCAAAGCTGAATGGTATTGATTTTCATTAGATTATTTCTTCTATGTTTGCTATCTCGAGGAAAGCTAACATTATCCATTCAATTATATGAAAAATATAATTGTCATTTGTTGTCTTTCCATCCAATGACTTGCAAATACCTACAAATATTACCTTCTGAATGGCTCTTGAATTCATGTATTTTCTTGAGGCCTACTCCTAGGCAGTTCAGGCCACCATCAAAGCTAAGTGGTGCTCCTCTTCCTGCCTTCTCTTTCTACAGTCCAGTCTCAATTCTATAGCTAGACCCACATTTCTAAAAAGCAAACATGGTCACGTTAGCTTACAAAGCTGCGAGGTTCCCCCATTGCCCTGACCTTTGCAGTCCTTAACATGCGACGCGGGCCTCGATCCCAGGACCCTGAGATCATGACCTGAGCCGAAAGCAGGGGCTTTAACCCACTGAGCCACCCAGGCGCCCTAGACCCACATTTCTAAAAAGCAAACATGGTCACGTTAGCTTACAAAGCTGCGAGGTTCCCCCATTGCCCTGACCTTTGCAGTCCTTAACATGCTTTTCAAGACTTTGCCCGACTTAATCCCCTTTTACTTTGCAATTGCCATCTCTCACACCTTCAACACCTGGTCCAGAGAAGCCAAACTTACTTCCATCAGCTGAACATAGCCTGCTCTCACCTATGGCTTTCTGTTAGAAACACATTTCTTTCCTTCTCTTCTTTATCTAGCTAGTTCCTACCATTGTTTAAGGTCCCTTTTAGAAAAAAAAATTCCCTGATACTACTATTTGAATTACCTTCTTCTAATATTTATTTCAATAGAAACCTGTACTATTCTAATCATATAACTAACATTAATATTTTATTTCAAAATTTTATTTAATTCTAGTTAGTTAACATATAGTGTAATATTGGTTTCAGGAGTAGAATTTAGTGATTCATCACTTACATATAACACCCAATGCTCAACACAAGTGGTCTCTTTAATACCCATTGCCTGTTTAGCCCATCCTGCTAAACACCTTCCCTCCAGCAATCCTCAATTTGTTCTCTATAGTTGAGTGTCTTATCATTTGCTTCCCTCTCTCTCTCTTTCCTCTTCCCCTATGTTCATCTATTTTACTAACATCAATATTTTTATATTCTATTTCTTCTAGTCCCCAAATAATCAAGCTCAATTAAAACAGAGACTTCTGAAATTTGGGGTTCTTTTTAAAGTTTTTATTTAAATTCCAGTTAGTTAAGGTACAGTGTAATGTTAGTTTAAGGTATACAATATATTGAGTCAACACTTCCATACAGCACCTGTTGCTTAGCAAAACAGGTGTACTTCTTAATCCCCAACCCCTATTTCACCCAACCCCCCACCCACCTCCCCTCTGGTAACTATCAGTTTGTTCTCTATAGTTAAGAGTCTGTTTCTTGGTTTCCCTTTCTCTCTCTGTTTCCTTTCTGCTTATTTATTTTGTGTCTTAAATTCTACTCATGTGTGAAATCATATGGTATTTGTCTTTCTCTGACTGGCTTATTTCACTTAGCATAATACTCTGTAGTTCCATCCATGTCATTGCAAATGGCAATAGTTCATTCTTTTTAATGGCTTAGTAATATTCCATCATATATATACCACATCTTATTTATCCATTCATCAGTTGATGGACACTTGGGTTGTTTCCATAATTTGGCTACTGTAGATTAATCTGCTATAAACCCAGGGATCCATGTATCCATTTGTATTAGTATTTTTGTATTCTTTGGGTAAATACCTAGTAGTACGATTGCTGGATCATGGGATAGTTCTATCTTCAACTTTTTGAGGAAATTTCATACTGTTTTCCAGAGTGGCTGCACCGGTTTGCATTCCCACTAGCAGTGCAAGAGGGTTCCCCTTTCCCCACATCCTCGCCAATAGCTATTGTTTCTTATGTTGTTGACTGTAGCCATTCTGACATGTGAAGTGATACCTCATTGTAGTTTTGATTTGTATTTCCTTGATAATCAGTGATGTTGAGCATATTTTTGTGTATCTGCTGGCCATCTGTATGTATTCTTTGGGCAAAAAAAATGTCTATTCATGTCTTCTGTCAAGTTTTAATTGATTATTCATTTTTGGGTTGTTGAGTTTTTTAAGTTCTTTATTTTTTTTGGATACTAATCCTATATCAGATATGACATTTGTAAATATCTTCCCCATTCCATAGGATGCCTTTAAGGGTTTTTTATTATTATTATTGTTTTCTTTGCTGTGCAGAAACTTTTTATTTAATGTAGTCCCAATAGTTTATTTTTCATTTTGTTTCTCTTGCCTCAGGAGACCTATCTAGAAAGAAATTGCTGTGGCCGATGTCAAAGAGTTTACTGTTTGTGTTCTCCCCAAGGATTTTGAAGATATGGGTCCCACATTTAGGTCTTTATTTTGTGTATGGTGTCAGAAAATGGTCCAGTTTCATTCTTTTGCATGTTGCTGCCCAGTTTTCCCAACTATTTCCCAAACTCTTTGCTTGAAGAGACTGTCTTTTTCTTATTGGTTATTCTTTTCTTCTTTATTGAAGATTCCTGGGTTTTCTATTGTGTTCTGCTGATCTCTGTGTCTGTTTTTGTGCCAGTACCATACTGTTTTGATCACTACAACTTTGTAATATAACTTGAGGTCCAGAATTGTGATGTCTCCAGCTTTGCTTTTCTTCTTCAAAGTTGCTTTGGCTATTTGGGGTCTTTTGTGATTCCATACAAATTTTAGGATTGTTTGATCTAGTTTTGTGAAAAATGCTATTGGTATTTTGATAGGGACTACATTAAATGTGTAGATTGCTTTGGGTAGTAGAGATATTTTAACAGTATTTCTTCTTCCAATCCATAAGCATGAAATGTCTTTGTGTCATCTTCAGTTTCTTTCATCAGTGTTTTATAGTTTTCAGGGTACAGGTCTTTCACTTCTTTGGTTAGGTTTATTCCTAGGTATCTTCTTGGTTTTGGTGCAATTGTAAATGGGATTGATTCCCTAATTTCTCTTTCAGCTGCATCATGACTGATATATCGAAATGCAGCAGATTGGGCGCCTGGGTGGCTCAGTGAGGTAAAGCCTCTGCCTTCGGCTCAGGTCATGATCTCAGGGCCCTGGAATCGACCCTCGCATCAGGCTCCCTGCCAAGAGAGCCTCTCCTCTCTCTCTGGCTGACTCTCTGCCTACTTGTAATCTCGCTCTCTCTGTCAAATAAATAAATAAAATCTTAAAAAAAAAAAAAGGGCAGCAAATTTCTGAACATTGATTTTGTACCCTGCAACTTTACTGACTTCATGTATCAGTTCTAGCATTTTTTTGGTGGAGTCTTTTGACTTTCTATATAGAGTATTATATTGTCTGCAAATAGCAGAAGTTTTACTTCTTCTTTGCTAATTCCAATGCCTTGTGTTTCCTTTTGTTTTCTATTGCTGTGGCAAAGACTTCCAGTACTCTGTTAAATAACAGTGGTGAGAGTGAGCATCACTGTCTTGTTCCTGACCTTAGCGGAAAAGGTCTGTTTTTGCCAACTGAGGATGATATAGAACTGTGGGTTTTTCATATATGGCTTTTATTATGTTGATTCCCTTTAAACCCACTCTATTGAGGGTTTTTATCCTGTATGGATGTTGTCCTTTGTCGAATGTTTTTTCTGCATCTACAGAAAGGATCCTATGGTTCTTATCCTTTTTTTTTTTTATTAATGTGGCATATCACATTGGTTGATTTGCAAATATTGAACCACCCTGTTAACCCAGGGTTAAATCCCACTTGACCGTGGTGACTGATTTTTTAAAATGTATTTTTGGATTTGGTTTGCTAGTATTTTACTGAAAATTTTCGCATCCTTGTTCATCAGGAACATTGGCCTGTGATTCTCTTTTTTAGGCGAGTCTTAGCTGGTTTTGGTGTCAGGGTAATGCTGGCCTCATAGAATGAATTCAGAATAGTTTGGAATAGTTCCCTATTTGGAGAGAATGTGGAAAGAATTTGGAATTTTGGAATAGTTTACTTAGAATAGGTATTAACTCTTCATTAAATGATTGGTGGATTCACTTGTAGAGCCATCTGGCCCTGGACTTTTGTTAGTTGGGAGTTTTTTGGTTACTGACTCAGTTTCTTTGCTGGTTATTTGTCTGTTCAAGCTTTCTACTTCTTCCTGTTTCAGTTTTGGTAGGTTATACGTTTCTAAGAATTTATCAATTTCTTCCAGGTTGTCCAATTTGTTGGCATATAGTTTTTCATAATATTCTCTTGTAATTGTATTTCTGTGGTGTTGGTTATTATTTCTCTTCTCTCATTCTCTCATTTCTGATTTTATTTATGTGGGTCCTTTATCTTTTTGTTTTGATAAGTCAGATTAGAAGTTTATCAATGTTATTGAATTTTTCTTCCTTTTCAAAAACATTTTATTTATTTATTTATTTGTTTGTTTGTTTGTTTATTTATGAGACAGCACTAGTTGGGGTGAGGGGTAAAAGGAGAGGGAGAGGCAGAATCCCTGCTGAGCAGAGAGCCCTATGACACGGGGCTCAATCCCAGGATCCCAGGATCATGAGCTGAGCTGACCTGAAGACAGATGCTTAATGAACTGAGCCACCAGGGTGCCCCTTTATTGGTTTTTTCAAAGAACCAGCTCCTGGTTTCATTGACCTGTTCTATTGTTGTTGTTGTTGTTTTTGTTTTTTAATTTCTAAATCATTTATTTCTGCTCTAATCTTTATTATTTCCTTCCATCTGCTGGATTTAAGCTTTGTTTGTCATTCTTTCTCCAGCTTCTTTAGGTGTAAGATTAGGTTGTATATTCAAGATTCTTCTTGCTTCCTGAGGTAGGTCTGTATTGCTATAAACTTCCTCCTTAGAACCACTTTTGTTGCATCCTAAAGGTTTTAGACAGTTGTATTTTCATTTTCATTTGTTTCCATGCATTTTTTTAAATTTCTTCTTTGATTTCCTGGTTAAACTATTCAGTGTTTAGTAGTAAAAATTTTATTTTTAAATATTCCTGTAGCACATCCCTTAGGACCTAACAGTCAATAAATATTTATTGAATAGTTGAATGGATGTCTCACCCTACCTTAATATGCCATTTTGAAGCTATCATCCATAAATTGTTGAACTTTTGAAAACAATTATATTTAGTGTTTCAGAAATTCTAGGAAAGAACCAAGTATTCAGTTTTCAGGTGATGTCTCCTTTGACGATGGGATTAGATGCATAAATCTGAATTCACTCTAAAAGTAATCTTTCTGTTTTTATTAAGACATATAACATTGGGTGCCTGGGTGACTCAGTCAGTTAAGCGTCTGCCTTCAGCATAATCCTAGGGTCTGGCATGATCCCAGGTGCCCGTGAGCAGGGAGCCTGCTTCTCTCTCTCCCTCTGCCATTCCCCCTGCTTATGCTTTCTCTCTGTCTGTGTCAAATAAATAAATAAAATCCTTAAAAAAAAATAAAACCTGTAATATATCTTCTTACCTCCTCAGCTTTGAAATTTAAGTCTTGTCTCAAAATTTGACAGCCATTTCAACATTAAATAAGAATTTCCAATTTCATTATTATTCTAGGATTTTTCTTCCTCTAATTCTATTATAATAGAATACCTAGGAATCCATGTGAGAAGAGATCATTTTTGCTTGAGGTACATAGCACACTACATATACCCTGTAATTATTGTTCTAGTGACATAAAATCACAATGTATAGTGTGATATAAAGTTTTCACAGTACAATGTGATATAAAGCCTATCAAGCCCCTTTCCTGGAAGGTTGGAGACCATTATTCATATAGGAGTGTCATTCTCCTTAAATGCATTAGACTACACTTTTCCAGCGTGAAACACACGCAACCCTCAGAAACAAAGCCTCAGAAGACCTGAGATTCATAAACATGGCAGTTCACTTTTAAGTATATTTTAATTGTTTTTAATTAAAGAATGAAGAATAAAATTTCAGTCCAGTCCTCTAAATCAACCTATCTGAAAATGTTATCTGAGGACTACCTGAAAAATCATCTGGGGGATTTGTTTAAAATTCACATTTATAGAAAAAAATCAAATTTATGGGCCATGTATAAAAATTATAGTAGCTTGGTCTATCAATGACAAATATTAACAGAGAGGACAACCTTTTAAGAGTGTAGATCTATTATGAAACTACTCTTTAAATGTAACTCTGTACATTGTAAGATTTATCTTTGAAATACTTTTATTTATAATAATTTACTATAATTATATTTAATATAATATTTAATTTAATATGATGTTTAATAATTAATTTTCATAAAATTCATATAATCACCTTATTTGAAAAATATAGCAAAATGCCCTGTGATGTATAAAAGTTAAAAACAAAAGAATATAGACATACTTTGTTTCAGTAAACACTTGATGTTTGGACAAAAAAAAATCATTTGAATCACATCTTTGTCTTTTGAAATTTGTTTACTGAAAGCATATATTTTTCATTTAGAATACAATTTGTGAAATTCAGTTAAACAACATAATGAAAAGTGCATCTTCATTTATAAATTGAAATTAAAACTCTTTTGTCTTATTTTCTGGAAGAAAAACAACATCATACTATTTTTTTTATTTTTTTATTTTTACTTCCATTATAGTTAATACACAGTGTTACATTAGTTTTAGGTATATGATATAGTGAATCAACAAACTAATTTGGTTTTATAAAAAAAATAGCATATTTAACTTTATATATTATGTATGTTCCTATATTAGTGTTACATGTGAATATGTGCATATACAGGCATGTTATAGCATCAAATGACATAAATCTATTTTTAAGTGGTCTAATAATATGCAGTTATAGTTCAGTCTGTATAGTGTTCAAGGTTTTAGACCTTTTGACCTTTTCTTTTTCTCTCTCTCTCTCTTTTCTTTTTTTATTTGTTTGTTTGCTGCATTTGAAATTTTACTATTTCAGCTATGGACTAGAAGGATATAAAATACCTTGGGGAGAAAAGAAAATATTACTCCCTGTAAAATGTGAATACCTGTGTGCCCTCTCAGGTATAGGGAATACGTGTATTGTGAGTTAGTCTTTTCCCAAAGGGAGGTGGACTATGGCAATAACTGGCAGTAACAATGGATAGCTATTTAATTGTTTTATGGTAGTTCTGAAAAGTGGCTGCCTTCTTATTTTATAATCAGAGGACACACTATAAAAAAAGCTAGTTCCCTTGGCAAAGGTCCTCTCATTTCATTTACTCCTTTCCTCTGTTGAATACTTAAAATAAATAGAATAGCAAGTTTGGGAATAGACTTTCTATATTTCTGCTCCCTCTGTTGGAACAACGCTGGGACTAAATTTTCTATAGTGTAGGACCTAGGACTTTCAAGTCTGTTATGAAGAGTATAACTTTCTTATTGTTGCAGAAAATTATAATAATGAAAGTTATTTATCAGATGCTTACAATGTGTTACATCCTGTTTCCTGTGCACTACATGTAAAATTCCACTTAATACTCACAATGAACTGGCAAGATAGATTCATATTACTGTCCTAAAATGAGGAAAATAAAACTCAGAGACATTATATCACTGGTATCAAGACTTCATGCTAATAAATTGTAGTTCAAGTACTCACCTTAGATTTGTCTGACTCTAATACCTCTGTTATTTAAAATTATTTCCAAAAAATTTTTTCTAAATTTTGTAATACTAAATTCTACATCAGTGATTTTATGTGTCTGTCAAAGTAGAAGGTGTTTCATAAATAATTTACATTATTTTGAAGGTAACTATTATAAATATACCAGATTGAAAATAGATTATCCAGCTGCTGTGAAAAGAGTAGGAGCCTGTGGAACTGAGTAATTTGGATTCTAACCCTGTCACAATCTTTTTCTTTTTTTTTTAAATCAAAGGATATGTTTATGAGCCTTAACATTCCTTTAGGAACATCATTTTAGAATTTTAGATTATACAAATATAAAGCAGAATCTTGCTGAAAACATTACTCCTTTTTATTTTGTCATGATTTTATGGAATTTTAACTCTTTCACATGTATACTGATCTATACTACTTATTCTTTGGAATGCTAGGCAGGTGCCTGGGTGCTGGTTTAGCCATCAATCTCTATGCATAAAAAACTATCACCTGACAAAAATTTTCTTCTTTGGTCAGGCTTCGGTCAAGTTCCTCTGTGTTCTCTGCTCCACTAAGCCTAATCTCAGGCTTCAGTCTTTTTCCTTGTAGAGTCAGTTTTAGCAAAAATCCTATTAAACCAGTTTAGAGAGAATCCTTACCCTCCAGTATCTGGTCACTCTGGATATGTGACCAAACTTCTGATTCCTCACCATCCCGAGGTGATGTCTGATCATCTTGGCATTTCATTGGTCATTTGAGCAACAATTAGCCTATACTCTCAATAATTTTCCATCTACTCTCTCCCTCTTAACTCTGCTCCTTTTCTAACAATCCCCACTTTTTCTTGTTGTATTTGGAGTTGAAGCCAGTCTCTCTCCCCTGGTGCAAAACCTCATTGTTGTAATGTTTTTGAATGGAGTCTTCCTCACTATCTTTAACAAGAGTCAGATTTTTTTTTTTAAGAAGTCAGATTTTTTTTTTTAACAACATGGAATTAGCTTTATTACAAACTTACTAAAAAGAAATCAACACAATCCATGAAAATCTCCTCAGGATTCAGACAAGTGACTAATTAATCTTATCACTCTAAATTTTATTAGTAACCTGACTCTTAAGATGAAATGGACAGCAAAACATGATTTTATTATGAGACTAAGGGAGAATTTGATAGGAAAACCATGTTTTCCAATTGAAGTAACAGCAACAAAGAACTTTCATTTATTAGCAAGCTAATTAATAAAATTGTCTCTTTTGAAAATCTGTATCAGGCAAAGAATGGCATTAATTACTTGAAAAGTCCTCTTTTAAGTTATTTAAATGTAATATACAGATAAGGGAATCAAAGCTAGTGGGTTGTATAATAAAACCTTTTGTGATTTGAACAAGGCTGCCTATCACACTGTGCAAAGTTAGTTTCTAAGGGAAAAGAGGGTAAATTTGTTTGGGACAAGGACCTTAAACTAAGAAATTGTGAACTCTATTTTTTTTTCTTTTTGATATTCAGTGAGCTTCTCACTAAAGTCATGCCTAGAGCTTACCAAAATCTCTAGTTCCACTTTATATCTCTACCCAAGTATTGTCCAGGCAGAAAACAAGTAATGGATTACTGTAGAACTAGTCTTCATTAGTGACACAATGTAGCTGTTTCAGAACTATCACCAACAGTAAAGTAATAAGACATTAATGTTTGGAGACATACAGGCCTAACTTGTTTTGGTTAAGTAAGCCCCAAAGATGTGATAGCAGATTTTTAAGACAGGAAGGTAATTGGTCCATATCTCTATCTTCACATCTATATTGATTTATATCTAAAAGTTATGACAAATATATTTCAGAAGGGGTTTAAGTGATTAATTAGAAAAATGAAATAAAATATTATCATTCAATGGTGAGCTTTCAAGTACTATTTTTGCTTCATTTTAATTCCCTATTTCTCAATTTTCTACAGAGAAGGTATATGGCTTTTGCTTTGAATACATGAGTAATCAAGCAAAAGAATAAAGATTGTAAAAAATTTACACAACAAAATTAGCTAGCTTAATCAAATAGATATCATACCCAGTTTTTTTAATCCCTCATGTATCCCTTAAGAAACTTGATAAAAGGGGCGCCTGGGTGGCTCAGTGGGTTAAAGCCTCTGCCTTCAGCTCAGGTTATGATCTCAGGGTCCTGGAATCGACCCCCGCATTGGTCTCCCTGCTCAGCAGGGAGCCTGCTTACTCCTCTCTCTCTGCCTGCATCTCTGCCTACTTGTGATCTCTCTCCCTCTCTGTGTCAAATAAATAAATTAAATCTTTAAAAAAAAAGAAAGAAAGAAACTTGATAAAAGGTATTTTATAAACGAATTTTGCCAAATGTCAAATGACTTCTGTCTCTAACAACCAGTGAAATTAGGTTAAATTCTGTAACAGAAATACAATAACATACGTCTAGATAATCCACAAATTTAAAAAATCATAATCAAAAGTAGAAAATATTTAGAACTAGATAATATACATTTAAACATACTAAATATAAAAACTCAGTATGCAGCTAAAAGAGTACTCAGAAGTTTATGGCATCAATCGCATATTATGAAAGATGAGATGCTAATAAAACTAAACATACAATTTAAGAAATGTAAAAAAGTATTAGGATGGAAATAATATAACTGAGATCAAGTACTAAGGATATAAAAATTGGTTCTTTTAATAGATTAATATATTAACAAATATTTGTTGAAAGCACAATTAATATTAGAAAAGAAAAAGTAGAAATAATTACATATATGATATTACATTCAACCAATATCAAGTTTAACTAACAAATATGAAATTTTGATGAAATATATAAATTTTAATTTCTAGAACAGATGACTTAAGAATAAGTTCTCTTGCCACTTGTGAGGTATATCAAACACTTGAGGAATAATATATAATCTTTACCCATTAAATAAATTATAAAAGATTGGAAAGAAGAAACACTCTTCCTTTAAGTAAGATATAATTGTGTAGAAAACCTGAAGGAATCTATTGGGAATTTGTTAAAGTAATAATAATGTTCAGAATGATTAGTAAAAATAAATCAACATAAAATGTATTTTTATAAAGCAACAATGTAGTTTTAAAGTTTCCATTTAGGAGATTAAAAATATAGTGTATATTTAAAAATATGACGTATAATACCTATAAAAAAGTTAAATTTCACTTAAAGATACTAAGAAGACCTATTGTAAATAAATGAGGACATATACCAGGTTCATGGTTTGAAAAATTAATGAATGTTTCAAATTTCCTAGAATGTTTCTATATATAATAGAATCAAAGTTCAGTAAATTCTCAGTGTAATTTCATAAGCTGAATACATAAAGTGTATAGAAATATAAGCATCATGAAGAGTCAATGTCCTCTTGAAGAATAATAACAAGATGAGAAAGGTTGCTTTATCACATGTCAATTTATTATAAAGCAATGGTAATTATGACAATACAGTAGTGAAACAGTAATAGTAGAATAATGCAAAAAGAATTGAAAAGCCAAGAAATTAATTAATATGAGCATGTAATTTAAGATTGACAATGTTGTGCAGATCTATAAATGATGGACTTTTTAATAAATGGTAATGGGATAATTAGTGAGGCACATGACAAAGGAAGGAAGGAAGTATAAGAGGAGGGAAGAAAGGGGGAGAGGATGAGGGAGAGGGAGAATGAAATTGTGAGCAAGAAAGATGAAGGGAAGAAGGGAGGAAAGGAGAAAGGGGCAGAGTGAGAGAAAAAAAGGATTTAGATTTCTGCTTCATGCTACACACAAAAATTAATTTTAAGAAATCTTAAGGCATACAGATGAAAGTACCTTTTGATCTAGAAGTCGGAAATATTTTATTTTTTTTTTAATTTTTATTTATTCATTTGACACAGAGAGAGAGATTACAAGTAGGCAGAGAGGCAGGCAGAGAGAGAGGAGGAAGCAGGCTCCCTGCTGAGCAGAGAGCCCGATGTGGGCCTCGATCCCAGGACCCTGGGATCATGACCTGAGCCGAAGGCAGCGGCTTTAACCCACTGAGCCACCCAGGCGCCCGAAGTCGGAAATATTTTAAAGCATAATGTAAATAAAGCACAAGCCATAAAGTAAAAACTGACTATGGTGTGTTAAGTTTTGATAATTAGTTCAATTTTAATTTTTTTAATTTTTTTAAAGTTTTTATCTTCAGTAAAAGCTTATCAAAGAGTACGACAAAGAGAATGAAAGAAGATGAAATTAGAATATGTTTACATTTGATAAAATTTACAAAGGACTGATATTCAAAATTTAAAGAGATTCTCAATCATTAAAGAAAGGATGAGAAACATAACTTTAAAATAGGCAAAAGAAAAGAATATCATAGTTTGAGAAAGCAATAGAAGGATGATAAATAAAAAACAATGGCAAGTCTTTAGTAAACTGGAAAAACATGGAATAAAGGTATAATTACATAATCAATTAACTTTCACTAGATGAACCATAATTAATCAGACTGTGTGTTTGAGGCAGAGATGAGAACAAGGCATTCTTCAAGGCTCCCCTTCACGGAATTCTGTAAGATTTTTAAGCTACATAGGTGAAAAGGTCAAGAGCTAAGTGAGGAACCCAAGAAAGGCAACAGTGAATGTCCTGTAATCTTTGGGGCTCAAGGGACAGAGATTGACTAGGATCTCAATAAAAATTTTATGGGGGCCACATTCAAAGACTAGAAACAAACTAGAAATAGAACAGTACTGGAATTGCAACCTAGCCCAGAGTCAGCTCAGTCTCTAATTTACTGTGTTGATCAGCTTCTCATCCTGTCTGCCTAACAAAGGATGGGGCAGACCAATCTGGGGAAAATAAAATAATCTACAGTCTTATACCCACTGCAGGTATAAAATTTAAAAGTAGCAATTACCACATATGGAAAGAGGCAAGAAAATATGACCAATAATCAAAAGAAAACAAACAAAACAAAACAAAAAGTAGTAGGCTCACAGATGATTCTAACATTGGACTTATGACAAGGTCTTTAAAATAACTATTTTAAATATGTTAAATAAAATGAAGGAAATGAAATAAAGAATAATTGTGATATGGAGGTAGAATTGTAAGAAAGAAACAAATAGATATGCTAGAACTAAAAAATACACATAACTGGTATTAAGAACTCATTGGGTGGATTTAACAGTAGAGTAAGCATAGCAGAAAATGAGATTAATAAACTCAAAAGCAGGTCAGTAAAAATATCCAAACAGTACAAAGTAGAAGAACAAAAAGGAATGAAAAGAACAAAACATAGCATAAGAAATATTAAGATTTATGGTTGAAATGTCTGATATACATGTAATGTGGGAAGGAATGGAAGTGAATAGAGGAGAAAGATAATAGGAATATCTGTAGAGATCAAGGTCTTAAAACATGAAATGAATGAGTTTGTGAAGTTCAGCAACTCTCAAGCAAAATAAACACAAATAAAACCATACATGGGTACATCACAGTCAAACTACAGTAATTCAGAAATAAAGAGAAATATCTTAAAGACATTCACTGGAAAAAAGGAGCATCATCTTTCTGGGAATAATGGTAAGATTGACAGCTGACTTCCAATAAATTATATAACCCAGAAGCAATGAAATTATATCTGTAATGTGCTAAAAAAAATACACATATATGGTCAAACTAGAAGTCTATATCCTGTCAAAATGTCCATCAAAAATGATGGCTAAATAATGATGGCTAAATGATTTTTAGAAATTAATGCTTGAGAGACTTTTACCATCAGATCTGAATTTCTAAGAAATGCTACACAAAGTGATGGTGAAGGAAAAAGGTCTCAGAAAGATCAGAAAGACAGAATTCCAGAAATGAATGAAAAGCATCAAAAAGGATAAATATATAAAACTTTATAAGAATATCGCCTGCAAATGGAGTTAAAATCTTGCAAGTTTCTTACATTCTTTGAGAATTCATCAAAGAAATAATATTAAAGTAAATCACAGTAAGTCTAAGATGCATATTGTAAAGAACAACCAATGAAATTATAATGTGAAAAAAAAAACTAAAAATAGAGGAGATAAAATGTACTTTTGTACAATGGAATACAGTAATAAAAAAATGCTGCATGCAACAACATGAATAAACCTGACATACATAATATTAAGTGGAAAAAGCCAAGCAAAAATCCTATGCTTTATATATAATACTATTTACAGTTGACCCTTAAACAATATGGTTTTGAACTGAACAAGTCCACTTATACATGGATTTTTTTTGATACAGTACTATAAATGTATTTTCTTTTCCTTGTGATTTTCTCAATAACATTTTCTTTTCTCTAGATTACTTTATTATAAGAATATAAAATATAATACATATAACATAGAGAATATGTGTTAACCAGTTGTTTGTGTTATCCACAAGGCTTCTAGGTGGAGATGCTTAGAACTTATATTTTGGGGGGGATCAAAATTTATATGCAATTTTCAATGATGTGGGGGGCCCAGTTCCCCAAACCCCTCCCTTGCTCAAGGGTCAACTGTAAATGAACTTCAGGAGCAGCCAAAAATGATTTATGGTGGACTAAAGAAGTTCTGTAACTTCATGTGATTGCTGGCTACATCCGTGTATCTATGTATGTAAGAAGTTACTGGGCTCTAAAATATGATCAAAAATTCTCTGACACTCCTTCAAGAGTTACCACTGAATTTACATATTGAATGTGGGCAGGGCTTAGTGGTTCACTTCTAATGAATAGACTAGAGTGGCGGTAGGGGTGAAGTCCTAAAAGGCTTCCTCCTCACCTATCCTCTGCCTGACTTTCCTAGTCAGAGGGAATCCAGATTCTCTGTGGTAAGGACATTCAGGCAGCCTCATGGAACGGTTCATATGGCAAGTCAACAACCTGGAACTGAGCTGTCCATTTTCCAGCCATGTTAGTGTCTTCCTGGAAGTGGTTGCTCCAACTTAGTCAAGCTATCAGGTACCCACTCCCCGTGCAACATCCCAGTTGCAAAGACGAGAGACCCTGAGTCACAACTACCCAGCTGAGCTGCTCTGACCAGCAGAAACTGAGAAAATAAATGGTTTTTTCAAGCCATTCAGTTTTGAAAGAACTCTTTGCATAGATACAAAAAAAACTAATGAGCCATTGAGCTCTGTGCTTAATATTTGTGCACCATTATACATTATATATCTTATATCTTTCACATCAGTAAATAATGAAAACCAGCTGAAAACATAACCAGGAAATTGACAAAAGAGGCAAGGAACACAGGGAATAAATATATGGGAAAATAGCCATCATTAGCTATTTTTAAAAATACCATTCAAAGATATTAGACACTATTTTTGACCTGTAATCTGGGCAAATTATTAAATGGGATAATAACATTCAGTGTTGTCATAGGTTTAAGAAAATGTTTATTCATAAATCCATACTACAAGAAAGTGTTTTTTAATAAGAAAGTGTTTTTTATATAAACTTTAAAAGTATTCTTTAATAATTCCACTTCTAGAAATACGAATAATCTAAGGAAACATTTTTACAAAGACATATATAAAAGGAAACACCGTGTTATTTATAATGGCAAAAACATAGAGCAATTTACATGTCTAAAAGGAATGCATGGGTAAAATAAATTGTGACAATCCATAGCATTGACTTACGTAGCTATTATAAATGATGAGAGGAAATAGATCTAACTTTGAAAAAAATGAGTTTTTCTTAATAATACGGGTATTCTTTTGTATATCTTTCAGCTGATTTATAGAAAGAAACAGAAAGATGGTAGGCAGATTTAATGCAATTTTTCTTTTTAAAGATAAGGAAACCAAAGCCCGAAGGCGTAGTTGCTTGTCCTTGCCGTGGGGCTTCCGGGTGACGGACCTGAACCTGGAGCACATTCCAGCTCCAGTGCGGGGTTCTTTTCAGCCCGTGGACTTAGTTTAATAGCAAACATCCTGGAACTTTTTCCTTAATGCAAATGGCCAATTGAAACTGCTACATTTGAAACGGCCTGCGTGCTGTATCTTAGGGGAAAAAAAGAAAGAAATACAATGAACAAGAGCCTACAGGTTATATTATCAAATAAACCATTGTTCATATCCTATTTTTACCATTTACTGCCTTTGTGACTTTGGCCAAATTCTTTCTTCTCCTTGAGTCTTTTTCCTTCTCCTGTAAAAATAAAATAATACTAGATTCTCCTTGAGTTTGAGGGAGAAATAAAATTATGACTTCTATAATGGCCAGGTATCTGGCAGATCACCAACCATTGCTAATTCCATTAATCTTCATTATGGACAAATTTTAAACAACTATTAATATTTTTCGAAGTTGCACAGCCTAATGTTGCTTAATACATGTTGTTGATTGAGAGGTCTATTTAGGGTAATAATTACTTACTGATACTGGCTTAGTAATAGCCATGGAAGTTTGCCTATTCTATTTAATTTGGGGTTTCTTAAGAGAGAATATGACAAAAGCTTTTTGAATACAAATTCATTTTTAGTTTTTCTGTGTATGTACATTAAGGTATTTCAGAGTTTGATACATTATTCAAAAAGCTTGTTATGGTTTTAGGATAAAAATTTATTGACAATTTTTAGGGAATAAAATAATCATTTTATTTTCAAAATGTGTTTGTCATTCACAAATCATTAAGTTGTTTCTGGTAACAAATATATCTGCATAATTTGTGCTTGGAGGGAATTATACAAGTAATATGGTTTTGTTGTTTTTTTCCATGTACTCCAAGATGTGGTTTTGCAAGTTGCAACAAACCTCTATAGAACTGAGTTTAGGCAAAGTGTATCTCTATTTAATTGAAGTGATATGGAATTATTATTTTCAGCTGGTCAAGCCATTTTCAATACACAAAACATAATTTCCCACTGGTAAAAAGAAGAAAATGAGCACCTTGCAAGTGTTCGTAAACACGATCAACAGTTCATTATGATATCAAGTATCACAAAGTAGGCAGGATCAAAAATAGACACAGTAGGTAATTACAGCAGTGAGCATCAGCTTGTTAAGACTAAACTTATCTTCCCTGATGCCAATCTCCTTCCTGTTGCTTTTATCAAGAGTAAGTAAAAGAAACCATTTTTTCCTTTCTTCCTTTTCCTTATGCTTGGATTATCAGTGATAGGATGCTGTCATGTAAAATAGAAAATGTTTATTTCCATGTTCACATTCTTTACATGCCTTTTATATTTTAATAAGAGCCATAGGGGAAGAAAATAATTTTAATTCACATGTGAATTTAATTCTGTATCAAAATTTACTCATTTTATAAATTGTGGTCTTTCTGTATTGATTTTGAAGTGCTTGTGTCTATATTGAGCTTCTCAATTAGTTTTGGTCTTTTTTATTAATTTTTTTATGAGGGTTGGGAGAAAGAGGAGTTTACATGTATTAGGATATTTAAAGATTCATATTCTTTCTATGATTTGCCCCCTGGACTATCAGGAAATGAGTCAAATCCTTGCTTTTGTCTTAGCTTGTTGTATTTTTTCCTATCGACCCATGAATCCATATATTGAATATCCAGTATCTTTTGTTGGACTAAGAGCTTTCATTGATGATTTCTCTTCTGTGGAGATAAATAAATGTGTATATGTCTCTGCTTAGATTGATAATGAAAATCTTAGAAATTTTACCAATTTACTTAGAAATTTGCAGAGATAAAAAGTTTGACTTATTTTTTTGCTTTTTATAAGATGGAGTTGCTTTCCTTATAAAATTATCAAAATTATTTAGAGCTTCCTTAAATTTTTTCCCTATTGTATTTTTTTATCTATTATAAATGGTCTTTTTAAAATTTCAATTTTAACTTTTTGTTCATACATAAAAGTATAATTGACTTCTGTAAATTGATCTGGTATCACATAACTTGCTGAATTCACTGATTAGTTCAGGTAGCTTATTATTATGGTGATTATTTTAATATTCTTTAGGATTTTTTTATACACCTGATCACAATGTCTACAAATAAAAGTAAGTTTTATCTCTTCCTTTCTCATATGTAAGCATTTCATTTTTTCCTGCTTTAGTACAGTAGCTAAAACTCTCAATATAATGTTGAATAGAAATGGTAAGAGCAAACATTTATTTGCCTTGCTTCTGAACTGCAGGAGTTTTGTAGGCTCTTTATCACATTGAGAAAATTCCCTTGTATTACTAGTTTGCAAAGAATTTTTCATATGAATTTTGTCACTTCTTTTGCTGTAACTTTTCTTTTTCTGTAACTACTAAGATGTTTTTGTTATATATTTTTGTTTCAATTTTTTTTAAGATTTTATTTATTTATTTGATAGAGAGAAACACAGTGAGAGAGGGAACACAAGCGGGGCAGTGTGAGAGGGAGAAGCCGATACAGGGCTCAATCCCAGGACCCTGGGATCATGACCTGAGCCAAAGGCAGATGCTTAACAACTGAGCTACCCAGGCACCCCTGCTTCAAACTTTTTTTAAAGATTTTATTTATTTATTTGAGAGAGAGAGAGACTGACAGAGAGAGAGCACAAGCAGGGCACAGGGAGAGGGAGAGGCAGACCCCCACTGAGCAGGGATCGCAGGGTGGGGCTTGATCCCAGGACCCCAGCATCACATCCTGAGCCAAAGGCAGAGGCATAACGGACTGAGCCACCCAGGCACCCCTGTTTTTATTTCAGTCTGCTAATATTTGGGGATCTATTGCTACATAGCAAAATTCCCACCCATTTAGCAGCTTAACACAATACAAATATCTTCGTTTCTGGTTCATCATGTACAGAACACAGAATTCATCACTCTATCCTACAAGTAAGAAACTGAACTGAAAAACTCACAATTCTTCTTAGATTTGTCAGAGCACTGATGTGACAGGGTAAGCCACTGCCCTCAAATTGGAGGAACAGACAGGCAGATACAGACAATCCCAACATGAGAAGAAACCCTTGGACAGAAACTTCTGTGACAACCAGTGCCAACGCAGGAAAACGTAAACTGTAATTAACGTATTGCTAGAGGTTAAGTGTGGACACGTCTGAAAATTAAAAACTCTAGGGAGGGGAGTTCAGTCATAGGGGACCTCACATTTTTGTGTTTTATTGCTAGGAGGTATACCAGGTTCTGAGAGTGAAGTTTATAGAAAAAAATCCCCTCATACTTCTGGGAGGGGAAGGAGAAAAGTAACCATTTTGAAATATACTAGACAGTTCTGTCATTCCTAACAAGACCTGCATTCAAAAGAAACTATTTTACCAGAGCTTAAACCAGCCTGGGGTTACAAAGGATACTATCTTACCAGAACCTAACCAGGCTGGGGTAAGAGAAATTTGAAACTCTAGCCTTGTCTTGCCCTTCTGATTTAAGGGAGGAAAAAACTGACATTCACCTTCCAGAGGCACAAATTCACTACAAGACTGAGACCTAATCATAGGACTATAGAGTGTTTTTCCTGCTCCCTTACATTACTACTGTACAGCTTAAGTCCCCTTTACAGCATTTCCTTTCAACTAAAAATCATTAGACCTCCTAAAAGACAAACAAAACAAAACAACAACAACAACAACAAAAATAAATGTAGTTTGAAAAGAAAGAGCCATATGTAGGTGTGGCAGAGATATTGGAATTATCAGTCTGGGAATTTAGTTAGTATGCTTAAGTCTCTAACAGATAAAGTAGAAAGCATACAAGAACAGATGGACAAGGTAAGCAGAGAGATGGAAATCCTAAGAAAGAACCAACAAGATATTCTAGAGATCAAAACAATATAATAGAAATAAAGAATGTGTTTGATGGGCTTACCAGTAGACTGGACACAGCTGAGGAAAGAATCTCTGAACTCAAGGATGTCTTAATAGAAGCCTGCAAAACTGAAAAAGGAACAAAGACTGAGAGAACACAGAACAGACTCTCCAAGAACTATGGGACAACTACAAAAGGTGTAACAAGTACTTAATGGAAATATCAGAAGGAAAAGAGAGAGAGGTACAGGACAAATATTTAAAACCGTAATAACAGAATTTCCCCAAACTAACATCAGACACCAAACCACCCATCGAGAAAGCTCATAGAGCACCAACCAAAACATACACAAAAACAAAGAACAGAGAGGCAAATAAAAAAACAGTAACAAATATGCTCGATACTAATCCAACCATATCAGTAATCATTTTAAATGTCAGTAGTCTAAATATACTAACCAAAAAACAGACATTGTCAAAGTGGATGTTTAAAAAAAGGGCTCTACTATATGTTGTTTACAAGAAACCTTTTTTAAAATATAAAAACACATACAGATTAGATGTAAAGGGATGGTGGAAAAAGAGATATGTGCCAACACTAATCAAAAGAAAGGGCACATAGTTATATTAATATCTGGCAGAGCAGACTTCAGAGCAAGGGAAGTTAACAGGGATAAAGAAAGGTGTTACATAATGACAAAGAAGTCAGTTTTCCAAGAAGACCAGCAATCCTTAACGTGCATGAACCTAACAAGAAAGAGTCAAAATATATGAGACAAAAACTGATACAAGTATAAGGAGAAATAGGTGACTCTCTTGTGACAGCTGGGAACTTAAAACAGCCCCGTAGGAGGCAGAAAATCAAGACATTCTTCTCCAGCTCACAACCTGGAATATTCACTAAAATAGACCATATCCTGGACCAAAAAATACACCTTCACAAATTTACAAAAAATAGAAATCATACAGTGTTGCTCTCAGACTAGAATGGGATCAAACTAGAAATCAATAACAAAAAGATAGGTAGAAAAATCCCCAAATACTTGGACATTAAACAAGATACTTCCAAATAACACACAGATCACAGAAGTCTCAGTGAAATTTGTCTAAAAATTAAACTGAATGAAAAAGAAAACACAACTTTTAAAGTTTGTAGAATGCAGGGAAAGCAATTTCTCCTCCTCCTCCCCCTCCTCCTCCTCTTCCTCCTTTCTTCTTTTTTTTTTTCCTTCAGGTTTTTAGTAATTTGCTCTCAGCAATGCCTATAGTTGTTAACCCTTCATGGTCAGAGGCAGAGTCTCCACAATGTGTTTAGTTAATTCCAGTAGAATCTTACTTAATTTGTTTGCCCTGGTGTTTTCTGATGTGTTTCATTTGTTCTCCTCTAAATTTCTGCTTCGGTCTTTTCAAAAGGTGATGTGTTTAGCATAAAATACGGAACAGAGAATTTAGATTCAAAACAGCATTTGCAGAAGTAGCTACCTTTGTGATCCACTTAAATTACCTAACTGAACCGTTTCTCACTTTTCTCATCTATAAAGTAAGAGTACTTATATCCCCTTTATGGATTTGCTGTATGGATCAGAAATAGTATTTTTAAATAGCCGTGACTTGGCAATAAATGATAGTTATCATTATTTGCAAGTTTTAACCAGTATTATATGTTTCTTCATTCAGTGTTGAACATTGCAATGATGAAGTAATGCAAGTTGTACACATAGGTACATACACATAGGTACTTACATGTAATTTCAGTGGGAGCAAATTTAATAAGCTTAACATAGAAGAAAAAGATTGCTACCACAAGACTTAGAGAAATATGGAAAGCCACTAATTGTTTTCAATAAGGTAATAACCAAAAAAGAAAAAAACCCAATTTATATATAAATATATATTCTAAGGGGCAAAACACATACTTTAGAGCGATGTAAATTGACTGGGTGTTATGATGTTCTTGCAATTTCATCAAGAAAGAAAGCTGTTTCTATAATCTCAGGGTTCTGAGATCAAGCGCCGCATCTGGCTTTAGCTGGGCATGGAATCTGCTGATGAGTCTCTCTCTCCTTCTGCCTCTACCCCTCCCCCCTTTTGCCCCTCTTCCCCCCCCAAAAAAAGAAAAGACAATATTTAGTGTTATTTTTTTCTTTCTCTCCTTCCTCTGTTGAGGTTGAGATGACAAGTTATTGAATAGCATAATGTGTTGTTAGTATAAATTGGATATGTTCCATAACCTGCTTATGCAGGGTACTTATTATTATATTTGTATAATTATTATACGAATTAATTATATGTGAGCGTGGACAGGGATTTTGTATTTAAGACTGCATTAAGTGCTTTATAAACACTATAAAGGCAAAACAAACATAGTTTTGCTTGAATTACAATAGGTCTGAATGAGGAATTAGTGTGGAGGGAAATCATAAAAAAGTGAAGGAATGTTTTCTTCATCCAAACTTCTATAATCTCACTCCTCTTTTAAAAACCTAAAACACTTTGAATGAGACACTGTGGCTATGATTTCTATTATAAAATCACACAAGACCATTTTTAGCAGAACCATACTCAGAAGAAAATTCTTGGCCTTAAAGTAAAAATTACAAAATAAATTCACAATGCTATATATTAAATTCAAATCAAATGTTTAAGCTCTAAATATGTTTTTTAATTTTTACTTTAATTGAGCTTTTTTATAAAGCATTCAACTGCTCATTCTCACTGTATCAGGTAGATGTTCTATACTGTAATGCTAATGAAACATTCAACATATTTCTTTCCTCCTCCTCCACTTCTTACTCATTACCTTCTCTTATTTTTATATATGTCTACCTCCCTCACCTATAATCCTCTTTAAGGAGAGCAACTCTCTTACTCAAATTATGGCCTTCACAGAATTTTGCATTTAAAATATGTTCAATGAATAAGTAAATAATTGCTTATTAGGTGTTGGTCTCTTGAGGTCAAAATAAATAGATAGATAGATAGATAGATAGATAGATAGATAGATAGATAGATAGCTGTGAACACTCCTTGTCCAATCCAGGTGAAAATTCTTGAATGAGAAGTGTCAAAATCAATGAGCATCCAAGGGCTCTCAAATGATGTCAGATACAAGTGATTTGCATTACAGAAAGGTTCAATTATTATATGGTATAAATTTGGTGATTGAAAAATATATAGGTTGACACACGACTTCTTAGGCAGGATATTTGGAACATTCTGGTAAGGTTTCAAGGGAGATTTCCCAGCAGAATTGACATATAATCTTATTAGGGGATAAATTATTTAAACATATGTAATGTTAGATATAGAGATACAGAAACAAGACAGAAACAATACATGGAAGAAAGAGAGCCAGAGAGAGAAACAACCACCGCCACAACAGCAACAAGAGCCAAGTGTTTGCCATATTCAAGCAATGAAAGGCAATTTAATAAAATTATATTGCAGACTATCAAAATGACATTAGAAGCTACATATCATGAATCACATGATTTGGAGTTTTTAAATTATCCTAAAGACAAAAATTCTTCTAAAAGTTTCAATGAAAGAATAAGATGATAAGATTTTTGTTTAAGAAAGATCACTTTATTTAGTAATTATAGGCTCTGAGATTATGGATGTTAAATGATATGTTATCATACCCATACCAGCTTTGATGGTCCTGGTCAAACACCCTTCATTATGTTTTTTTTTTGTGTGTATGTGTTTTATGATGAAGCTTTTAAAGATAACCCTGAATCTTAGGCCACTGGAAAAGGTTTTTCCTCCAAATTTACAGGTAATTCAAAGTAAGTCTTTTTTTTCCCCTAAAATAGAACTTATTATTTTTTATTTTTTATTACATATAATGTATTACTTGCCCCAGGGGTAGAGGTCTGTGAATCATCAGTCTTACACATTTCAAAGCACTCACCATAGCACATACCCTCACCAATGTCCATAACCCAGCCACCCTATCCCTACATCCCACCCCCCAGCAACCCTCTTTGTTTTGTGAGATTAAGAGTCTCTTATGGTTTGTCTCCTTCCCGATGAAACCAAATTTTTTTTAAGATTTTATTTATTTATCTGACAGAGAGAGAGAGATCACAAGGAGGCAGAGAGGCAGGCAGAGAGAGAGAGGGGGAAGCAGGCTCCCCGCTGAGCAGGGAGCTTGATCCCAGGACCCTGAGATCATGACCCAAGCCAAAGGTAGAGGCTTTAACCCACTGAGCCACCCAGGTGCCCCTGAAACCAAATTTTTTAAAGACGAAAAAGGAATCAGGAAAAGAAAAACAATGAATAACCTGTTCAATCCATGAACGTATGCCACAGATATTATTTCAGGGCCTACCGTGTGTAGGCACTATAATGGATACTAGGATTTAGCAAAAACCAAAAGACAAATATTTATGTTTTCACCAAGTTGACCTCAGATTCTCACTTTATCTGGCTGATATGCACCTGTCTGCACAATATATTTTTACCCAGAAAAATAATCAATGTACTTTCCACACAAGGAAAATACAAACTAAAGCTTTAATATATCACGATTCTGTGGTATGAATTAGGAAATTTTACTCAAGCTCACATTTCTGAACATCTTGAGAGATACTAACTGTGCTTTGTTCTGGAAAATCTCTAAAGGATGTTTGTATATAGCAAGTAGCATCTGAAAATCAAGGTAACAACTTTCTCCAGAGAAAAAGACAGGTTTGTGTACAGTCTTTAAAGGAAAAGGTGCCTCCTTCCAAAGCAAAGAGCAGTATTCCCTAATGCCCTGTGATAAGAGGTGTGGGTGGAGCTTAGTTTTTTGTTATAAAGCAGTTACAGCATATGTAGGTGTCAGCTGGCCCTCTTAACACCCTGTGGAACTAGAGTTAAGTGTCAAGACTCTAGCTACTTCAGTGAGTAATAAACTGCTCTCTCTCTGATCCAGGAGCCTCATGCTGTCTACCACTGTTCAGGAAACTGGAGCAGGTTAAATTGTTAGCTTGTAAGCAGGGTAAACTCAGATGTGTCACAATTCCTGATAATAAGTATCTGTTTTTCTATAGTTCATGATGAATTTTCATCTAGGTCACAAGTCCAAAAGTATCCAGAGGTGATTATACAATGATTTTAAGTTTTTGGAGTTCATATCAAGAACATTATATAACTTTACTGAAAGGCAATGTATCAGGCCTGAATAAATGGAAAGTTATACCATGTCCATAGAGAAGAAGATTCAACATTGTAACAACATTGTCTGTTGTGCCCAAATTAACCTTTCAGTCAATTGCATACTGATTACTTTAATAAGCTGTTTTGTGGAATTCCTATCATAAGTTGGTAGAATTTGGGAAAGCAGAAGTACAATTCATAGGGACAGTGATACATCAATATTTACATTCTCCACAGTTAATTTTACGTGAAAAATGTTTTCATATGTAACATATATTGCTTTCCCTAACTTTAAAAATAAGATAAATGTTTAGAAATGATTTAATACTCTTATAAGTAGTAACAATGATTAAAAAATTAAGTATTCTTTGGTATAAAATTAGAACCTGGGGTGAATTATATAGTCAGACTTTCCTCTCCATTTTGAAAATGTTAGTGAAAGTACTTAGGCTTTATTTTCTGTAACCATGCACTTTGGTAGAGAAATACATACAGGATTCATATTGAAATGACTGCAGTTGGATAAAACATCAAAATTTTAAACTCAGTGGCTAAATTACATCTTTCACAGTGTCATCAGGAAAATATTTAACATACGAAGTGACAAGAGAGGGTGCCTGGGTGGCTCAGTGGGTTAAAGCCTCTGCCTTCAGCTCAGGTCATGATCTCAGGGTCCTGGGATCGAGGCCCGCATCGGGCTGCCTGCTCAGCGGGGAGCCTGCTTCCTCCTCTCTCTGCCTGCCTCTCTGCCTACTTGTGATCTCTCTCTGTCAAATAAATAAATAAATAATCTTTTTTAAAAAGTGACAAGAGAAAAGATGACAGTTTATTCTGCCTCTTACAGAAAAAGAAAAAAAAAAGCGGGGTGTTTCTTATAGCTTTTATTCATTTGTGTGAAAAAGAAACAGAATACCCATCAAGTTCATCAATGAACTTTTGGAAGCTCTGCTCTCCATTTACGAGAGTCTGTGACTTTCCCATACATTTGATCAGTTAATCCAACATAAAATAATGATAAAAGCATTCAAATACATTAGAATTCTTACTAAACATTCTGTTTTTGAAGACTTCAAAATTCTAAGAGGGAAGCAACTGAATGTGTATAAAACAAGAATTGAGACACATACCTATATCCTTTATAAAAACTCCAAGTGGATCATAGAATTAGATGTGATATGCAAAACTATAAAACTTCTGGGAGGTAATATAGTAGAAAACCTACATGACCTTGACAGGGTGATGATTTTTACTTTCCAAAGATTTTATTTATTTATTTATTTATTTATTTATTTATTTATTTATTTGATAAAGAGAGAGCGTGAGTAGGCAGAGGGAGAGGGAGAAGAAGGTCCCGCTGAACATGGGGGCCCAACTCAGGACTTGATCCAAGGACTTTGGGACCATGACCCGAGCTGAAGGCAGACGCCCAATCACTGAGCCACCCAGGCGCCTCTGTGATGACTTTTTTAGATACAACTCAAAAGACGTGATCCATAAAAAATACTAATTGATAATCTGGGTTTCATTAAAATTTAAAACTTCTGCTCTGCAATAGATAATGCCAAGAGAATTAGAAGACAAGCCAATAAGCTGGCAAATATTTGCAAGAGAAATTTGATATGAGACTGTTATCCAAAATATGCTAAGAACTCTTAAAACTCAACAATAAGGAAACAACCAACCCAATTAAAAAATGGGACAGGGCGCCTGGGTGGTTCAGTGGGTTAAAGCCTCTGCCTTCGGCTCGGGTCATGATCTCAGGGTCCTGGGACTGAGGCCCGCATGGGGCTCCCTGCTCAGTGGGGAGCCTGCTTCCTCCTCTCTCTCTGCCTGCCTCTCAGCCTACTTGTAATCTCTCTCACTCTGTGTCAAATAAATGAATAAAATCTTAAAAAAAAAATGGGCCAAAGACCTTAGCAAACACCTCACCAAAGAATATGTACAGATGGTGACAAATAAACATATGAAAAGATGTTCTACATCGTATGTCATCAGGGAAATGCAGATTAAAACAATAAGACACCATTACATACCTATTAGAATATCCAGAATCCATAATACAACACCAAATGCTGGGGAGGATGTTGAACAACAGGAACCCAGAATAGAATACAAAATGGTACAGTCACTTTGAAAAACAGTTGGGCAGTTTCTTACAAAACTAAACATAATTTTACCATACGATTTCAGCAGTCATGCTTCTTNCAGGGTCCTGGGATCGAGGCCCACATCGGGCTCTCTGCTCAGCAGGGAGCCTGCTTCCTCCTCTCTCCTCTCTCTCTGCCTGCCTCTCTGCCTACTTGTAATCTCTCTCTCTGTGTCAAATGAATAAATAAAATCTTTAAAAAATAATAAAAAGAAAATAAAAAGAAAAAGAAAAAAGAAAAAAAAAGAAAAACAGTTGGGCAGTTTCTTACAAAACTAAACATAATTTTACCATACGATTTCAGCAGTCATGCTTCTTGGTATTTATACAAAGGAGTGGGAAGTTTATTTCCACCAAAAACCTGCACAGAGGTGTTTATAACAGCATTATTCATAATTTCCAAAACTTGGAAGCATCAAAGATGTCCTTCAGTAGGTGGATGGATAAACTGTGGTACATCCAGACAATAGAATATTATTAACTGCTGAAAATAAATGAACTATCAAGCCATGAAAGGATATGGAGGAAACTTAAGTGCATATTACTAAGTGAAAAAAAATCTGTAAAAACTATACTCTGTATGCTTCTTGCTATATGACATTCCAGAATAGCTAAAACTATGGAGACGATAAAAGGATCAGTGGTTGCTAGGAACGTAAGCGGGGCACGGGAAGGAGTAAGTGGAACACAAAGGATTTTTAAGGACATGAAAATTTCTGACACTATAAGGGTGAGTAGATCATACACATTCATCCAGACCCGTGAATGTGTAACACCAAGAATGAACCCTAATGTAAATTATAGACTTTGGGTGGTAATGATGGAAGTTAGAAATTGTAAAAATGGACCCCCTCTTGTGGAGAAAGTTGGTAATGAGGGAGCTGTGGGCGGGGGGGCTGTGTGTAGGAAATCGCTATGCCTTATTCTCAATTTGCTGTAAACCTAAAACTGCTCTGAAAAAAGTTTTTTTAAAAAATGTTAATAAACAACGAAGCTCTACTTTTTAACCTTTCATCCCATTGTTATATTCAGCCTTAGAAGTCTCTAGTCATATGTTTATGTTCAGACCATCCTGTCAATTCACTTCTTTTTAATTCACTTAAGATCATTTTTACCTCTTTATTTTGAAGGAAAAAATTGTATATATTCTTTTAAAAATCACTTTGGTAAATTTCACTGAAAATGTAAAGGTGTAAATTTTTCTTTAGTTTTGTATTTACCTTGAGGTATTTTCTATTTCATAAACTTTCATTTGCCTTTGAAAATATGTATACATAAAAACCCCATGTTAGATATTCAATTTGTTTCAATTTAGGTCAAGCACTTGATTTCAGTCCTAGATCAAAAGCTCGAGGAACATGATGTAAACTTCCTCTTTTTTTTTTTAAGATTTTATTTATTTATTTGACAGAGAGAGAGAGATTACAAGTAGTCAGAGAGGCAGAGAGGCAGAGAGAGAGAGGAGGAGGAAGCAGGCTCCCCCTTGAGCAGGGAGCCTGATGTGGGGCTCGATACCAGGACCCTGAGATCATGACCTGAGCCAAAGGCAGAGGCTTTAACCCACAGAGCCACCCAGGCGCCCCCAAAGGCAGTCCTTTGTAGAGATGATGATTCTTGCCCAATCTTCTCTGTTTTAATTAGGACATCATTTTAAGTGCATATAAAACAACCAGTGATTTCATGGGGAGGGTCTGTGCTATGGCGAGTGCTGTGAAATGTGTAAGCCTGATGATTGACAGACCTGTACCCCGGGAGCAAAACAAAACAAAAACAGTGCTTTCAGAAACTAGTTAAATCATAGATACCTCAAAAATGAGATTTTCATCAGCTAATATGAAACTTTTGGAAGAAATCTTAAAATGGTCTGAATAATAACATGTGAATTCCCTAGGATTACCTTTCTTCAATTGTAAAATTGAACTAGAACATACCTATGGAGTATTTTTTCTCAAGCCTTCCTTTCTAATTACCTCCTAAGGTTAGGCCTTCTCTCATTTTCCTTTCTTCCATTCCACCTGAATCCTATTATCACGTGTCCTTGTTTTGCTTTATAACTCTCTGACTTAATTGATACAAAATTGGTTATTTTCTTTTAATAATTTATTTTTTCTTCTTTTTCTGAACTCTGGTTGACTTTAATTATGCTTAAGTGTTTGTGAATAAAATAATTTAATCAAACCTTTCATTTACAATATTTTATCTTGATTCATTCTTAATCAGTTTCAAAAAGAAATTATAAATTACCCTTGGATTCCTTAGTAAATTACCATGTTTCTATCTTCATTAGCCTTTAATGTGTATTTCTCCTAAACCATAATGGTTATTTTGTATGTGAGGATGAATTATAAATCTGGTGGCCCTTAGGGGATTTCCCCACTTTATGGAATTTATGCTAAACTTTGTTTTGACCCCAACAGTTATTTCAGCATAAAACTAATTCAAGCAAGTTGACCAGATCATTAGGACTGTTTACACCTAGTGAAAAGGAAGAACAAATTTATGAAAACCTTAGATAATAATTTTTCTTCCATTGACATTGTTGAGTGAATATTTTTTCTGGATTATACAAATAACTGCTTTGATTTCTTCTGTAAGTCTTTTTGCACATAGAAAAATACATCAGACATGAGGAAGATTGAAACAGATAAAAAAAATTTTCTGGAAGTGTATTTCTTAGATATAGGCATTTCATAAAAAGTAGCTCTACAGATTAAAGATAAAAGCTCTAGTGACTTACAGAATTAACTTTTATTTGTAAACAAACCTCTGGCTATGCATAAGTCCACAGAAGTAAATTTATTTGCGAATATAACTTGCCTCCTAAAGTAAAATTAGGATGAATAAAACTGTATTCAAATTTTTCATTTTTTATATTCATATACTAATAGGGATAAACAAAATAGACTATATAGGGCCAAAATAATAGACTATAATAGATATTCTCCATCTCTACTGACCTTTCCTCTTAATCTTGGTACAAAGCATCCCACAGGTGGTTGATGAGTTTAATGTTCATGAGTCCAGTGGGACCCACTAAGTAGATCCATAGTACAAATGATCAAATGTACATCTTAATAGTTAAGATTCACAGGCAATTATTATTGTTTTATATTCTTATTTAATGTCTCTGAGAATATTTTAATTTTGATGTTTTGTTTGACAGGAATAAGTTTATCAACAGAATCTGCTTCAATTATAAAGAAAAACAATGACTTGGACTTTCCCACTGCAGATTACACAGGACCGATAATTTGGTCATGAACAAACACCAGTGACTTGTGATGAAAAATCAAATTAAATAGACTGACAAAGGAAAGTATCAAAGTACCTCCAATGTGGTATTCTCTTGTGACTCTCTCACTTAAATTTCATATGTCTGTATTTATGTGTTAGGACAAAAAATATAGCTCTTCCTGTAGGTTGCAGTCAAAGAATTTAAAAGCCACTGCCTGGGACAGCAGAATGGCTGAGACTAAAATAAGTGTGATCATGAAAGCATCTGTTGATGGTAGGCAGAGCTGACAAGCTTATGCCCTGGTGAGTGGATGTTATTATCTAAACATTCCTAAGTTCAAACTTCTCATGCAGAAGTATTTGTACAGCTCCGCTGAGCCAGACCTCAACCTCTGCAATACATCTCAGTAGAATTGTCCCTGCCCTTTGGGATTTCAACGTCTCAGTTTGAGACACACAGCAAACATCTTGGACATTTGAGGAACATTTGTATGGGATTCTTTTTCCATCTTTTCTGTAACATGGATTTCCCTTGTTCCTTTCACTGACGCAGCAAGAAAATAATGACCACTTCACTTTCTGTTTTCCTTCTTCATCGGGAGCTTAGGCCTGCACGAAACCACTGTCCTATCATTGCCTTTTTGACTTTTAGTCCCTACTCTGAGAGACCATATGTGGTCCAACAATATGGTCTCAGAAAATACGTATCAGAGAGGCTGGATGGAAATTTGCTAACCATCCTCTTTGGACCTATTCATTCCATCTGATCATGCGATGTATTGCTTTTTTAACTAGGATCTAGCCATATCTGGTTGTGATCTTTGTATGTATGTTACAGCAGTTTGATCATTTCCCTTGTGATCAGCAGCATTTATGACTAGTAATAATGGGCCTGATGGAAAGTGCAAAGGGGGCCTTAATGGGTATGATAAAAACACCTCCCTTCTTTTATTCTGAGAGCTGAGAGTGAATTTGCTGAAGTTTGGATGAGACAAGGCTCTTGGGAAATGAAGTAATGAGACACTTTCGCAGCCCCCTAGCTGCCTTGATAGGAGATTCTTGGCAAAGGAAGTGACAACATAGTCTTTGGGATCCCGACAATCCCACTGGTGTCTCCATCAGTGCCCTCTGAACTTTAATATTGAGCTCATGTTTCATTCTGATCCTTAGGTAGGATAATAAATCATGGGGAGTAACTAGTCTGGGTGCCCAACTAGTCTGTCCTAACTTCTCACTCCCTTCTCCTTGCATGTTTTCTCTTTTACAAGACTCTTCCCAAGTGTAATTGCTACTGGATTAATAGAGAATTTTAATTACATAGGTAATATTTTTTACTTTTAGCAAGTGGATTTCAACACTTGATAGCTGCATGGGCCATTCAGATCCATATGACCCCAACACTATTATTTTTTTTGCTTCTTGGGATGTACAGAGGCTGAAAATCAGTCTCCCAATTTGGGGGATACTAAAATTTCTCAGGATGACATATTACAGTTGGATCCCTGCCGGAAGCCAGCTCCAGCAACAGTCAGGGTCCCCGAAGGAAAGGACGGTGTCGGCGATACAAAATGAGGAGACAGACTCAGATGATGTTTCAGGAGTCTCCCGAAAACTCAGGGCTCAGGGTCCTTTATTTATAACATTGTAACATAGGATGACCAAAGACATAACCAAGATGATTATTTACTGGTCAAAGGAACCTTTGTAGATGCACCTGGTGTTTTTTCCCCAGAGGTTTGATAGACGAAGCCTGTTCTGCTTATCTGTATTGTGCTCTTTTCTATGATCACTCCTAGTCTTGTACAAAGTTATGGGCCCTGCGCGAGGTCACTTAGCCCCAAGGCTAAATGCCACTTGTCCTGGAGGAGGCACAGCATAGAGTCAGACTCTATTTCTGGCAGTCATCCTAGACTCTACTCGGGCCTGTTTATCTATAGTAAGAGTAAATTAACTATACCTGGAAAAAGTGGATTATAATTAGACTATGCATTTTCTAGTAACTAGGTTTATATATATTTATGTTGATTAATAATATGGGATCTACAAATAGTAAATCCAACCTATGCTTAACAAATCTAATCTATTCTTACCATTCATATTAATATGTGTTATTTGAGCTGCAAGCCGCTTTTAATTGGAAGGGGTTGATTAATGCTATACCCATTGCTATGCTCCTCACCTTGCAGGAGGGCAGCGCCCCATGCCTTGCAGTGGGGCATCACCTTCTTGTGCCATGCAGACGGCTCACATCAGATCCCCTTATGGCAAATATCCAGTGTTGTCTAATCTCAAAAACAGGCTCTCAAAAATATTAGTAGTTTATTAGATCTAAAAGTAGCCCTGAGTATTTCAAACCTTCTTTTTATATATCCTTTAATATACAAATAGATCTGGGATTAAACTTTCTGTTTCCATTTTCTGAATAAGAAAATATTGACTATCAAACCTACCTATTCTCAGAATTCCTTACCTCGATGCAAAGGTTGAGGAAAAATCCATAGAGACTACATGCAGTGTCAGATTAAATTGAAAAATAAGTTAATTAAAATACACCTGTTCTCTCCAGTCTGCCAGAATCTAATCATTTGAAATGGCACTCTTCCAGACAAGAGTGACCACTGTCCCTATTTTAGAAATAAGACAAATTTAATATTTCACACATTTCTCTTGTTTGAGGAATCTAATAACTCCCCTTTCAAAACCACATCTAGTGGAATGTTATAATAATCTTTTGAAAGTTGAGAAAAATCCGGAAGAAAAAAGAGAATCAAATGATTTGAGAATGCATCTTGATTTTCCAGGAAGTATTCACACGCACGCACACACACACACACACACACACACACACATATATACATATCACACATATGTGTGAATATTTACACCCCATATATATAGATATATACATATATATATGGCATGTATCAATCACAAAGTAATATTACATCTAAAGTATAAATTACTTGAAAATATGTAATAAAACTAAAAAAAACTTTCCTTTTTATTTTAAACCCAATGTATCCTCTTCAGTCTCATAAAATTAATCCAGGCAATTATAAGACAACAAGTCTGTGACTGTAATGTTCTAGAACCCTGCTACATAGTCCCAGTTGTTTAAGAGACAGCAAATGATTGGGTATCAATTAGCTGAGCATCAAAATAATTTCATGAGAAATGCAATCGAGGAATTTGGGTCTCATTATTTCTGACAAATATAAAAATCTTAAGGTTTGTAAACTTACCCTGAAAAGAACATGGGGAAACTACAAAGCTCACTCTAAGTAGAGCATAATGTCATGGTGGGTCTCCTTTTAGATCTATCAGGATAATTGGTGGTGCACTAATAGCAGCTTTGGGGAGTTTTGTGATTACTGTTTTCATTAAAATACTGCCTCTCTTGTTGGGATTGCCCCATATTACCTCACCAGCTCCAGTTAGTCTCCAAATCATCTTACAGAAAGATAGTATTTCACCATGTATTATTGATGATACTGTAATTCATTTATTATTTATGATACTTATTAGACTCCTGTCCTTGGACCATTACTCCCCTCATGCACCACTCTCTAAGGGGAAGCTCATCTATTTCACTATCTTAGCAATCACGAACATGCAGATGACCCCTAAATTTTTTTCACTGCCCCAAGCCAGTCCTCTGAGCTTCCAGCAGACATTTCACCAGCAAATCCCACAAAAATCTCAATTCAATATTCAAACCAGAGCTCTGTCTTCTTTCTAAACCTACTCCTTTTCCAGCATTCTCTTTCTTCTTTAGAAATTACAATCTACCTTATCACCTGTGCTAGAAAATGGAGGGATTTTTTGGCTCTTCCTTAGCCTCCATATCCAATAATTCATCAGGCTTCCATATTTCCTAAATCTGGCCTTTCATCGTCATCTCTGGTAGTTATTCAACAAATGTTTAAAGAGTGCACACTATAGACACTTCTAAAGCTAAAATGACTTCATACACCACATTTTTAAAAAAATTTTTGACCTTCTGGAGTTTACATTCTATTTGCAGGAAGTAGAAAATAAGCAATAAATTGAATACATCTCAGGTGCTGTGACACGCTATAGACTAACATAAATAGAATAGGATAATGAAGATCGGAAATGTAGAAATGTGCTTGTCAGGTGAGGCCCCATTGAAAAATTAATACTTGAACAAAGACTCAAAGAATATCTAAGAGTTAACCAAGAAAATATGGAGAAGAGTGTACTGTACTAGGGAGAGACAACAGCCAAGTCAGGCTGTATGTGGGGTTGTAAGAGTAACAAGGCGACCAATATGTCTGGAGATGATGGTCTTCATTGAGATCATACTTATTCCCTCTAAGTATGCATTTCCAGTTGTGTCCCTCTCTATCCTTTATTAGCCTTGAGAGTTATCTATCTACAATTCAAATCATTCAGATCATGACCTGAGCCGAAAGCAGAGGCTTTAACCCACTGAGCCACCCAGGCACCCAAGAGGAAAATTATTATGTACACTAAACATATAGAGAAAGACCCACTGATCTAGAACCGAGTTAGCTAGTTTGCAACTGCCTGTGTTCAAGAAACTACTTCCTCTTTTAACTATTACCAGGGATCTAATTGTATTAGAGCAATGAGGACAATAATGAGAAAACTCTTTCCTACAAAGTGAACATTGCCCATATCTGCTTCATTTTGTAAGAGGAAAACCTTAAAATCTGATATTTTCAGATATCAAGTGTGTATTTTATGTCCCTTTATCACTTCCTAATCTTTTTAGAGAATTGATCTTAATGACTACATATTTTTATTAGCTAGTTAATTAACATTGAAGTGACTCTGCGATCTCATATTCTTTCTGATGTGGTTTTAGGTAGATTACAATGAACCCCTCTCAGTAAGCAGCATTATTCACTCAATCTGTTTTAGATCTGAATTTCACCCATAGGATTAGTTTTAGAATTAAGCAGTCACCACATGGTGTATTTTGGAGCTTGGTCATTTCTCTGCACAATAATGATTGACCTAACACAAATACTGGATGCCCGAAAATTTCCAGAGGGAGGCTATATAGTTCACAAATCAGCATCCGGACTCTGGCATTAGTGTGTGGGTTACACTTCTAGTCTTACAGTTTACTATCTTTTTGCCTTGCTTTTCCCATCTGTAAAGAATAATGACAATAGTTACTCCTTAGACTTAAAGATCAAATGAAGCAATACATGGAAACTACTTATGACTATACCTGATTAATACTAAATATTTTAAAAATTGAGCTACTGTTACTATAATAAAATGTTCATCATTTTGACTTACTGTATCTGCATCCTGTATCTTGTGAGGATAAAGCCTTAAACTAATTCACACCAAAGTGTTAGCATCTTACTTAATGAAAGAACATATGGATTAGCTTCATAAACTGCAAAGTGCTCTATAAAAATAAAGAAATGGTGCAACTAGCATTGTAAAGGGCAATGAGAGAACAGAGATAGTTTTGCTACAGGAAGGATGGCAGAAAAAGACTGAAGGGAAATTCAGTTATTCCATACTTTCTCTAGTGCCTTCCTTTACCCTATATTAGAAAATATACTCCAAATTCATCCTTGTGTGGTTATTCAGTAAAAGAATGTCATGAGAGATGACTTACCACACAGGTTGAATTGAAGAAATCCAGGCCAGTGGGCCAGCCCTGTACCCGGAGCCAGAAAACATTGCTGGCCTGGGCACAGCCTATGACAAGTAGGCACACATTCTGACCAGCCAGTGAAGTGTGTCTAGGGGAACATGCATGTCTGTGCACAAAGGGGGTAGGTACATGGGAAATTTTAACACTCTGGAAGCAGACTGTTTGCTATGAATAGAATAAAAGTGAGGTTGGCACCTTCCTTTATTATGCTCCGCAACCCTATAAAATGGAGGCCAGGCCTGATGTCCACAATCACACTTGTAGGTGTCTTGCTTCACTGTAAATATCTCTAGGTAGGTTTAGAGCTATTTGCACAGTGCAGAATCTGGGCAGGAGAAGGGTGAGGGACTTGGGTCTATTGTGATTTTAAGTTTTAATGTAAAAACTACCTCATTTGTATCTCTAGTGTGAAAAAAGCAATTACTTTCATTTAGTTGTGTTTTTTGTTTTTTGGGTTTGTTTGTTGTTTTTTTTGGGGGGGGTATTTCCTACGAGTGTTTCTTTCTGCAGGACACCGTGAGCTCCTGAAGGACAGCAATCATGTAGTAATCATTTCTCTTACTCCTAGTACCTGGTACACAATAAGAAACTGAAAAAAAAAAAACCACATAATAGCTCCTCGATTTTTTTTTTAGTACATAGATGAATGAAAGAAATCAGCAAAAAGTTGTCTTTTAGACAAGAAGAATTTTGGACCTTACAAATACTATAAAGAGATGATTTTCCTATGAAGAACTATTCAAATATTTTTATAAACGATAAAGTATTGAATAAGATGCTATTTTCTGGGGAGTTTATTTTGTTATTCACCTGTGAGTGCTATATATTCAATATTCCAAGGAAACTTACTGTCAAACTATATAATAATATATGTGTAATCTAAAATCCTCTTATGCAAAGGCTGGCCAGAAACTCTTATAATTATACACAATAATATATTTAGTTGTATTTTGAGTTCATTAGATAAAATGAATCATTATCACATGTTCATATTTATGCACAGCAAATTGCATTATGTAGAGAATATATGTATATAAATACCCAATCTCTCATTGAAATTGAGTTGTCTCACAAGGGAAATTCACTATAAAGTTGGTATCAGTGACACTACTGAAGTTGTATTGTGATGTATTATTCATAAAAAAGTTGAATAGAACTTAAACTTTTTATCTTGTGGAAATGTTATCTTAAGTATGTTTTGCTATATAAAAAGACGAGTGTCTTGATGATTTTCTATGCTTGTCACTCTGAAAGCTACTCAGAGAAGCTATTTAAACTTTTGGATTGGGAATCATGTCAGTCTTGGAACATATGGTCATCCTCAAAGTCTCTTTAGCATCTCTAAAAACAGAAATTGTTTGACAATTTAAATTATTTGAATTATAATTTTATCAAAACAAAAAATGTTATGCTCACAAAGAAGTGCACATGAACCTCAGCATACCTTTAATTAAAAAGAAAAAAAAAGAAAAAAGACCACAGGCTTAGATCCAGCCAAAACACTAAGGATCTAGATCTTTGGTATTCTTTTTCCTACTTTACCTTACACTCAAACATTTCTTGAGTTTTCTAGGGGATTTGTAAAAATAAAACATTCCATCTTCTTTTCCCATTACCTAAAGTCCTTCTGACATGGAGGACAAAAAAAAAAAAAAAAGAGAGAGAGAGAGAGAGAGAGGGAGAAAGAGAAGAAAGGAAAGAAAAGGAAAGAAAGAAAAAAAATTGCCCTTGCCCAGAAACCCAATCTGTATTTTACTATGGATTTTAATTATATTTAATATCTTCTTTACTCTACCCTAGATATCTCTGAATTTAGTACAAATATTAGATATTCCTCTTTCATCTGAGTCCAGCTTTTCCTTCCTCCCTCCCTTTTCCCTTGGCCCCTTCCCTTTCTTTCTTCCTTTCTTCCTCTTTTCCGTCCTTTCTTGTTTCCACTGTGTATCATATACATTTCATTAACCATTTTCAACCCTCAAGCTCAGATCTACAGCTTAAACACAACTCAAAACTCTCACTTGACACATTTCTTGCCCCAATGCATCGACTTTCTCTGAAACAAAATTTTGCTAGTGATCATCTAAAATGGTATTTCTAAAAATGCCACATTATACAAATGACCTAGCATCTAGTTAATAACCAGAACTAAAGGGTGGGGGAAACTATTAATAAATTCCCAAGATGATCCCTTTGATAAGAAACTAACCTCTCAGTCGATGCATATTTCTTCCCATTGCCATTCAGACACGTGGTCATAACAACACCAGCCTCAGGACAGTGATAAATACTTCTTTAAGAGGAAGCCAATTTCACTGTTCACTCTAATTATTGAAAAAAATGCCTTCTTACCTTGTTCCTAAACCTATTTCCTATTCTGCAAGTTACAGTTTTATCTTGGGCACATACTGCTATTATAAAAAAATAAGATGAATTATAGAGAAAATCAAAAGTGCTCTAATACATATGATTTGACATGAGCAGGTTTTTGCCAGCAGGAAAGCAATGAAAATGGGATCAAGTCTTCCCAGCAAAGGAAATTAACCAACAGGAGCTTGACAATTGCAGGCTTATTTTAAGGGAGTAGTGATATGTTTTGAAGGTTATTAAGAAGTAACCTCTTATTCATCTGGAAACTTGAATGTTTCTCCTTGAGAAAAATCTTTAGGAAAGTTACAAGTTGTTACCTATAAAGATGAGTTGCTAAAGACTATTGCTACTATCACATGATTTTAATCAGAAAACTTCAATTCCAACTAAGACTTGATAATTTTGCCAGCTTGGGTAGATGACTTAACCTCTCTGAGTATTAGTTTTGCATGTGTGATATATAAGGCACTTTTGATATGATTATGATAATAATAAGGATAAAAGGCAAAAACGATAATAAACTAGTTCTGTAAATATATGAAGTATTCAGAAATGTCACTAAACTGGCTGGTGACATTTGTCACTGGTAGAAATTCTATTGTCGATTAACTGAAAAGAAAAAAAGAGCTCAACAGTTGATTGGCATACATGTATCTAAAGTTACATGTTTCCAGAATTCACGCCTAGGACTTTTAAAATGCTATCCCACCATCAGCAGATTTCTCTTTTGGTCCTTACTGTGTTTCACATATTTATCGGAATAGGAGAATAGAGATAAGGAAACCAGAGTGAGAAAAGCCTGTATCTTAAAACCCAAGTCAGACATCACTTCTTTATACTGGCCAGGCAAGACAGTGGAGCTATAGAGAAAAAGGTTTTTGAATTTAAAAGACAATGTAGGAAACTGTATGATCGCATATGCATTTTTATTGGGATAATATTTTAAAATATAAATAACCTGAACACTAAAGTAAGGTCAAAGATACAAAAATCAAGGTGGGTTTGTATTTTGAGTTCATTATGACAAATAGTCATCCAAGAAATAATGAGAAAAAAATAGATTAGACTAAATTTCTAATTTAACATTAGGAATAATATGACATTAGAATTTTTAAAGTGTTATTTCATTACTATTGTTCCAGAAAAAAATATTTTTATTTCACACCTAATATCCACATTTTGTATTTAGCAAACCAAAGACAAATTTGATTGTGGTTTGAATCTATTTTCGCTTTTAAGTAATTTTAACATATAAAAAACAGACATTTGAAGTCTAAATTATCTATCTCATTTTAGGCATGGTATTTGATACTGGTGAGGAGGGTGCAAAAATATGAAGAAACTTAAATTAATTTTCTGAGCATTTGTTGTATTCAGGGTGCCAGAGAAGGAAGAGGAGGAATTCCAAATTTAATGTAGCTACTCAAAAAATATTTAATGAGTTCCTCATACATTCCAGGAAAGACGGATCTATAGCAGAATGTCTACATAAGTGTTCTAAAAAAGATATGAACAGGGGCACCTGGGTAGCTCAGTCGGTGAAGACTTGGACTTTTGGTTTTGGCTCAGGTCATGATCTTGGCGCCAAGTCTGCTTGAGATTCTTTCCCCCTCCCTCTTCCTCTCCCATTTGTCTCTCTCTCTAAAACAAACAAACAAACAAATATCTTTTAAAAAAAGGGGGGGGAGATATGAATGAAGTACTTCTGTAAAAGAACAAAATCAGATTAATTTCAGCTATAAATCCCTGAAAAGATTTTGGAAGGGAGAGACTCATGAATGCATCAGTAAATATCTGGGCAACTCAACAAAACCACACTCAACTGAGCATGTAAATAAAGAAAATTAATGAGTTCATAGGGATATACTTTGGAGATGTTTTTCTGTAGTTAATTTCCAAATCCATACGAATAATATAATTGACCCTTTCCAAATCAACTAGCTTACTAGAAATTCATTTCACAGCAATTTTGTATGTTTCAAAACTATTTCAACTTTTTGTTTAGAATGTGTAAGGTAGATGAAACTTTTGCTAGGAAATTTTTGTGGAGGTGGTGGTAATTTTCCTGCTTATCAATTTAATAAATGTGCATATTTTTGTTTGGTTACCTTTTCTTTTTCTCAGTTGTCCACAAATACATTGACAAACATAAATATCAGTTTGATTTAGTTATATGTTTCCTGAATAAGTAAAATGGTATATTGAACATTCAAGCAGTGATTTTATGATTTCATTCTTCATTATGTTAATCGAGGCCATTCACCAACAAATTGGCCTCTGTGTTCTGCGAGTGATCTGGATTTAAAGATATTGGAAGATTTGTACTTGTAATTAACTTAGTCATTCAAATTTTAATCCCATGAAATAACCTAAGGGTGTCTTTAGTCTTACCCACCTTTAGCTCATAATAAAAATGCAGCTACTCTCATGCATAGAAAATTGACAAAGATAAGATTTCATTGCTATTTTCTTGTCAATAAGCAGATATGTTTTTTTCTAAATGAACTCTGCCACTACCAATCTATATTTAGATAATTTTGTCAGTCCAGTTTTTTACCTGTTATAAAAATTTAAAGGGATACTTCTCATTTATATTTCAATATGTCACCTTTTAAATTGATTGTGTCATTTTTTTTTCTTCTGAAGCAATTTCACTGCTTCAAACCCTTAATTTCTCTGTTTCTTTGTTCTTGTTTTCATGCTTCATATGGCTCACGTGTTACAACCTTAGATCCGAAAGCTAATTTCTGAAAAAGGGGTTTGCTTTATTTGGTAATTTTAAAACTTAATTTCTACATGAAGATTTATCGAGCACTTATTATATGCAGTATACTTTTGACATCTCTTGTATCATTGTACTTTTCAGAAAATCATAGTCTCTTCTTAAATGTTTAGATTATTCTTACGGTTGCTTTATTATGGCAGATCATAAAAAATTAATAGAAAGTACGAGATGAAAAGTACAAGTACAGAGAAGTTATGTTTGATGTTTTCCATTTTGAAATTTTCTAGGGGCAGCCTGTCACTATGTTCAGTAATTTTTTTCCTTCTCAAGTGTCACCTTAGTAAGGGGCCTGTGTGGCTCAGTCGGTTGAGCCTCCAACTCTTGGTTTCAGCTCAAGTCAGAATCTCTGGGTCGTGAGATCTAGCCCTGCATCAGGTGTGGAATCTGCTTGAGATTCTTTCCCTATCCCTCTCCCCCTGTTCACAAATGCTCACTCTCTCTCTCATAAATAAATAAACAAACAAACAAATAAATAAATAAAATCCTTAAAAAAATAAAATAAAATGTCTCTTAGATTTACTTTCTTCTCAATTCTCACTACTAAGACCAAAGCCCATCCTTCCGTCACTTCAGGTGTGGAATACTATAACAGCTCTTTAACTGATTAGCCCACCCCTACTCCTTCCTTCTCTAATCTATCCTTCCATTGCAATAATCTTTCTGAAATACTGCTATCACATGTCACTCTTCTGTTCAGAAAATCCCTATAATCTGTTGACTTCTGCATGTAAACCAAATTTTCCTACCTGGCATGAGAGGTCACCCATAATTTTGTGCCATTTTACTAGTGAAGTTTTATTTCCTACTTGTTCCTGGTATACATACCTTGCCTCTGTCACATTGGTCAACTGACTTCCATCCCAACACACTCTGCTTCCTGCAAAGTCCATACTTTACAAGTATGATGACCTTTCTCAGAATGGCCCTTCTCCCTTGCACCTGTCTAACCGCTGACCTTTCTGGAAAGCCAAAACTGAACCCCACTAACTTGAACAGTTCTAACACATTCTAATGTTCTTTCATTTTCTGAATACCAAAAACATTTATAATCAGAAACTCATGGTTACTCAATTTCTTATGAAAGGAGCACTGGAATTAATTCAGATAACCTGGATACTTATTCACTGATGAGTGTTGAAACATTTTCTACCTCCCTTTGCTCACTGTATCTTCTACTGGTATCATAGTAATCACAGCATCACAGTGATGGATTATGTTTCCTTTCTCTGTGCTGCTCTGGAAGCACTAGGGAAGCAAACAACTCATTTTTGCTTCCCAACCCCAGTGCACCTGGCATCACACCTGACATACAGTGGCTTCTCAGTGCGTGTTTAAAGATGGAATGCCCATGATGAAAACCTTCTGATCCAGAGATGATCTGTAAAATTGAAATAATAATACCTGCCTTTCCTAGCTCACAATATATTATTGAGTAGAGGAAAAGGTGGAAAAATACTTTGTAGTTGTAAGCAGAATAGAAATATTATATGGTAGGACACCTGGGTGGCTCAGTGGGTTAAAGCCTCTGCCTTCTGCTCAGGTCATGATCTCAGGGTCCTGGGATCGAGGCCTGCATCGGGCTCCCTGCTCAGTGGGGAGCCTGCTTCCTCCTCTCTCTCTGCCTACCTCTCTGCCTACTTGTGATCTGATCTCTCTCTGTGTGTTAAATAAATAAATAAAATCTTAAAAAAAGAAATATATGGTAATATGACTCTATAGAGTAATGCTTTCTTGTCTTTTTTTTGACATGTGTTTACCTTTATTTTTTTCCTTTTTTAAAAATTAACATATAATGCATTATTTGTTTCAGGGGTACAGGTCTGTGATTCATCAGTCTTATATAATACCCAGTGCTCATTACAACACATGCCCTCCCCAATGTCCAGGGCTTTCTTTTCCAAACTCTTTGAGTTTAGAAACTGTCCTACTTATGTTGACACCCATGAGCATACTCAACTGCTGCTGGCTTATGATATAATCTTAATAAAATTTACATGGATTTGTTCATCATTTGTAAGTAATTTAATATTAAAAAATCTGTTTTTATATTATTAATAAATCTAATATTTGTCTCCTATAATTCGTGGTACCTAAAATGATAAAATATTTTTAATTCCAATTCTGAACAAGCTAAGTGTTTCAGTAATTACATTTTTATATATTATGTCCTCTAGACATAAAAATAAAACAAAGTAAAATTATAACAGAAAATCATTAAATTTATCAACTCCTATGAGACCAAATAAAATCAGCAGAGAATTCCTGTTTGGTATGGTATTTGGTGGGAAATATTACCTTGGGGATAGAAAGCGTGGAAGAACTGAGTTTTGATCTCAGTTCTACTTACTTACTGGCTGGGTGCTGGTGGGCAAGTCATTTATCCTCTCAGAACTTCACTTTCTTCCTTTGTAAAATTGGAATTTTGTTTTAATTCCAGTTCCATATCTATCTCACAGATTAATGGAATAAAATGAGAAAATGTATGTTAATACAGTACACTTAATAAATTTATATTAATTTAGTCTAATTTTTAAAATTAACTTGCCTATTTATCAAAATGTTTCATACTGTATTCTAAATTATCTATAATAGTATTAAATAAAATACTTTTACAATGGTGATTATATAAAAACCAGCAACTACCTGAAAAACCTTGGGATTGCAGGTGTATAAATATATTTATATTTGTGTTTCTGGGTACTTTTAGTCTTGAAATGCACTAATTAGAGTAATGATATACAGATAACTTTTTACCAGTCATCATGTCTTGGACACAAAGATTCTTTCTTTTGCTTTTTTTGTTTTCTAAGTGGATTTAAGTATGTGAGGCAATAGCAATTCATTTCCCCTTTATGTAGATAGGTCTTAGGAGTGAACAAGCCAAGGAAACAGATTTACCAACTTTGGATGATGCTGTGGGCTCTGATAAGCTCTAACCCTCAGTGTGTTGGGACTTCGGAAGGTACTTAGGGTTAGATGAGGTCATGAGGGTGGGACTCTCATGGTAAGATTAGTGTTTTGGTTTGTTTCTGAGAAGAGTAAAAGAGAACTCGTTCTCTGTCTCCGTCTCCCTGTCTCTCTCTCACCGCCATGTGAGGACACAGCAATCATCCATCCCAATCAGGATGAATGCTAGAAAAGCCAGCTGTCCCACAGTCCATACTCTCTATCTTCATTTTGTCAGTGGAAACCCTATTAAAGTCTGTTTTTCACAGGCTCCCTTGAAGCGATTTGCATCCAGGAACTAATTTCAAGCTCATGATATAATAACGGAAGTGATATTTGCTACTTCCAAGTCACTTCTCTGTCTCTTTAAAGATACTCACTCTGGCTCTCTCTCCTGCTTAGTGTTCTGGCTTGGACTTGGTGCTGTCTGGAGGAACCTTGGAAGCCAGATGCTGAGGATAACAGAACCACCCACAGTCCTGGACTGCTCCTCTCAGAAGTTCCATGAGAGGGAAATACATTTCCCTTATTTTCATGGCTCTCTTCCTCACTGCAATTTAGCCTCTTCTAACCAAGTTGACTCCTAAAAACCAAACCCTGCTGCTATATTTCCTTAAAACAAAAGACTTTAGTTTGGGTGTACGGTAGGCAATTCACCCAATTTGTGGTCAGTATGAATAATCAATATCACATCTTGTGCCACCTCACCTAGTGTGGGGAATTACATGAGTATTTTGAACCATTAAAATAGAGGATGGGTAGTTAATGTCATGTGTTTCCTTGTCCAACATAGCTAACAATTATGCCTCTTTTATTCATTTTTTCTTATAAGTGCATGGTATTAAGTGCCAAATTGAATTGCACAGTATAGGTAGATTAGCTTGGATTAAGATAGACTAGCTTAAATTCCACTGAGACCCAATCTATCTTCAACAATAACCATCATCATGAAGGTTTTTCTGAATCATTCAAAATAGAGTATGTTTATTCAGTAGAGTGTGAATTGTATGTATTATTTACTCTGTAGAAAGTGACAGCCCACTATATATCCCTTTGTGTATCAAAAATATAATGTAGGAAAATGCCGTAATAAACAGTTGGAAGACAAGGAAAAAGAGGAGTCCTGAGCTTTGCATTTAGCTGACTTGTTATGCATATCTAGTTCAACTCTCTCCATGGGAAGAAAACCTATTATGGCCACTGATTATCCTATTGTCTCTTTTTCTATCTTTTCCTCCCAGTTAAGGTTGTTCTTCAAGAACTTTCTACCTGTTGGTTTTCCAACAGCCTACCAAGGTACATTTTCCTTTGATTAATTAATATGGTTGATACAACTGAGTGAATATAGAAGCAATTTACCAAACCCTCACCCCCTTGGAGTTCCTAGCAAAGTGTAACATACCTGTGTGAAAAGAGCTTTTACACACTTAGGTCTATGCAATCTACCCAGAAGATTTTTAGGTCTAGATACAGATTAAACTATGTACATGCATATATATGTGTATATATATATATATAAATAGGAGAAGAAAGATAGGCATAAAAATATATATGTACTATTTCATTTTTCTTAAATGTACCACTAATATTGACTGAGGACTGGGGATGTCCAACATTTCAGATATTTTCATGACTGTTGGCAATAAAGTAATAGTTCATCTGACAAAATACCATGTACTTAATTATATATAGGAATATGTTACATGGATATTTTCTATTTATATAATACTTATTCTAAGCATATTTACTTTATTAGATATCTTATTCCTCAAACATTCTGGATCAATAAGAGCTTACTCTTTTGCTCACTATGGGTCTTCAATCAATATTATTGACTTTGAACATTAAAATTTCTCTCTCTGACAGAACTAGCTTACCTTCCACCATTTCTCTGCCTTCACTAGCAACTAACTTAAACTTTGTTCTCACTGTGAGGTCTAATGACTTGAACTGTTCTTTATATCTCTGGTTTATCAACTTCTATCTGACTTCACTTTTCTCCTTAACTTAGATTATGAAACCATATTGAGCCTCTTTAACAGTCTTCTCATTGATACTGTAAAATCTCTCACCCATTTGACTTTTGTCACCTGTGTTCTAATAAACCCCAATGCTGAGGACTCTTTATGGTCTTTTTTCACCACATTCACACTCTGTTAACATTGCTGGAGATAGTAGGTAAATGGTGCTAATTCCACTATAGATTTACACTGCACAATTTTACTTCTCTCACTACTGCTCAGAAATGGTTATTTGTTTCCTGAGTCAATATTGCATCACCCTGAAAGGGGATATCAACCCTATCTTTACATCGTAACATATTTCCCCCTCCTTAGGTTAGACCTCATCTCCCACTTAACTCTGGAATAGCAGTGCCATCTCAAATGGTCCATGTAGACTCTCCTCTTTATAAAGACTTCACATCTGTGTCTGACAACTTCTTCAGACTTGTCTCAAAGAAAAGAAGAAAACAGCCATAGTTTTTCCATTTTTTAGTGTTAAACCATCTACCTGGACTTTGGTTGTTAGATTTTTCTTTTCTTGAAAGTTCATTCCATTAAATCACCATTTTCTAGTCTTTTCCCTTTCCTTTTACTTTTGCTCTGCACTAATGGGCTCAAATTTTTCCTTCTTTTGAAAAAGCCTTTCCTCGCTGCCAATTTCTCAAGTATCACTTTGTCTCATGCTCTTGCTACCAGATCTTTCGAAAGAGTAGCTGTAGTGTTTTCCCCATAATCTCATTCTTTCACTTCTTGCAGAGTAACTTTCACAATAAATACTTGAGTGTCAGTATATAAGTCTTTGCCAGTCGTTATGTTCATTGACTTCTCTCTGACATTAGATCATGGTAACCACTCCTTGTTCCTTAAACCATATTCGCTCTTGCTTCTGTGTCATATTTTTAACTCCATGACCATCCTACTGACCATTTCTATAGAGAAAACAGGACCTATTAATTATTGAGGGTATGATACTTAATTTATATGTATAAGCTACTTTGCTTAGATACAGTAATATGTGATCTAATAACCATTATCCCTACTTGGTTCCCAATCATAACCATTTTCCAAGAGTCTGTGCTAATTTCTTATGTTCTCTGTTATTTGTGACTGCCACTAGGTGAATAGGTAAATTTCTTCATAAGCCCAGAGACCTATTTCTTAGGTGACAAACTCCTATCCAGCTACTTGCTCATTACCTTTACTTAAATATTCTGAAATGAGCATATGCTAACCCTTCAGTCGTACATGCTCTCAAACTTTTTTCCTTCTTTTTTTTTAAATTGAGATATAATTGACATGCAACATTTTGTAAGTTTAAGGTATGCAATGTATTAATTTGATATATTTATATATTGCAATATAATTACCACCATTGTGTTAGCTAACACCTCTATCACCTAACATAATTATTACTTCTTTTTTTATAGTGAACAATTAAGATCAAGTCTTTTAGCAACTTTGAAGTTTATAATACAATATTGACTATAATCACTATGTGGTGCATTAGAATTTCAGGACTTATCTACTAGAAGCAAGTTGGTACCCTTACACAACATCTCCCCAATTTCCCCACCCCCTAGACCCTGGCAACCACCATTCTGTTCTTTGTTTCTATGAATTTGGCCTTTTTAGATATAAGTGAGAACACACAGTATTTGTCTTTCCCTGTCTTACTTACCTTACTTAGCATAATGCCCTCAAGGTCCATCTATGTTTTTGCAAATGGCAAGATTTCCCTCTTTCTTAAGGTCGGAAGATATTCCATTGTGTGTGTGTGTGTGTGTGTGTGTGTCCATACCTCATCTTCATTATTTATTCATCCTTTGATAGATTCTTAGGTTGTTTTCATATCCTCATTCCCATGAATAATGGGAGTGCAGATAATTCTTTGATATTCAGTTTTTATTTCCTTTAAATACAAACCCAGAAGTAGGCTAGTGGATCATGTGAGGTGGCAATTCTATTTTTTAATTTTTTGAGAAACCTCCATACTGGTTTTCATAGCAACGACACCAACTTAATATTCCTATCAACAGAGTTCAAGGGTTCCCTTTTCTCCACATCCTTGCCAACACTTGTAATTGCTTGTCTTTTTGATGATAACTATTCTAACAGATATGAAATGATATCTCTTTATGGTTTTGATTTGCATTTCCCTGAAGATAAGTGAAGCTGAACATCTTTTTTATTGAGTTTATACATTCACATGAATATGTATTTCTCCATCTTACTAGTTACAGGTGTACATCATAGTGATTCAATATTTTTATATATTATGTGATAATCTCCACTGAATATCTTTTTACTTATGTGCTGCCAAAGCGAGCACTGAACATCTTTTCATGTACCTTCTGGATATTTGGATGTCTTCTTGAAAAAATGTCTATTTAGTTCCTTTGCCCATTTTTATCAGATTTTTTTTCTGTTGTTATTGAAAAGTTCTCTCAAGAGGAACAAAGCTGGAGACATCACATTACTGATTTCAAGCTATATTACAAAACCATTGTAATCAAAACAGTATTATATTGGCATGAAAGAGACACAAGGATCAATGGAACAGTATAGAGAGGCCGGAAGTGAATCCATACGTGTATGGATTAATTTACAAAAAAAGATCCAAGAGTACAATGGAGAAAGGACAGTCCCTTCAGTAAATAGTGTTGAGAAAACTGAATAGCCACATGGAAAGAATGAAATTGTTCCACTATCTTACATAATGCATAAAAAAATCAACTAAAGTGAGTTAAAGACTTGAACATAAGACCTGAAGCCATAAAACTCCTAGAAAAAAAGCATGAGTGATAAGCTCTTTGACCTGGGTGTTTGTGATGATTTTTTTGAATTTGACACCAGAAAGAAAGATAACAGGGCAAAAATCAAGAACTGGAATTACCTCAAACTAAAAAGCTTCTGCACAGCAAAGGCAACAATCCACAAAATGAAAAGGCAACCTATTGAATGCGAGAAGATATTTGCAAATCATATAAATGATTAGGGGTAATAGCCCAAATACACACACACACACACACACACACACACACACACACACCCCTCAAGCAACTCAATTATAAAAACAAACAAAAAAGCAACCCAACTTAAAAAATAGGCAGATGATCTGAATAGATATTTTTCTAAAGAAGACATACAGGTGGGCAGCAAGTATATGAAAAGTTGTTCAATATCACTAATCATCAGAAATGCAAATCAAAACCCCAATGAGACATCATCTCACACCTGTTAGCACTGCTATTATCAAAAAGACCAGAGTAACAAATGCTGGTGAGGATATGAAGAAAAGGGAACCCTCATGCATGGTTGGTGGGAATATAAATTGGTACAGCCACTAGGGAAAAGAGTATGTATGTTCCTCAAAATATTAAAAATAAAACTGCCTTATGAGCCTGCAATTACACATCTGAAAATTTGTTTAAAGAAAATAAACACACTCACAAAGATACAGTCACCCCAATGTTCATTACAGCATTATTTAAAATAACCACAATACAGAAAAAACCTGTGTCCATCATGAATGAATGAAGAAAATATGACTACATATAAGGGAATATTATATTAATACATATATATTATATATTAGAAAATTATCCTGCCATTAAAAAAGAATGGCGTTAAAAAAGAATGAAATCTTGTCATTTGTAACAAAATGGATAACAGGGCGCCTGGGTGGCTCAGTGAGTTAAAGCCTCTGCTTTCAGCTCTGGTCATGATCTCAGGGTCCTGGGATCAAGCCCCGCATAGCATCGGGCCCTCTGCTCAGAAGGGAGCCTGCTTCCTCCTCTCTCTCTGCCTGCCTCTCTGCCTACTTGTGATCTCTCTCTCTATGTCAAATAAATAAAATCTTAAAAAAAATGGATAACAAAAGTGAAATAATCCAGCCAAAAGAAGGGGTTGGGGCTGGGTGAAATGTGTGAAGGGAATCAAAACTCACAAACTTCTGGTTATTAAAAAAAAATAAGTATGGGATATAGTGTACAGCATGGAGGCTATGCTTAATAATACTATATTGCAGATTTGAAGGTTGCTGAGACAGTAAGTCTTAAAAGTTCTCATCACAAGAAAAAGAATTTGTAACTATGCATGGTGGCAAATGTTACCTAGACTTATTTTGGTGATCATTTTGCAATCATTATGTTGTGCAACCTAAACTAACATAATGTTCTGTTTCAGTTATTTTGTTGTTGTTGTTCTGTGTCAGTTATACCTCAATTTAAAAAAAAAAGAAAAATTCTTTCTTCTTTCTGTAAACATCTATGTTAGATTTTTGGTGATATTCTGCCTTATAGTGATGCTTGTTTTATATAGTTCTCCCTTGCTATATCTTAAGCTCTTTGAGAGTCAAAATCTTGCCTCCTCATCATAGTATCTTCTGCTGTTCCTAAAAGCAGTTATGTAATCAGCATTTTCTTCCTCCTTAAGCATAAATGTAAGTTGAATGAAGAAATGAATGATAAATTATAAATTTTAAAGTATAAATTTTTTTGAAAATTGTTTTGAATGACCGTCTCATGATATATTCATATGCTTCTTTGTTTCACCTTCTTTGGTGGCTTTTATCAATAATAATATCTGGGGGTGCCTGGATGCTCAGTTGGTTAAGCAGCTACCTTTGGCTCAGGTCATGATCTCAGGGTCCTGGGATCGAGTCCCACATTGGGCTCCCTGTTCAGTGGGAAGCCTGCTTCTCCCTCCACCTGCCACTCCCCCTGCTTGTGCTCTCTCTCTCTCTCTGTGTCAAATAAATAAATGAAATCTTAAAAAAAAAAATCAAGAAGAATAATCTCACCAAAAGGGGTTCCTGGGTGGCTCAGTCGGTTAAGTGGCTGACTTTGGCTCAGGTCATGATCCCTGGTTCCTGGGACTGAGCCATGGCATTGGGCTCCCTGCTCAGCGGAGAGCCTGCTGCTCCTTCTCCCTCTGCCTGCTGCTCTGCCTACTTGTGCTCTGTCTCTATCTCTTTAATAAATAAATAAAATCTTTAAAAAATAATAATAATAATCTCACCAAAATATAAATGAAATAAAGTAAAATTAAATTAAAACATGATATAATCACTGTGTAAATTAACTAGATGGCAGGAATTTTTTCATGCATATGTAGCATACATGAATATAGTGCCATGATATATACTTAAAATATCTTACAATATTGTTTGGGAATTACACCTCAATCAAGCTGAAATTTACAAAAAAGAAATTAAAAAAGAATAATAAATATTTTATGCTCCTATTCCATTATATTTTTCAACTTATGCATGATTTTATAATTTTATTTCCTTCAGTAAATCTTTTCCAAAATGAGAAATATTTGTAAGACTATAAGACTTCTGCAATTTCTTTGATTCAGTTACATTGTTTATGTGTCCTAAGGCATCTATGCTTTTTGATTCCAAACTATGTAGTGCCTTCTGGGTGAGTTTTCATGAAAAATTCAGGAAGCTGCATTTGTGTTTCTTCTTTGTAATATAACTGTTTTTCAGATATTTCCCTTTTATTAATAAGAAACTGTAGCATAACTTTTGATTTAAATAAATATATACAGAGAAAGGTAGATGACATTATAATTTTCTTCCTCAGGAAAAATACAACTGTGAATAATTAAAGATGAATCTCTGTTAATAGCAAACAATAGCCCTCCTTATTCAGCTAGTGGATAAAGTAAATCCACTTACCCTTACTCTACAGTATCTCCCAAGATGAGTATAGATTACCACTGGTCAAGGCTACCACATACCTCCTGTTAAAACCATTTTCCTGAGCCTCCAACCCTGGTGTGGGCCTTGCTCCCCGTCTTTTGTCTTCTTTCTTATTTAAAGGAAGTCTGTTCATAAGGAGATTGGAAGCCAAAGGATTTGGTTTCTACTTGCACAACTCCTGCAGATATGTGATGAACTGAAAGCTGACCTTCCATCGAATACAGCATACTCTTCAAGAAACGATCTACTTCTACTCAGTGTCAAGGATTGGCTTTAAAGGTTTTCTGGGCTAATAGATTAAATTACTCTTTAAGGCCAAAAGGCTGCAGTATGAGATTATACCTGATGAAAGGAAGAAATAAATTATTAAGAGGATATGAAGGTAATAAATCTTCCTTTATAAGTAACACATGAAGTGCTATTTTATTGCTGAGACTGAAATATTAATACCAAGTTTTCTCGAAAGGGCACCTGCACTTAACCCAGAATTCTCCATAATGCTAGACACATGGGACTTAATGTTTTTGCTCTAATATTGGGTATTCAGGTGAAATATTCTTCCTGGTACAATCTCTTGGTATTTTTTGTTAGGCACTTAATAACTTCAATGGATATAAGAAAAATAATTAGGTGGTACTCAAGAGTTTTAAAGGCATTTCTTTAAAGTAAGTGCCAAACTACATGAAACCTGCAGTATCTTTAAAAAGCTATTTCTATAGAATTTGGCTTGATGTTGAAGAAAAAAAATAAAGAAAATCAAGTGAGTGAGATGCCCAAGAACAATATGGATCATGGCATCCCTAACCCCTTACCTGAAATATAATAAGAATGACTAGTAATTTTTGGATAAGCTATAAAATCAATTCACTTTTAAAGTATCAAAACTTGAAGGTACTGGGTATTACCACGATATCACCTAACCTGATTTATATGTCTAAGCACAGGTTAAGCTTTCAGTAAAAGACTTTATCAGTGTTCCTCTGTTAAAGTTGCAGAAATACTTTTTGGATTTCTATGTTACAGGGCAGTCACAAGAAGTATGACTTCTTTAAGGTACAGTGAACATTGTTCAGCATCATACTTCAACTTTCCACTTTATTTTTAAGATGGGCATCCTGACACCAATATGAAATAGAAATAGTTGACCACTGGCCAATCAGACTTATAAAGACTCTAAGAACAGAAAAGGTATTGCTCTATACCCAGAATTTGATCAAGATAAACCACTCTGTAAAACAAATGTAATATATTTAATCATTTGTGTATTTCTGATTTTTCTCATAATGACTATGTCAGTGACATCAAGTATCAACTTGTTCCTCATATCTATCATTTATATCTGTATTTATCTACCTCTGTACCTATCTTTGTATTTATACTTGTATCTATATTGCTTTGATGTTCCTCTCATCATGTACTTATTTGAATTATGTAACACTGACATACAAAAGAAAATAACTAATTCTGATTTAGATATACGTGTCATGTTCTTCCAAGAAGGGCATTTTGGTAGTAAAAAGAAGAAAAAAGTAATGTGCAATCTACTTTTAGTCAAAATATCAAATAATTTCTTTTTTGTTGTGGTTGTTTTGTTTTTTGTTTTTTATTATATATAATGTATTACTTGCCCTATGGTACACGTCTGTGAATCATCAGGCTTACACCTTTCACAGCACTCACCACAGCACAAACCCTCCCCAATGTCCATAACCCATCCACCCTATCCCTACACCCCCAACCCCCAGTAACCCTCAGTTTGTTTCATGAGATTAAGAGTCTCTTATGGTTTGTCTTCTTCTGATCTCATCTTGTTTCATTTTTCCCTCCCTACCCCTATGACCCCCCCGCCCTGCCCCTCAAATTCCTCATATCAGAGAGATCATATGATAATTGTCTTTCCCTGATTGAAAAAAGTCAAATAATTTCTTAACAAAAAAGAAAAACACTAAAGCAATCTTTCAGAGTTTTTAAACAGTAAGTATTGATTATTTAAAATTCTAAATCGTGTGTTGATTGGCAAAAGACCTTGCAATATTTTTGAAGAAAAGAATTTCTACTCACATGAAAAACTATAACTCAGAATCTATCAGTTAAATTTATTTATTTATATATATTTACTTATAATTTAAATATATTGTATATTATAAAAATATTTTCTCCAATCAAAAAAGGGCACATTTCTTCCTCTTACACATTATAAAATAAACTCACACATGAAACCAGTTATAATAATCGTTAAAGATCTATGTTAAATAAATAAAATTTAGAATCAATAATACTAGGGATAAAAATATAATTTAAATTCAACCTAGTCTGAGTAGGTGTAGATTTTTCTTTTTTTTTTTCTTCTTCCTTTATTTTTTTTATTAAATAAGGTCATCTAAAGGTAAGGTTGAAATTAGTCTGAAAAGCTTATTAACTTTTGTTCTCCTGGGTAAGAATTTCATATATTCTAGGGAAAAAAACAGACTTATAAAGTCTAAGTGCCTTTCAAATATAATGTCTACATGTCTCAATTTATGAAGTTCATTCTTTTCTTTATTTTGAGGTTTTTGTCTTTATAAATTAGTTCTGTCTTTAAAGCAGTAGACACTATGAGGTGAGTTAGAAATTACATTATTATCTCATCATTTAACATTTGCAGTTATTCCAATTGCAATATTTTGAAATTTTAGGATGATTCATACACACACACACACACACACACACACACACACACACAGGCATAAATAATTTTTAAGATTCTTTGGGCTAGATTCAAAGTACCAACCTATTGCAAGTCTCTGGTGAATATCCACAAAACTATTTTTTTCACTTAAGGCTATCATGGAATGAGATCTAAAAAAAACTTTCTGCATGAGAGTTCCCCCAGAAATTCCCAAGAAACTTTAGGAAAAATTTCTAATTTCTGGACAGTATTTTGTAAATCAGAAAACTCTAGATGTCATTACACACGTGCCAAAGATCCAATTGTTCCCAAAATGTCAGTCTAAGGACTGGATACTTCTGAATTACCTGAGAAGCTTTAAAAACATTAGTTCATAAGCATTACCTACTGATAATGATAATAATCAGTGTAGGACCCCATAATCTGTATCTTTAAAAATTATACAAGATGATTCTTGTACACTGTCAAGGTTTGAAATCCAAGCCGTATTTTCTATGCACACATACACAGACACACACACGCAAACCAAACTTCTGTTCATCATCCCCTCCCACCAGTTATTTTACTTGCTTCTTGATAATCACTCTCAGGCTAATATCTGAGAAATATTTACCACTATCATCTCTCATTATGTAACAGAAGCAAAAGCCTCATCTGTATATGAACTCAATGAAAATGTACCTAGGAAGAATATTGAAAGGAATTTATTTTGCATAAATCAGTACCCTAGAGTGTCTCAGTATTGTACAGTTTCCAGAAAAAGGACCCTTTACCCTCCTGTATTCCATTTGTATAATTTAGTCTCAGATTGAGAGCTGTTTCTGAATAAGATAAGTTAATACAAAGTGCATTTCAATAGATGGAGGCTGGCATTGAGCAGCCTGGCTGACAGAATTAGAGCTTTCTCAGCAATGAGGATCCTGGGGAAGAGAGTCTGGAGTGGATTGGAAATGCTTGGGGAGGAAGAAAGAAAAGAAAAAGAAGCAGAAACTTAAAGATGCATGTTATTGTGAGATGTGGCCAAAGGACCGTATTGGCTTGGAGGGAATTTAACTCTGCATCATTTCTATAAAAATCTGTCTTTCTATTATTATAAATAAAAAGGTTTATGATATACCATTTATTTGGAAATTCAACTTAATCATATTTATTGTATAGTTACTGTAGAAGAGTAACACATATACAAATAATTAAAATACAAGGAAGGTTATAATTTTTTAAAGGTTGAAATTGTGATGTGTGCAATTGAAGATTTCATGTAGGAGGAAGCATTTGAGCTGAATGGGTGAAATTTTGACAGCTTGAATTTAAGAGAAGGGCAAAAAGCAGAGAAGTGGAAAAATGGAGTATGTTTTAAGGCAAAGATGAGTTGTTTTGTATGCCAAAAATGAATTGTGGCTTAGTAGGATTATGATGTAAAAAATAAGACCAGAAAGAATCATAGATCAAGCTAAAAGTGCATTTCATTCTGTAGGCAGTGTTGAACTATGTGAAACATTTAGTAAGTTCAGGACGTAATCAGATCTGTGCTTTAAGAAAATTTGAGAGAGGATGGGGCAAGAAAACCATTTCAAAATCAAATGCAGCAGTCTGAATAAGAGGGCTTACAACTAATCAGCTAGAAGCCACTCAAAAAACACAAGCTATTATCTATGTGTAAGTGCTGGACAGAGAGCTAAACGAGAGTTTGAACTAAGATTCATAATGAATGGAAAGAACGAAATGGATTTGAAAGGCATTGCAGAGATAGAGATGAGAATAACATATTCATAACCACCTTAATCTATCTTGTTTTAGCAAAAAAGAGTCCCCGTCATCTTTCTTTCTAACAGCTTTATTGAGATATAGTTTATACACCATAAAGTTTACCTATTTAAAATGTGCAATTTAGTGGGTTTTAGCATATATACAGAGTTGTGCATCCATCACTATAGTCCAATTTTAGAACATTTGCATCATCCCCAAAAGAAACCTTGTAGCCATTAATAGTCATTCCGCTTGCCCCTCGCCTTATCCTGGACATACCCAACTGCTAACCTGTCATCCTGCCTGCTTGTGTTTTCTATTGCACTGTAAACTACTAGAGGGAAGACTGCCCCTTTTAATTAATACATAGTACCTAAGGACGAACATTTGTTAGGGTGAAACATCATTTTTGAACTAGCTGCTCTTCTCTCAACTTCGAACTCCCCCTCCCTCTCCCTCCTCATCACCCACATTCACACACACAGAGCACAGAGGTTTTCAGGGCATAACATTCTTACCTTCTCCATCTCTTGTTCTTGTGCAGATCAGAAAGACATGGATGCTTCTGCAGAGATCAGTAGATGCAAACAATCCATGACTGTAGGAACAAAGTGATTTTAGAAACATGAACTTCCTCTGCCTCTTCCCATTTCTCTCCCTAGTGGTTGCAACCTTGAGCTCTGTCAGGAAACTATATAATACTACCTGGCTATGGCCAGTGCTAGTTCTGGAGGCCCTGGGTCCACACCAGACTATATGAGACATACTAAAATTAGGTCTAGATGACTCAGTCCAGACGGAGCCATGCCTGAAAGAAAGCAAAAGTCTCCCTTCAAGAGTGAGATAGACTTTTCATAAGACTCTGCCAAAATTCCCAGTTACAGTTGAGCATCCAAAGGGTTCAACTCCAATTCTCCCCCCTTCTCAAGAAAGTGTAAGCTTTCAGGGGCTTTCTTAACTTTCCCTGATCCTGCTTAATTTTAGGATTATATGGAGCTCAATAAATTTGGGAACATCTGTACTTATTTCATGATCAGAATGATGGTGAGATAGAAAGGATGAGTATCATAGACACTATTTTTACAAACGAGGAAATTCCTTAAGCAAGTCACACCAGAGGTTAACGATAATTCTCTACCATCTTCCATATGAGCTTAAACTTTTCTCAGTTCCCAAAGATTGTGTTTCCAAGATTGTTTTGAGGATTAAAAAAGACAATGAACAGAAAAAAATTATAAATGATAAAGTGATACATGGCAGAAGTGCTATATTTCTGCATTGACTACTCCAGATTGCCTGAGACTGGCAGAAGAATTCCCATTTGGTTCTTTGAATTTTCCTGGAGTCTATGAAGCTTTCTAACACAGGACATTATATATCTGACTGGGCTGTTGGGTGGTTATTAGCCCTGCATGGTTCCTTCTGAGTCATACCACCAGCTCATTATAGCATACAATTTACAGTCCCCGCAAGGATAGTCATCTGACATTTGGTTCCACATTCCCTCCAGCTGAAGAAAGTGACGTGATCCCAGGGTCATTCACCTTCTTTGTTCTCTGGGGGTGCAGTGAGCTGTCATTCTCTAAGTCCCCACATTTGAGCAATCCTTCTATCTATGTTTCAGGGTTGAAGACTTTTGAAGAGAATTTATATATTCTTTTGCTTTAGTATCTGGTTTCCTATAGGCATCGGAAATAAATGACTTAGTATTCATACACTGTTTATAGTTATTAGCTGGTTACAACCCCTGTCTTGATGTTTAGCTTACTTGCAAGAGGCACATAACTCTGTAACTCCTAAGTTGAGCAATTTCTGGTCCCTCTAAAAATGTTTGTCCAATAATTGGATTGGTTTTACTTCTCAGTGTTTTGAAGCTGTGCTGCCAAGAAAATTCAGTCATATTTTCAAATGAATAAACTATTTGCAGAACTCCAGGTTTTTAAAGAATATTATATTTCATTTTATAAAATAACTTACTTTTTTATTTTCTTAAAAATTAAGCTGGAAACTGTGCAAACTCTATGACTTTTCTTTCAGAGGTAGTTAATTTCTTTTATGATAATAGAATCCATTATATACAAAGCAAGCCATTAATTAAAAGCTTTTATAGTTTTTATATATAAAGAAAAAATTTTAAAAGCGTCAATTGTGCTTTAAACACAAATACTTGATTTTAAGCCTACTTAAAGTCTCCAATAACATTAAAAGTTAAACAGTTGACTTGCATTAATTAGTATTTCCACAAAGGTTTCTGAGGGAAATAAAAACAAGTAAATATAGCACCATAGGATTAAAATAGCAGAGAAAAGATAATTTTTTTGTTTATATTTGAATACACATCCAATTTGTGGTCATTATAAAATAACTAATCAGTATCAAGAGAACCTATACACACATATTTTACAAACTCTATCTTTCAGTTGTATTCAGCATAGAACCCAGCTGCTCGGAGTCAACATCTAGAGCTCATAAATATTGAAGTTACAGCCTGATCTACTGTAGTTTCTATTCTTCCCAGTAGATCTATGGTCTCCCAAAGATAGAAACTCTAAAATTGTGGGGTTTGGCTACCGTTCCACTTGGTTTAATGAGGCCGAAGTATTTTCTCCCTCAGCATCACAGATAGGGAAAGGTAATTCTGTAAATACAAAGCAAAAATGGCTTTGGAAACTGGATTGCCTCTGTGAAAGTCAGACCATCTTTTGGAGTCCTTTAAACAAAGGTAATCACTTCAAATGGAGGGATCTTCCAAGATTGATTCTCAGCAACTTTCTGCAGTGTCTTTAGGTGAAAGGTGAAGAGGCAGATAAACTTGCAGTAAATTTACTGATAGTACAAGCACCTGCAAGGTTGAAAGTACTACAAACACTGTGTCTTATTTCAAGATTGCCACCTCTTTGGGAATAAGGATGTTTTCTCTCAACCAACAATGTTATGCTGCCAAAAGTCCATTTTATAAAACAATTGATATTTCTTTGGAGTATATTCTATTGATAATATTTCTTATTGGTTCTTCATTTGGGGAGTATATTGTCATAAACTACTGTCTTGTGTTTTGTGTGATTTTACTTCCTTCCTAATCTTGTACACCTACTCTGTCTTTCAAACATTTCTATGATACTCTGATCTAACTGATTTCATTTCTTGCTTGCCTCCTCATTATGGTTCCTTTGTAAGGCAATATGTGTCTTTACATATTTCTTATTTTTTTATTCACCTATTTCTTTGATACCTGAAATCCCTTTCCATTCGCTTTTCTAATGCACATCTGTTCCTTTCCAGGTATATATCAAGATCAATAAAAAGTTTACTTCCGATTAACCATGTATTAAACTCAAAATGTTTTTGCTTTGGACCTTTCTCTAAGAAATCAAGATTTTATTTTATTTTTTTAATTGAAGTAGAGTTGGCATTTAATTTTACATTAATTTCAGGTGTACAGCATAATGATTCTGCAAGTCTATATGTTATGCCCATGTCCACCACAAGTGTAGCTCCTGTTTGTCACTCTACAACACTATTACACTATCATTGACAATATTCCCTATGCTATACTCTTTATCCCCATGATTTACTTATTCCTTAAATGAAAGCCTGTGTCACCCACTCCCCTTCACACATTTTTGTCCATTCCTCTCACCCCGTCTCCCCTCTCTGACAATCACCATTTTGTTCTCTGTATTTATGGGTCTGTTTTTAGTTGTTGTTTGTTTATGTATTTATTTGTTTCATTTTTAGATTCCACACATAAGTGAAATCATGATATTTGTCTTTTTCTGTCTGACTTATTTCACTTAGCATCATACCCTCTAAATCCATGCATATTATCACAAATGGCAAGATAATATCTTATAGCTGAATAATATCCCATTGCATATACTTGCCATGCCTTCTTTATCTGTTCTTCTTTATCAATGGACACTTAGGTTGTTTCCATGCTTTGGCTATTGTAAATAAGGTAAATATTATAAATAATAATGGAAATAACTAAACATGGGGCGAGTTATCTTTTTGAATTGGTGTTTTCATTTTCTTTGGGAAAATAGTAATGGAATTGTTAGATTGTATGGTATTTGTTTTTTTAAATTTTTGAGGAATCTCCATACTATTTTCCATAATAGTGCCACCAATTTACATTCCCGCCAAAAGGGCACCAAAAAAAGGGCACGAAAAAGCTCCTTTTTCTCCATACCCTTGCCAGTGCTTGTTTTTTCTTATTGTTCTGTTCTATTTTATGCTTTGTTTTAATTCTAGCCATTCTGATAGGTGTAAAGTGATATTTTGTTGTGGTTTTAATTTGAATTTCCCTGAAATTAGTGATAGTGAGCATCTTTTCATGTGCTTTTGGCCATCTGCATGTCTTCTTTGGACAAATGTCTATCTGGGTCCTCTGCCCATTTTTAAATCAGATTTTCTCCCCCTTTGGTTTGGTAGAGGTTCTTCATACATTTTGGATATTAACCCCATATCAGGTATATCATTTGGAAATATCTTCTTCCATTCTTTAAGTTGCTTTTTTTCTTGTATTGATTGTTCTTTCATTATGCAGTCTTTTTATTTTGTGTAGTCCCAATAGTTTAATTTTGCTTTTGTGTCTCTTGCCAGAAGAGACACCTAGAAAAATGTCATGAAGCCCAATCTCAAAGAAGTCACTGCCTACGTTTTCTTCTAGGAGTTCTATGATGTTATACTTCACATTTAGGTCTTTAATCTATCTAAATAATACAGGATTTTAGAGATCAAGATATTAGAATATTTCTGTCATAACCAGAGCAGTGTTAATGTAATCACATATCTAAAAATTTAAGTGAGAAAAAACAGGATAGCTTTTTATTTGCTAAATTTGGTTAAAGAGAAATATTAAAAAATGATAGTTTACATTTCTAAGTACCCATAAATATTTATATTTTAGATTATTTTCTTTTAAGACATAACCAACAGAATTTACTAATTAGCAAGGAGTAACATACAAACTATTCATTTTAATAAGCAAGTAAATATGCATTTATTCCAAATCTTATCTTTAGTCCCAATTAACTCATAAAATAAAAAGTTGAGTTCAGTAACAATGTTTAAAAAAAAAACAATGACTGGAATATATCCAGAGGGAAGAGAAACTTTTCCTATAGTGTCCTCAGTTTGAAGAGACATGTTTGCCTTTTATCTCTTATCCCAGATGGTCTGGCCAACCTTCATTTCCAGGAAGAGATGGACGTAGTATCTGAAATAAGAAGAAACAATCTAATGCATACACTGACACACTGTAAAATTGTCAGATTGGTGCACCAAACATAGGGGTGCAGGGACAATCTCTTTACCAATAAAAGCAGATACTACCTACATGACAAGTTTCCTCAACTCATACTTTACACTTGTTCAACAATTATCCCCACACACCAGAGCATCTGTTCACATACTTCAAAACACAATTATTTTCTGGTTGTTTATTTATCATGCACCTCTAACACTTGTTGAAAAACAAACAAACAACCAAACACTTTTGGGTGTCTTCCAGGCATAAGTCCCTATGACATGCACACATACACACACCACACACACACATTGAGCAAGACAAGACCATCATCCTCTAAATGCTAACAGCTAAGTTATAATATCTGTATGAATATGATTATGTGTTCTGCTTTAATTCACTTTGCCTAAAACCTACTGGTAATTTTTAGTCATGTAATAAAATCATAATTATTTTTTAATACATTGTTTAAAAAAATGCATTATTGGGGTACCTGGGTGGCTCAGTGTGTTAAAGCCTCTGCCTTTGGCTCAGGTCATGGTCTCAGGGTCCTGGGATCAAGTCCCGCATCGGGCTCTCTGCTCAGCAGGGAGCCTGCTTCCTCCCCCTCTCTGCTTGCCTCTCTGCCTACTTGTAATCTCTCTCTCTCTGTGTCAAATAAATAAATAAAATCTTTAAAAAAATAAAAAATGCATTATCAATGCTTCTCTCAGGTTCTGTTTCTTTCCTATTTAACATCTTAAAAAGTAATTATTGTTTTATTCTTCTTATCGTTATTATTATTACTATTATTACTTGTTTCTTGGGCTCTCTCAGTCTCTTTTTACAAACTATTAAGCTTATTGTAACCGAGTAGACAACCTAACTCCAAGAAACATTTATCAAAGAATTAATGTCAGCCTGACAGGGAGATGTCTAGCAAGTCCATTCTTGACCCTTTCTGGTTGAATGTCTTTATTAATGGCTTATGTAAAGGTACCAATAGCAGGCATGGAATATTTGTGATTGACACAAATATGGAAGTGTTGAGAAATATCCCCAATGATAGGATTCATATTCAAAAGATTCCCAGACTTAGCAACATGTCAGATCTAACTAGAAAGAAAATATAACAGGGATAAAATATTAGGCACTGTTCTTAGGTCCAGATATCAAGTTCAAGGGGTCAGAATGAGAAAATCTACTCAGCAAAAAGCTCTCTGTAAAGTCTGTTGGTTGCATAAGCTTACTCTGAGTAAGCACGGTGGGGTAGCTTTCCTAAAACCAAGAAAGGAAGTAAATGTGAGAATGTATTACATGCCACTCTCTGAGTGTCCCCTCTAATGGTGACATCGAGACATTTTAAAACTTTAGGAGGTAACACTGATGCTGCCTTGAAACACACTAATTTAAGGAATTTATAATATTTAATGTTGAAGAGAGGATACTAAAAGAAAAAAATGAATATTGTCTTCAAAATATTGATAGATCTGTCAGATAGAAGAGTAGTAATTACATTCGGAATTCTAGATCAAGATAGGGCAGTCCCAGGAACACGATTTTAATTTGAGAGAGACCAAGTTCTTAGCTGTGGAATTATGAAATGGACAACCTGGAGAGGTATAACTTCATAGTAACTGAAGGAATTCATGCAGAAGCTGATGTCCTCTGAGGAGTGGTTAGAAAAAAAAAACATGTGTTAGATAGTGTTGGACTACATAAGATGTAAAATCCAATCTTACACTGAAATTGTATGGTGTAATGAATTTGCTACATGGCTAAGAGATTTGTCTTTTTCTCTTTTATTTCTAGTAAAGAGAGTTGAGTCTATATCTACTATAATGGGATATCAAAATATCTGCAGTGGATAAATGTCTAAATTGATGAATCAGAAAATAATATTATACCTATGTTATTCATAAATAAATTGGTAAATATCCAAAAAATGAACAAAGTGAAAGTGGCTGCCTTTGAGCAATAGGACTCAGAGGAGAGTAGCAGTAATGGGAGTATTAAAAATATACTCTTAACATCATCTATTTAACTGTTCTCACACTAGCATGGTCCTTTTTATAAATGCAAAAATATTGTTGATAATGTCAGTTGGGAATAATAAATATTTTATTTTTAGATTTTTTCCATACCTTTTTGCTTATTTCAAAATATGCTAGGTAATGTCAAACAAATCAATACTGTTTCATATCGATTCAGAACAAGGCCACATCAACTGCATTATCTTTATTTCCAGAATTTTCAGTACAAGGCCAGCGGCATAGTAAATGCCCACAACTAAATAGTTCAACTTCAGAGTACATTTGAAAATCTCAAATTTTGTTTGCATTTTATTCTGATTTCTAACAGAGCCTGGGTGAGTTCTATAAAATGAAAAAGGGGGGAGGAAACTAGCTGCAGTGTAGTTCAAATAACAAGGTCATACATACAGAAAATGTACTAGCCAAATTTCTTGTCGTCCGTTACACTTCTGCACAGTAAGAATCTGCCATTTTTTCTCCACCACTGACATGACTTCTCCCCATTTTTCCTCATTATTTCACTCAGTAAAATAAGATAGTTTCCCCTCTAGCATTAATATTAGATCTATTTAGAATGGGTGGTAAATAGATGGATGACAAATAGATAAATAGGATAGACAAGGTTACATCCAGAAACACATAGACACATTGTACTACAATTGCAAATATCTACCTATTAGAGGTGTCTAAATTCTACCATTAGAAATTTATTGTATAGCTCATACAGGTTTCTATATTTGGTAGCTATCCATCAAAATTTAAGTGTCTTTGGGGGCTACTAGCAACTTAAGCCTATTATAAATTCAAACACCAGGGAATACAGTAAAGTCAATAACTCAGCAAATCTCAGGCAACAAAGAAAATACCGTGAGAAGAGGGTGGGCTTCAGCTCAAGACACCCTGATGCATGGAAAACCTGGACAAATGCACCCTGGGCATGAGTTGAAAAAGAAGCACACATACTACATAGCCCAGCACTGAGGGAAAGAGTGGCTACAATAACATGAAGAAATAAAAACACCAGTAACAATGAAATGTGCATGTAGGGAAGAGAATTCAGAAAATCCTGGCTGCAAAATGTTTTCCTTGGAAAGGAACTGTCTGGCAACAGGGCCACATGGACCTGGGATCAGGACAAAAACCCAGTCTCATCAGGAAAAAATGAGATGTGGGTCATTATCCATTGGGATGGAAGAGAGCATACTGAAAACAAGATGGCAGTATGCCAACCAATTTTAACTCACTTCTGTAAAAACTGGCCTTTTATCATCTATAGTAGTACTGGCCCAAGAATCCCCTTCTTCAGACCAACATCTAGTATGTTATAACCCTCAATGAAATTTATTATGCCTACTGATGTAAATTTTAATGAGGGTTTTAAGGTCATAATAGCACAATAACAATGTTAGCTATCTATTCAAAGAGATGGTACTTAGGCAAGGATGCTGTGAGTTTTTACTTGTTTTGTTTTGTTTTGCCATCTTCATGATTTTAATCTCTTTGTTCAAATGGGCATATTTTCCATAAGCAAATATAAAACTAATACCTCCAAAATGAAAAATTTAATAAGATTTTAAGATAAATGGATGATAAGCAATTCTTCAAGGTGTTATTGACTAAGCATAAGGAACTTGTTTCATTTACAGTATTTACCATATTATGAAGTATTTGTGTACTAAAATGCGACTTTGAGAGGAGAAGAAACATAAGAGCGGAAAACTAGAAAGGAAGTACAGATTTGTGGATATATAAATGGGCATTGTGATTGACTGTTGCCGTTTGAATTCATCCCATTCAGATTCATGGGATTATGGTCATAGAATTAGGCCAGAATAATAACATCGATGGGGGAAGAAAAGAGTAAAGTGTTTGATGATGGGTTGTGTTTCCCCTCGGATGCTAATGGACACATCAAAGAGGGCATGTCTGAGACCTTAGCTTATATAAGGTGTGTTGCTTCTGTGCCTGGCTGGCAAAAAAATGATATATAGTTTGAATGGAGGCTTTTCTCTACACCTGTGAATAGAATCCTCCAGTGATTTGGATCCTTGCATGTAAGAAATTTTAGATCATCTGGAATTAATAAACTTGACATGGATATTGATATTCTCATAATGAGCAGGATCTTAGCCTCAATTCCCCAGAAACCAGAGCTAAAGCAAAAGCTTAAGTGCAAACATTTTATTGAGGTGTGTGATCTAGGACACAGGGGAACAAAACAGGGAATAAGAGAGAGCAATGAGTGGTGCATTTTCAATTTAGTCCCAGCTATGGACAACTGGTTTCTCCATTCAGTGGTATCTCATAAAGATGTGTCTGGAATACATCTCAAGACTGTCGACCAGAATGTCTCCAGAATGCACACTGGACACTGAACCAAGAACCAATACGTGGTGCTGAAACTCAAGTATCTGGGATACAGATATTTGAGTTTCAGCACCACGTATTTGTTGTTGGTTCAGTGTCTAGTGTGCATTCTGGAGACATGCAGTCTGGTTTCAAGCTCTACCTTAGTTGACCCCTTTATAATTATTCCACTTTTCTACTAGTTGCTTCCTAATCCCATTCCACCTCGTGGCCATGAACCCTTTGTCACTCTTTCTTTATCCTAAAATCAGTTCCTTCCTCTGAGTTAATGTGCAGAATACCCCTTTTAGTTAATCATAGTGTGTCTCCCTTGAAGTCTTGATTATTCCAAGCATATGTGTGGACTTGTAAGTGGATTCTTCCCCAGTAATCTCTAGATGAGAATAGAGTACAGCCTACACTTTGAATGTAGCCTGTCAAACCTTAAGCAGAGGACCTTGGTAATCTGTGCCAAGACATTTGACCCAGAGATACTCTGCAATAATAAATATGTATTGTTTAAGACACTAAATTTGTGGTGATTTGTTATACAGCAATAGAAAATGAATACAGTGTCTTTCCATTGTACAATATAATGATGTTACAAATTCTCAGGATAATCAAAGGGCAAATCTGATGATATCCAGCTCACAGTGGAAAAATCTGATTGCAAAACCATTTGACATCCCATGGTAAGGTGTTCAGTCTTTACTAGAGTCCAGTTGCGTGCTTCAGAAGTTATTACTCTTATCCAGGACCAGTGGGTCCATGCTGCAACTCCTGTATTTGAGCTCATTAAAGACTTCTTACAGCATCATTACCTCCTACAGATATGTCCAGCATGTTGGATTTTCTTGGTCATGTGGCCCAAGACGCAAAGTAGGTTGTGCTACGGGCCCTCTGTTTCTCTAGATCCCAATTAAACTGGTAGCATTTCAACTTACCCACCAAGCAATGCTGCCTCAAAAATCCAAAAAGCCCATCCAAACCTGGGCTTCTGTTGGTGATAGAAGGTACAGCATGAAATTTCTACCTCATGGCATGCCCCAGTTCACTGGACCTCTCTAAAGTTGGCAATTTGGTAAACTTCTCTGATTCTCCATTAGGTTTACCTGCCATCTTCTATGGTTTTATATATATATATATATATATATATATATATATATATATATATATATAAATTTTAATTTATATATATATAAATATAATTAATATATAAATATAATTTATACATGTATATAAATATACGTATATATAAATATAATAAATATGTGTATATATACATGTATATGTATGTTTATATATACATATAATATTTTAGTAGGGCATATTGGTTATTTGGACTTTATTGTATCAAGTCTAACTTTATTTAATCTTATCTATTTTATCTATTTTATTTTAACTTTATTTTATCAAAACAAATGATGTCATCATTTAGTGAACCAGCATGATGCCCTGTCTAATATCCAGATAACCAAGATCTCTACAGGTTATATTTTGTTAGAGGACAGGCTAATTAACATAGTTCAGGAGTAAAACAGTGAATTTGTACTTCTGTCTTTATCACATAGAAACAACTTGACTTTGAATTGTTGATCTTAATTGCTTCTCTACTAGACTGCTCTTGAGACTCTGATCAAATAGTAGCTCTTCCCCTTTTGGGAATCTTCACATCATCAATTCCCAGGCTTCTGCTTCCCACCAGATAAACTTTCTTTGCTTCTTCCTGTCATCTTCATGAAGTTTTACCTCAACTCATACTCACCCCTAAATACATTACTTTCTTATTTTCTTCTTCTTTTAATTTCATATTGTATGCTTAAAACATTAAATCCAGAGCTCAAGTCATTAAAAAAAAACTTGTTTTGCTCTAGTCTTTTTCCTTGAGGGAAGGGAAACATTAATCTTAAAATACCACAAGGAGTTTTTTCTAAAGTAGCAAAGAATATAAAGAAAAAAAAGAAAAATTTCCATATTTATTGAATATTCATATTCTGTCACTGTTGTTCAGATATTTTCTTTGATGAAGAGATGATTTTACAGAATAAAATGTTCTAGGCTTTGGACTCAGACAGCCTGGATGTAATTTGGAGATATTTTATAAGCTTCATAATAGGAGGTTAAGTTACATAATATCCCTATTGGGTCAATACAAGGATAAATTTTATATATAATATTATATATATTTATATACACATATATACACACACATATATATACATATACACATATATCATGAATAATATCATATATCACATGGTAGTATTCCACGAATCAAGCTTTCTATCCACATACATATGTGTTCCCAATATATATCAGAACTAATTATCAAAGTTGTGCTTCTGTGTATTTTTTTGTAATGGAAAATATTTTCTTAAGAAAAGAGAAGACTCATTTAATTCTCAATTTACTATGTAAGCTATAAAATTTAATACTTCCAGTTGAAAACAGAATCATAATCCACGGTGCCTAGAAATGACACCAAAGAAATATATGTGACTCCTAGGATATCATCATACAGAGTGTATCTGTCACAATCGAGTCAAAAAAACAAAACAAAAAAATAACACAGAAACATTTTACTGGCTTTGAAAGAGGAAAATTTAATCCTGGGAATTGGCTTCAAGGGTGATGGAAGAACTGAGAAGGCAATAAAGTAAACATAAGGAGACATGGAGATCAGGAACACCAGCAGGCTTTCTTTCCCCTAGGCAGCAGTCTCAAAAATGAAGGCATTTTCCAGAGTTCAGGGACAAGGATCATCCCGTAGAAACGGAAACTACAGTGGATCTTTCTGGAGAGAGTCACAGAAATATGTAGCCACTGTCTAAGCCTCAGCTTGAGGAAGGAGGAGAGGGGAAATACCTTGGCTTCTTCTTTCCTTCTTTTCCTTCTTTACCCCACTCACAGCGGGGTAAAGGCGGGTTGACGCCAACTGATAATACAGCCTGGGAGATGCTGCCTGCAGGGAATGACATTCGAGGAAATATGCTCTCAACCACAACTGAGAAATTCACAATAAGTGGCAATGATATGAAGAATAGGTAAATAGTTTCATTTCCACTTGATGGATTTGGAAATGAGTCCATGTGGAGTCTGGGGTTATATGGACCTAAAACCCTTGAAAATATGTAGCAAGTGTTCAAACTTTGTGATGTTGTAGCTTCAACCTTTTAAAGAAAACACTTGCATGGACACTTTTCAAAGAGGTTATTAGGAATAAATTCAGGAATAAATTCAGGTTATTAGGAATAAATTCAGAAGCCAGATAACTTAGTTTGATCATTCACATTTGAAGGGTTTCTCAAGTATGTTTTTAAGTTTTCAAGTGTATCAGTTACTAATTATTAAATTTGCTTCATAGTCAAATGAATACTTATACTAGTGCTTAAAATTGGGGATATTTATTTTCCTTTTGGTAAACATATATTAAGCTCAGACTAAATGACAGATCAAGTACTTAGGGATTCAAAATTTGAGACCCAATTCCCATTCCAGATTGTTCTATGTAGAAAAAAATAACAAAAGACTGCAGTGCAAAGGAAAATATGATAATGAATAGGTGAGATTACAGTTTGAGGGGTGGCTTTTAATATTTCAGAAATTTTTGATTGATAATGATATTAAAACATTTTAGCTAATACCCATGATAAGACCATGGATTGGCATTATACTCTTTTACTAATGAGGAAAAGGAAAGGCAAGCAGAAAAGCTAGTAAGCAGAAGAGCTCAAAAGAAACCAATATACAGTCTGTTGCACTTCAGTATGTCTGTGGCTTCCGCATTTCATAGCAAGACCTCTTGACTTTGTGCATGATACAAATAATTCAGTGAGAGTTTAGATTAGAGAAGATATCTCAGATCTCAAATGTATCAGATGTTTTTCTGATATAAAAAATCGAAACATAAAAAATGTTAATACCATAAAAATGGAAAAAGAGGAATTTTTTCTATCTAAAATAAAATCATTGTAGAATTTTTTAAAAACACTATCAATAATGCCCTAAATACATTGGTGTAATCTTTCACTTTACAAATTGAAAATATCAAAAATGATTCCAACAATTTAAAAATTTCTAAAAGCCACAACTAGAAAAGAGGTAGTAAATGAATCAAAAACCCATGTGTCTGGATGTGAAGGACATTGCCTGGTGAAAGCCATGTGTCAAATAACAAGTATATAAAGTTAAAGTCATTTCTAGAGGAGTCCTCTAGTTTCAAATAACAATAAAAGTTGATTTTGAGAGAACCATCAATTCGTTTTTTATTCTGTCCAATAAGAAGCAAAGACAAACCACAAAAGCAAGAAAAATAGTACAGGACAAAAAATAGAGAACAAATAACAGGGCAACAAATAAAAAAAAGTACGTGGCAAAAAAAAAAAAGTACATAACAAACCCAGCAGATATTAATTCAACTGTAGTGATAATCACTTTGAACCTCAGTGGTTTAAATGCACCAGTAAGAAGACAAAGACTGTCGAAGTGAATCAAAAGATAAGACCCTAATATCTGTAGTTTATAAGAAACTCACTTTAAGTATAACAACACACATAGATGAAAAATAAAGGAATAGAAAATCATGTATCATGTAAACAATATTCAAAAGAAAAAAGTTATATTAATTTCAGACAATGCTGACTTCAGAGTAAGAAAAGTTATCAGGGATAAAAAAGAGGCATTAATTTTCCAAAAAAATGTAAAAATCCTAACATGTATGCACCTAACAACAAAGTATAAAAGTACATGATCAGGAACAAAAGAAGGATGTCCCTTTCACTATGCCATTCAACATTGTTTTGGAAGTCCTACCTAATGCAATAAGACAAGAAAATGCAACAAAAGATACACTGGTTGGGAAGGAAAAAATAAAACTCTCTGTTCATAGATACCATGATAGCCCATGCAGAAAATCCAATGGAATGGACAAAAAAACTTCTCAAACTCATAAGTGTTTATAACTAATAAGCTGTTATAGAACTCTGTAGAATTCAAAGTTCACACACTAAAGCCAGTGGCTTTCCTATATACCAGCAACAAACAGGTGATATTTGAAATTAAAGACACAATACTGCTTACATGAGCACTCTAAAAAAATAAAATACATATGTATAAATTTAACAAAATATGTGAAAGATATAAGGCAAACTACAAAACTTTGATGAATGGAATCAACCAATACCAGAGAGGTATTCAATCTTCATGGATAAAAAGGCTCAATATTGCCAAACTGTTGGTACTCCTCAACTTAATTTCTAGATTGAGTGCAATCCCAATTAAAATCCCATCAAGTCTTCTTTATCCATTCATCTGTTGATGGACATCTAGGACATCTAGTTTCTTTCCATAGTTTGGCTATTGTGGACATTGCTGCTACAATGGAATACTATGCAGCTATCAAAAGAAACGAAATCTTGCCGTTTGCAACGACATGGATGGAACTGGAGGGTATTATGCTGAGCGAAATAAGTCAATCAGAGAAAGACAATTATCATATGATCTCTCTGATATGAGGAACTTGAGGGGCAGGGTGGGGGG
>LNAC01000264.1:1400601-1414796 GCA_002007465.1 Ailurus styani | reverse complement strand
CAATTGCTAAATAAATACTAATCATCACGTGAGCTTCCAGTGATTTGCAATTACTGATCACAAATCACCGTAATAAATATAATAATAATGAAAAAATTTTAAATATTATTTCAATTACCAAAATGTGACACAGAGACACGAAGTGAGCAATTGTTGGAAAACTGGTACTGATATACTTACTGGAAGCAGTGTTGATCCAAACTTTCAATTTGTAAAAAACATAATATCTGCAAAGTGCAATAAAGCAATGCACAATAAAATGTGATATGACTATATTACTAAGTGAAAGAAGCAAATCTGAATAGTCTATACACTGTATAGACTCCAATTACATGACATTGTGGAAAAGGCAAAACTATGGAGACAGTAAAAAGATTAGTGGTTGCCAAGGGTTTCAAGAGAGGAAGAGAGAATAGGCAGAACACAGAGGATTTTTAGGACAGTGAAAATACTTTGTATACTACATAAGGTTCTACATGTGCCATTATACATTTGTCCAGATCCATAGAATATACAACACCAAAAGTGATCTTAATGTAAACTGAGGACTTGGTGTGATAATAATTTGTCAGTATAGGTTCATCAATTATAATAAATGTACCTCTCTAGTAAGAATGTTGATAATGGGGAGGCTGTACACGTGTCAGGGCGGGAGGCAGATGGAAGGTCTCTGTACCTTTCTCTCAATTTTGCTGTGAACCTCAAACTTCTATAAAAAACAGTCTGATAAAGAAAAAAAAGGTACACAAAAGACAATAGTGGATTTACAGATCACAATTTACTACCCCTTTAACAATTCATTTTGTGGAGTTTTGTACCATATTCCATGACCCACCGACAGTTAAATCCATGGTGCTTTGCTGAAATCTGTGGGAAAGCGGATCTTCTGGAATCAGACATGTACTAATTTGCGGCTGAGTTGGCACAGCATTGGTATCTTTTCTATTTCTGCAGAAATAGACTTATTGAGAGTATTTCAATTAATTTAGTAAAGGTCACTAAAAATGCATAGCCCAATGTGTCATTTGAAAGTTAATGTTAGGCCTGGTACTAGTTTTGGGTTATTGATTGTTGTTTCTTATATTTTCTGCCACTTCCTTAGAAATATTAGCAATTTTCATCAGTCAGGTGAAGAAGTTTTTTTGTGACTGGGTTGAGCAAGTGTCAACTTGTGTTTTTCTTACAGTTCTGTCTTCTCAAGAGAATATTGTTACTGCCTTTCTTACATGAATGTGTAAATTCTTCACATTCACCTATCAAAAAAATGGGCAATAACGTAGATTGCATGCTCATTTTACTGAGCACTAAATTGTTTTTCTTGGTCTCTGAAGAATGGATGATAATTAACTGTCTTTAAATTCAACATTTGAAAAGTGTTCAGGGAGAAAAATGCAGATTTAGTTTCTACAAAAAGTAATTCTTTTACTTTATGTTCTTGTCTTCTCAGTGAACAGACCAGGACAATTTACATTTTCAAAAGGCTTGAGACTGGTTTAAATAGCAAAGGTTAGACAGAGGGCTGTGACCCTTTCTGCTTGTTTTGGTACAATCTACTCCTGTGGTAGAGTTATAGCCCTAGAAAAAAATCTACGGAGGAAACATAGGGCAAATATACTAAAGGATAGAGTAAAATTGCTTTAAATTTGTACCATTCTTATCAAATTACCTCGTCTCTATTAATATCTCGTTGAAGCGATAATAAAAAACTAATTTTGCTTTTTCTAACTCTATATGTTATCATTTAATTTAAAAGTTATAAATGTTTATATGTTTTTACCTATAGAAAATGATATATATGCTGTACGTATAAGATTATTTGCTAGAGTGTTATATAGAGTTATGATTTATATAATTATTTATTGATTTATTTTATATAAACATAGTATTTTCTCACAGATTTAAGTTTTAGGAAATATTCCATATACATATACACTCACAAACATATGAGTTTTTTTGTAAATGTATACATACATCAATATATATGCATGTATGCAAATGTGCATCTGTTGATAGTTCCTCAAGAACAACCATATTTCTGTGCAATGGTTATTTATTGCCGTAGTGTAACCAAATCAATGAGAGTCACCCCTTGATGAGTCACAAATATACCAGGTGGAGTTGTTGCACAAAGAAAACTTTATTTGTAGCAAATAAGGAGATCACAGAGAATAACTTCCAAAGTTGTGACTCCCCAAGCAAAGGTGAATGGGTTCCTTTTATTTAGGGTTAGGATGAATATTTAAAAAGGGCATCCTTATCATCATATGTACAGGTAGGCACAAGGTCGCATATATGCCTTAAGAAAATAGTCCTATACATACATTACATGTTATGTAAATGAGCCTTGTGCTCCTCCTGAGCAAAGATTATAGCATTAAAATGAGGTAAAGGTAATTGTTAGTCATTCTAGAGGTTACCCTGTGGTCCATCTGCAAAGGCATGATTCAGAGGTTACTCTCAAACTGTTCTGGATGGTCTGGGCTAATCAGAGGTCTTGTCAGGACAGTCATTATTGCTTGAGTGATAGTTTTGGTTTCTGTCACTCGATATTATGAACATACGGTTTTTTACTGAGTTAAGGGATAAGTTGGAAAGAAGAGCTTAAGGAAAAATGTTGAACAAAGGTTGGAGGGTACAAGTTAGGGAGCAAGAAAGGTCAGGTCTTAGGGACTAGCTGTTGACAACCAAACCAAGCAATAATTAACACAGATAGTAGAACTTTCCCTTTTGGAAATATTTCTTTTAGATACTACCATTAAAAAAAAAAAACAAGGAAAAGCAAAGAAAGGTACCAAGTATTTTTGAGAAAATAAAGATGAGTGTTTTCTTGAAAATAGGACAAGAGTTTAAAAGGTGTATTTTATATGTATATATTTTATACTTATATTTATATGTATATATTTTATATTTTGTATATTCTGGATTTTTTTAAACATTTTATATATTTATTTGACAGAGAGAGAGGGAACACAAGCAGGGGGAGTGGGAGAGGGACAGAAGCAGGCTTCCTGTCAAGCAGGGAACAGGGAGCCCGATGTGGGGCTTGATCCCAGGATCCTGGGATCATGACCTGAGCTGAAGGCAGACCCTTAATGACTGAGCCACCCAAGCATCCCTGGATGTTTTATTTTGAATGGATGCTTTATTTTAAAAATACCCAGTCTTTCAGTGACCTGTATTCCCTCAATGAATGGAACTAGAGGAGAACAAACTATTTCAGTTAATCTTGAAATTTTTTTTACCATCATATTGTTTCACTCATTACCTAGTAACATCAAATATAATTTTAAATTTGACACGTTACAGGTTGGATTGTGTCCTACCCGAAAGATATGTTCAAGTCCTAACCCCTGATGTCTCAGAATGTAATCTTATTTGGAGATGGGGTCTTTTTTTTAAGATTTTATTTATTTAAGAGAGAGAGAGAGAGAACACGAGCGGTGGGGGGTGGGTGGGCGGGGATGGGTTGTGGTACAGAGGGAGAGAGAGAGAAGCAGACCCCTTGCTGAGCGGAACCCATCATGTGGCTGGATCCCACGACCCCAAGATCATGACCTGAGCATAAGGCAGATACTTAACCAACAGAGCCACCCAGGCACCCCAAGAGATGGGATCTTTTACAGAGGTAATCAAATTAAAATGCAGTCCTTAGGGTTGGCCCTAATCTAGTATGATGGTGTCCTTTTAAAAAGGGAAAATTCAGACCCAGAGACAAACATGCATAGGAAAAAGAAAAAATTAAGACCCAGCGAGAAAACAGCTGTCTACAAACTAAAGAGAAAGACCTGGATCAATTCCTTCCCTCATGACATTCAGAAGGAACCGAACCTGCCAACAACTTGATCATGACTTCTAGACTCCAGAAATGTGAGACAATTAATTTCCATTTTCTAACCCACTCAGTTTTCAGTAATCTGTTACAACAGCCCTAGGAAAGTAGTACAGGTACATTCTTTTCAATTTTATATGAAAAGCTTTCATTTTAAAATCCAATGTTTTATATTATCTTAGTTTTTAATTCTTTAAACCATAGTTCATAATGATTAGTGGTTTAGTACTGTATAAACGTTGTTTAAACATATTTACAGACATGAGATTTTTCCTTGCCTTTCTTCCATGGTATTTGCCTTTGTCTGTTGTAATTCTTCCTTCTGCCCATTTATTTACTAAATCTTTTACTGACTTCTTTACTAAACAATTCATGTGAAAATTCCTATCTTGTCCATCTTCTCTTTCCCTTAGGCCATCTTGTATATATGTCAACTACTTCCATGTAGCTGTGTAGGTATATAGTCAAGTTATTATCGGTCTCCTGGAATAGGGATAACCCCAAATACTGACTCATCTAATGCTGTGACAGAGGGGCAGGGCCAAAGATTTCACTGAAATATGAATGTACCCCATGGGACTCAGTACCAAAAGCATATGAAGAATGGAGGAGAAATAAATTTTGAAATATACATAACTGAAAAGTCTTCTAATATTGAATGAATAACATGTAATTAGAGAAGTTGGTTCTCAAGTAATAGAAGTTCTTTCTTTTTGGGTATAAGCAAAGATAAGCACATCATATTATTTTTTAGTGGCAATTACACAAAATAGAATTTATCAGAATTCCTGTGTTTGTAGGGTACAAACCTGTAAAGTCAGTGAGTATGTAAGTAACAACTCATATGTGAAGGAAACTTGAAATTTCTTCCAATTTGAAAAAATCCTTAAACTTATACGATATTCTATTAACAAGTTATAATGCTACAAATATTTTTTAAACAATGTTTCAAAAAAATCAACCATGCTAGTAGAAAACCAGAATTTTCTTTTTATTACTTTTATAGAAAATTATAGTTTTCTATAATTGAGCTATAGGATGACTCAGTTGGTTAAGCATCTAACTCTTGATCTCAGTTCAGGTCTTAATCTCAGGGTCGTGAGTTCAGGTCCTTCACTGGGCTCTAGCTGGGCATGTAGCCTACTTAAAAAAGAAGAAGAAGAAGAAGAAGAAAGACGGAAAATTATATTACAAAAGCATTGCAATTCGAAGAGGAGGTCAAAGAGTACCCAGCCAAAAATATCAGAAGTGTTATACAAGTATGTCAGGCATAAATAACATAAAAACATAATGTTATTTTCTGGATGTTGTGGTGTTTAAGGTATTTGTTCACTTTTTAAAATCTGTAATTTATTATTTCTTTTCTCATTCTAAGTAAATATTCCATTCTGTATGTAATTCTGCATTTATAATTTTTTATTTTGCAAACTATATAAAATCACCCTTAAAAAACTAAACTAAATATATCCCAACTTAACTTTTCAAGCCATATTTCAAATATACATTTTTTATATCACCTGACATGAGGAGGGTGTAGTAGAAAAAGTCAGAGTTGAAAAAAGACAGTACTTTTACCATGGTTAAAATATCTTATTTTGTGAATTTCACAAAGAAACATTTCATTGTGTGAACCCACTTTTAGAGACTCTCTCAGAGCTTTAGAAGGGGCTTGTGCAATTGAAACTCCCCAGTGAATCTTCATGTGCCCCACTGAGTATCAGCGCATCCTTGCTCCATAATTCCATGGCCATAGTTTCAGTTACTCATTAAATAAATTTTGGGGGGCATTTAGTACATATCAAGTTCGTTCTAGATATAGGTATAGTAACAGTGAATAACAGGCCAAGTTCCCATAAAGATTTTCTGTCAGACAGGGAGAGGAGAACAACCAGATAGCAAATACATAAAAAACCAAGACTATTTTAGATAGTCATATAAGCAATGCAGAAAATAAAATAGGAGATAATAAAGATGACTGGGGTAATGAGCAACTTGAGATAGTACTAGAAGGTGATTTTAAGAAGACAATATTCTGAGACATAATAATAAACATAAACCTTTGCTATAAATATTTTAGGAGAAATTATTTTAGCGAGAGAGAGCACTTGCGTGAGTGGGGAGGAGGGGCAGAGGCAGAGGGAGAGAAAGAATCTCAAGCAGACTCCCCACTCAGCATGGAGCCCTATGTGGGACTGGGTCCCAGGACCCTGAGATCATGACCTGAGCCAAAATCTAGAGGGAGATACTCAACCAACTGAGCTACCCAGGCACCTCAGAAATTATTTTAAACAGAGTAAATAGTAAATGCAAAAATTCAGGGCAGAAAACTGTTGCATGTTCAAGGAATCTAAAAATGGTGGCATTGGCTAGAGTAGGAAAGCGGAGAATGGTAGGAAATGAGGAAGGAATGAGAACACCATGTTAGACTTACAAGGCAGGACTGTTGGTCTAATTGCAAAAGACTATTGTATTGCTTCCTCAATGTTTCAAGGGCACTTCAAATTTAACATACTTAAAACCAAATTCATCTTTTTTCTTTCTACCAGCATATTTATGCTTCTATATTGCCCATCTCATTTAATGAAATCATCTCCCCTCACTTGCCCAACCTAAAACAATCTCCTATCCACCCTATAATTCTTCCCTGATTTCCAAATCTAGTCTATTACTGAATCTTATTTGTTATTCTTCCTCACAAATCTCTCTGGCCTGAGTCCCTTTCCAGGTCACTCCTGCTGTTCCAGTTCACCACCTCACCATTTCCCCTGGAGTTTCACCTCACTTCCCTCTTAGAGAACCACTACCTCTGATTTTATTTCCTTGAGTTAGTCTTTACACAGCACCCATCATGATCTTTGTAAACAATGATCGGTCACGTTGCTCTGTTGTTAAAAAGCTTTCTAATGGTCCATCACCACACAAAAATAAAGTCTACACCATTAGACATGGAATCCAAGATCCCTTAAATCTGGCTATTGCCTACGACTCCAGTCACATAAGTTAATTCTCCAACAAAACCAAACTACTTCCAATTTCCTTTCTGTTCCCACTGCTTCCCAACCTTTATTCTTGGCACATGTTATTTCTGACATTTGGAATGACTCATCCCATTACATCCCCTGCTGTGTCCCTGCAAAATTCACTCTTAAAAGCCAGGGTTTAGTGTCTGTATTTTTTGGTAATACTTCTCTTGAAGTTTTCTCTCCCCACCACACACCACCATCTGATCTCTCATTGCCTATGTTTGTGCTGCATTTTGCACATAGAATAATTTTATTTATTTATTTGTTTGTTTGTTTGTTTGTTTGTTTGTTTATTTTAGCATTTGCCCCAGGGGTACAGGTCTGTGAATCATCAGGCTTACACCTTTCACAGCACTCACCATACCACACACCCTCCCCAATGTCCATAACCCATCCACCTATCCCTCCCCTCCCACACCATATAGAATAATTTTAGAAGTCTGTTTTCTCCCTGTTGATATCCTTTAGAATGATTTGATGCCTGTGTCTCAAGCAGTGTGTTGAGGATCCTACAGAGCTTGTCCCGGAACAGTATAACTATTGATTACAAAAATAAAATGTTAGACCTACAGAGAATTTAAAGATTATCAAGGTGATCCCTTCATAATACACATGAAGGAACTGATAACCAGAAGGGTTAAGCAGCCAATGTCACCATAACTGGTTTCTTATGGAGCCCATAGAAACTTTGTATCTCCTGCCCTTAGAGCTTTAGCCCGGGGCTTTGTGCACCACTGGGGATTTCTTCCCTCATCTTCCTTATTTATCTTCACAGATGATATATTCAGTGGAAAGCTGGTACATGGCTACGGATGCGTTTACTTATATTAAGCACTCTACCAATATTCGTGCAGGAATAAAATGAAAGGCTTGAGTTTGTAATTATCTAATTGATAATGTGAACAACTGAGTGTGACTATGCTTAGGAAGCCTATTGCTTCACTCCTTAATTCTTTTGTCAAACACTTACTGACCACCTTTAATATGCAAAATGTCATACTTTGTGTTGAGAATGAAAAGACAAACAGATAATGTGCTCTTTGCACACCAGGAAGTCACAGAGGAATAAAACAAATGATTATAATATTAAAACAAAGTTAGAAAGCTGTACTGAAAGTGTGAGTAAATCACAAAGTGCATGACTTTGGAAATCTCTTTGGAAAGAGCCACCAAATTTTTTGGAGAAGATTACATTTGAACTGTACATTCATTCTTTTATTCACTCATTATTATTCATTTATTTATTCATAAAGAGTACTTAGTAACAATTTAAAATATGAAACTAAAGGATAAATCATGGTATAACTGCTCAATCAGTGTTATTTTTAGGGACAGCTTGAATTAATCTCATTGATAATGCTGTTTTTTTCATCATACCGTGAAACTAGAGTCAAGATAAGTCAGTGATATTCATATGCCTATAAAATTTAGAGTTATTTCTGTTTTTAAAATCATATGTTTTATTAGTTTAGTCTTGAGTATTTCAGCTTTAAAGCTTAATTTTAATTTTCTTTCTGTGGTCTCTGAAACTGGAGTAAGTCCCGAGTACGTCTCTGATTCCCCCTCTACTGATACGAACAACATGCTGATTTTGCTTTGCAACAAGAATGTTGCTGGGAAAAAAAAAAAAAAAAAGAATGTTGCTGGGATGAGTTCTACAAAAAATGGCTGGGGAAATTGAAATAAAATAAAAATTTTCTTCTGCTCTTATAATGAGACTATATCTTATTTCACAGTTTAACAAATTTGACTAACTTTCATTTCATTTGGCTTTTCATATTTATTTGCTTGGTCTGTGTCCAAAGATAAATATGCACATGTGTAAACCTATTCTTACTATGTATCTCACTCATCCCAACCCTGGATTTCTGGAAGTCTAAAAAAGAAACAATTATTCAATGTTGCCAGTTTGATTTCCAAATATAAAAGTTTATAAGGTTTTACAAAAAACATACTAAAGCTCTAGCCATGCATTTTCATTTATTTTGTTTATGGTAAAACTCTCTGATAGCTTTTCAACATTTTCAACAGTCATTTTAAAATTTTGAACAAATCTGCCTCCTATTATTACTCTTGGAAGAGAAGATCCTATAGGACTTTTCTTCCTTTGATTTGGAGAGTATTTCATAAAATTATAAAATATTATCAAATCTAAAAATTAAATTTTTTGTAAGTACATGTACACTTGTGTTTAACATGGAAACAGGTCACCATTATTAGTTATGCAAATAATTTGTGTCTATACATATATGTGTATAGATATAAATATATCTTATAATTTTTAAAATAATGTATCATGGACTTGCTTTATTATTTTTATTATTATTGAATACATGCCTCACTCTACCCTCACAAATCAGTTATTTATATGAGCACACTGAAACTAAATGACTCATCCAAGATCACACAGCTAGATTATTTACTAAACTGTGTTGTAATAAAGCAACACTTAGGCCATTTTATAGATTATTTTTATGTATGTAAATTTACTCCTTAGGCATGATCTTTTGTTTTGTGATTAAATTTCCAAAGGGCATTTTTGACATTTACATTAGCTTATTTCAAGTGGAAATTAATTTCCTCTTGACAAGTGTTGTGAGTTTCAAAATATCCCCTGTGCATAGGTTTGCTGAAAAGGTTATTTGTATTACAAATGTTTGCGGCAAAGATATCTAAGCTTTTATTATGCATACATATCTTTATTTACATAGTACTCATTATAAGTTTATGAGATTAGTTTTCTGTGGTGACTTTTGGAAACTAGTCTCCAGCTTTATGATTATGCTGTGTGTTTCACGTCTTATTTAAATGTTATTTTGGCCCTTAATTTTTAACCTTGTAAGTTTCATTACTGTATTATACAATTTCATCTGAATAACCATACCAAAAAAATTAGAACTCTTCAGCTCTAAATTCATGTAACTAAAAGTAGCTTTCCTCATCTTTGTTGTTATGATTAGCACTTTAAAACTCAAGCCAAGGTTGTTGATGGGCAGAGACGGAAACTGCACATAACTCAGCTGCTGGAGAAAAGCATCAGAATGCAGGTGACAACACTTTTGCAGAGTGAGTTTCTTCATTCTCGAACTGTGGAATAGACCCAAAAGCCAAAGCATCTGGCAGGATATGTGGCAGCTAGAAAATCCCCTAACCACAGATTTTAAAGCCCTTAAAATGCTTGTGGTTTAGCACGTATATATCATTATTCTAACATTCACTAAAATAAAATGCAATTACACATTATTGACTACAATTGATTTTCTTTTATATCAGGATAGTTTCAACTGTCTTAATTCCCTCAAATAATATATTCGAACTCACTTGTGTGCTAAACAGAAACCCAGAGAATAATTTACGTTTTTCTTTTTGGTGAGGAAATAAACAAATTAAAATTTAAAGAAAATAACCCAACGTCCTCAAGAACTGATCATTCCCCTTGCTTTAACCTGAATTCTTCTTTTGTTAAAAAAAGATTCACTATTCAAGGAACATTTATCTTCATTCATAAAATGGGGTCTTCCGTTTCTGGGACTCATGACAAATGAACAAATGATGGGACAAATGAAGAGTCATTTCTGGGTCATGTTTGAATCTAGAAGGAGAAAAAGATTTCAAATATGTAAAGTAAATATGCAAATATATGCACATATATGCATATACGTACATACACAGGCCTGCGGTTTCCTTCACTAAGTTAATTTATTGCCTTTTTTCTTTTTTTACATTAAGAGGAAATGGGTGCGAATAGAAGTGTGTTCTGATCTTTGCAGCAGTTCTGCAGATAAAAGTCTCCACACAAACACTTGCTTTTCACTTAAGAAAACATATCCAGCCTTTGCCCCCCTAGATCAGGGTATTTTCATTAAAAGAGGAGGAGGAGGGGAAGAAAGGCGAGGGAGAGGAGAGGGGGAGCTGCTGAGGGAGGAGGTGAACCACCTCCGCAGGTCCAGTGTAATGCCCTGTTTTACATTAGGTGTTATAGAAATCTGTACAAACGTATTCAGCTGTTTTCCTTCAGTCAGTGATAGTATTTATTCGGAGCCCTCCTGCAATTTCATGGCTGATGACTCCTGCTGCCATAAAACATTCAGAGATAACAGGAAGACCTAATGAGTTGCAGAGACAAGGGCTCTAGAGTTGAACTCTAAAGACCCCAACCACCTCTGATGAATCTGTTAGATTGTGTTACTCAAACTCGGTGGCATTTTTATGCTACTTGAGCCATTTAATTTTATTTTAAACTGAGTGCCTTTACTTTAACATGAAATCCTAATTAACCATTGTTAATTCCATATGATATTTTTTATCCCCTTTTCCTTCTAGTGGACAGTGATTATAGTAAGTTCTGTACAAGGCCTTGTTTTCTTCATTTTTATTAGAATAAATTAATAAACTTGAGACTTTTCATTAAAAATGTTCTTAAAAATTTAGTGATCTTAATGTTCAAAATAAATAACTAAATAAAGAGTAGCTTAAGAAAATTTCTAAAAAAGGGATAATCAGGGTGCCTGGGTGGCTCAGCGGGTTAGAGCCTCTTCCCTCAGCTCAAGTCATGATCTCAGGGTCCTGGGATCGAGCCCTGCATCAGGCTCTCTGCTCAGTGGGGAGCCTGCTTCCTCCTCTCTCTGCCTGCCTCTCTGCCTACTTGTAATCTCTCTCTCTCTGTCTGCCAAATAAATAAATAAAATCTTTAAAAATAAAAAATAAAAAAATTTTAAAAAGGGATATCATTGATATATAATATGTGTGCATTTATACACACAAATGATAGTTAGATAGTAGATAGATAGATAGATAGTAGACAGATAACCATAACATTATTAAAGCAACATTTTCTAGCCTGGGATATATTTTCAAAAGAAAATAGGAACATATGTACCTAGTTTTATTTATATGGTAATTTTTCACTTTTTTATATTGGCAAAAGGTGATAGGGTTGTGTGGGGGTTTTTTTGTAGATTTTTCTCAAAAGAAATAGTTAAAACCTGTGTTTAAAAATCCCCTCTTTTAAAAATAAGATATGAAAGTGACTTTTTATTTTATTCTATTTTAATTCCAATATAGTTAACATACAGTGTTATATTTGTTTCAGGTGTATCAATATAGTGACTAACAATTTCATACAGTACTCAGTGCGCATTGTGATAAGTGTACTCTTAATCCCTGTCACCTATGTCACTCATCCCCATCTACCTATCTTCTGATAACCATCAATTTGTTCCTTGTAGTTCCCTATTTTTTGGTTAGTGTTTTTTCCTTTGTTTTGTTTCTTTAATTCCACATATGAGTGAAATCATATGGCATTTGTTTTTCTCTGCCTGACTTACTGCACTTAGCATTATACTCTCTAGATCCATTCATGTTGTTGCAAATGGCAAGATTTCATTCTTTTTTATGGCTGAGTAATATTTCATTGTATATATGTCCTATTTCTTTATCCATTCATCTAGTGTTGGACACTTTATAATATTTGGCTATTTTAAATAATGCTGCAATAAACATAGGGGTATATGTATCTATCCAAATTGGTATTTTTGTATTTTTTGGATATATACCCAGTAATGGAATTACTGGATCATATGGTTGTTCTATTTTTAATTTTTTGAGGAACCTCCCATGTCTTCTGCTCATTTTTATTTGGATTATTTGGTTTTTTGGTGTTGAGTTGCATCAGTTCTTTATATATTTTGGATTCTAGCCCTTTATTGATTATGTCATTTGCAAATATCTTCTCCCATTCATTAGGTTGTCTTTTAGTTTTGCTGGTCATTTCCTTTGCTGTACAGAAGCTTTTTATTTTGATGTAGTTCCAATAGTTTATTTTTGCTTTTATTTCCCTTGCCTCAGGAGACATCTAGAAAATGTTGCTATGACCAGTATTAGAGAAATCACTGCTTGTGTTTTCTTTTAGGATTTTTGTTTCAGGTCTCACATTTAGGTCTTTAACCCATATTGAGGTCATTTTTGTGTTTTATGTAAGTGGTCCAGTTTCATTCTTTTGCATATAGTTTTTCCAATATCATTTATTGAAGAGATTCTCTTTTTCTCTTTGCATATTCTTGCCTCCTTTGTCAAAGATTAATTCACCCTATAATTATAGGTTTATTTCTGGGATCTCTATTCTGTTCCATTGATCTATGTATCTGCTTTTATGCTGATACCAGACTGTTTTGACTACTACAATTTTGTAGTATAACTTGAAATCTGGGATTGTGATACTTCTTTTTTGTTTTTTCATTTTCATGACTGCTTTGGCTATTCACGGTCTTTTGTAGTTCCATACAAATTTTAGGACTGTTGGTTCTACTTCTGTGAAAAATGCTGTTGGTATTTTGATAGGGTTAGCACTAAATGTGTAGATTTCTTTGGGTAGTATGGACATTTAAACAATATTTGTCCTTCCAATCCATGAACATGGAATATATTTCCATTTTTTTGTGTTGTCTTTGATGTCTTTTATCAATGTTTTACAGTTTTCAGAGTATAGACTTTAATCTCTTTGTTTAAGTTTATCCCTACATATTTTTTGAAAGATTTTATTCACATATTTGTCAGATAGAGAGCACAAGCAAGGGGAAGGAGCAGAGGCAAAGAGAGAAGCAGACTCCCGACTGAGCAAGGAGCCTGATGCAGGAGTTGATCCCAGGACTCTGGGATCATGACCTGAGCCAAAGGCAGATACTTAACTGACTGAGCCACCCAAGCATCCCTAACCCTAGATATTTTATTATTTTGGGTATAATTGTAAATGGGATTATTTTCTTAATTTCTCTTCTGCTTTATTAATTGTGTACAGACATGCAATGGATTTTTGTATATTGATTTTGTATCCTGCGACTTTACTGAATTCCTTTATTAGTTCTAGTAGGTTTTTGGTGGTCTTTCAGGTTTTCAGTATGTGATATCAGAAGACACCCCCTTTCTTTAAAGAGGAACTGAAATAATTCTCATACTTGAGTTTTCTATAGCTAAACCATTCCTTAGTTCTATTTTCTCTCACACAAAGCTTTGGGTTATTTTTCTTAGAGATTGGTTTTTTGTTTTGTTTTAGTTTCACTACTAAGTAGTTGAGAGTATTATTTGTATTCTCTGCATCTCAGTCATGAGATGGATCTTCTTAGAAGATAATTATTCCCCAAAGGTGCTGCATGTTTACAGAGATGTTCAGAAGTGAAAGGACCATACCTTCTATAGTTTGTAACTCCCAGACTACCCAGTTTAAATTCTTGTATCTAAAGAGAGTGCAATTTCAGGGCGCCTGGGTGGCTCAGTGGGTTAAAGCCTCTGCTTTCGGCTCAGGTCATGATCTCAGGGTCCTGGGATCGAGGCCCGCATCGGGCTCT
>LNAC01000264.1:1230336-1400582 GCA_002007465.1 Ailurus styani | reverse complement strand
CCCTCCCTGCCTCTCTGCCTCCTTGTGATCTCTCTCCCTCTGTGAAATAAATAAATAAATAAAATCTTTTAATAAATAAATAAATAAATAAATGTATTGAGTTCAAGGTGCGTATGATACAAAGTAAAGATGGCCATTGGATGCTCATAGCTATTACAGAAGTCTCAAGTTGAGAATAATTATGGCAAGAAGAAATTTGTATCTTTTCTCCTATAGTTTATTTAAATGAATTATTATAAAATAAAGTGTTTATTTATTGAGTGAGCTATAATATTGGTATCTACAATTTATATAGCACTTACTATAATTTTGTTCAAGTATTTAAGGAATAAAATACCAAATCTAGCAATAAAAACAGAAATATTGAAGTTCATTTGTATCTATATCATCGTATAGAAGATCTGGGATGGATAGATAGATGACAGATAATAGATAGATTATAGATAGATAGATAGATAGATAGATAGATAGATAGATAGATAGATAGACAGATATAAATGAAACAATATGAGCCAGTAGATGAGAGAACCAGTCTAGTTCTCAAACTGGTAAGTAATATTTCCAGACCATAGTGTTATAACTGACTGAATGCTGGTACTAAAGAGAAGAATAAGAACTTATTCTTCCTTGTCTTATTCTATCCTTGTCTTCAAGGATATTTTTTCCAAGTTTATTGAGATATAACTGCCACATAACATTGTGTAAGGTTTCAGATGTACAAGGTGATTATTTGCTACACATATTTTGTGAAATGACTACTACAGTAAAGTTAGTTAACACCTCCATTATCTCACATAACTACCATTTTGTTTTTGTGGTAAGAACATTTAAGATCCATTCCCTTAGCAACTTTGAAGGGTATAATACAGTATTGCTAACTATAATCCTCATCTGATGCCCAGAATTTATTAATCTGATAACTAGAACTCTGTACTCCTTGACTAACTCTTCCCAATTTCCATCCCGTGGCAACTACCATTCTATTCTCTGATTTTGAGTTTGGCTTTTTTAGATTCCACATATAAGTGATGTTATACAGTATTAGTTTTTCCCTGTCAATTTATTTTACTTAGCATAATGTCCTCAAAGTCCATATAGGTTGTCATAAATGGCAAGATTTCCACTCTCTATCCATTCATCTCTTAATGCCTTAGGCTGTTTCTATATCTTGGCTATTGTAAGTAATGATACTATGAACACAGGTGTGCAAATATCTCTTTAAGATAGAAATTTCATTTCCTTTGGATATATGCTAGAAGCGGAGTTGCTGGATCATCTGGTAGTTCTATTTTTACTTTTTTTGAGGAAACTCTAAACTGTTTCCATAGTGTTTGAACCAATTTACATCCTGCCAACAGTGTACAGGGGCTTCCCTTTCCCCCACATCCTCACCAACACTTGTAATCTCTTTTCTTTTTGATGACAGCCATTCTAACAGATGTGAAGTAATATCTCATTGTGGTTTTGATTTGCATTTCCATGATGGTTAGTGATGTTGAACATTTTTTTCCATGTAACTGCTAGCCATTTCCTCAATTATTTGTCAACCCAATAGAAAGACAAAGCTAATATATTAAATGAAAGACAATTTCGGTTAAACTCTGGAAACAACTATAAGAACAATAAATGTCTAGACTTCACATTTCCTGAAAATCTTAACTGCTGAGAGCTTTCACATGCATTCTCTTATTTAATCTTGACAAGAGAAACTAAGAAACCTGTGCTAATTCACAAACATGACTCAAATCCAGATTTATCTCATTTAAAAGCTCTGGTGTTTCCATTATTCCACTGAAGTAGTAGTGAAGGAAGCAGACTGTAGTTTCTTTGCCCTGTTTTTCATGTGAAAGTAGATTCTGCATGCTAAACTCTGTTTTGTATAATTGAAGCTCCTTTAGGTGGCGTTATTTTGCACTTGTAAAGGTTAAAATAATCTGGTTTTTTTGGAGAGAGAAGGAAACTTTTCTCTTTCCAAGGATGGGAGATAACACTCAATTTAACCCAAAAGTAGTAGACCAGGAAGGTTTTACCTAACACAACTTTCCAGCTTTGCCAACCTTGGATATCTTTAGAAAAGTTAAGTCAAGATTTAGACCCCAAAAGTATATAATCCTGCTATGAAGGTTCAGACTTCTAATATAGGTTTCAGAATTTCTAATACATGTTTAACCAAATACAGACATCTCTGTTTTTTTCCTTGCAGAAAACGAAATTGTGGTCTTCATAAAAAAATGCATTATGCACTATTTGTATACCATTCATAGAATCTAATATTATGCTAAAAGAGTAAAAGTTACGGTACTTGCTAAATATGTCTAGAGGGAAGAGCCTCACTACTGTCTAACCAAGTAATTATTCTACATTAAGGAACTTCAGGCCAAGCAGGAACTGTAGACAATCATGAAATGATATTTGTGAGAAATAAAGATCTGTCTCATATGCTTAAACTTGGGGTTATCTTTCTTACCTAAATATATGTTTTTATTTTCTATATTTTTCTTTTCAAACTATTGTCACCTTCAAAACATACTGAACGTATACAGAACTTGGTAGCCTAGCCAAAAGTGCTGCAAACATGAAGAGTTCAAAGTTATCAAGAGGTGGTTTATACCATTGAAACATGTTAATTTTTTTTATTTTTTTAAAGATTTTATTTATTTATTTGACAGAGAGATAGCAAGAGCAGAAACACAAGCAGGGGGAGTGGGAGAAGAGCAGGCTTCCTGCGGAACAGGGAGCTTGATGTAGGACTCAATCCTGGGACCCTGGAATCATGACCTGAGCTGAAGGCAGACGCTTAACAACTGAACCACCTGGGTGCCCCAAAAAGTGTTAATTTTTAGAACAATCGAGGTCTGAAGACATCTCAGATCGCACTACATGGTAAATTCAGTATCCCCCAAAATAGTGACACAGCTGATCTCAGTGGACATTCAAGGTTTGCCTCATTTGTAAATACTATCTTGCCTATATGTTTATAGTGAATAAGAGATTGATGGTTACAGAATTCTGTTAGATGTCTCTCCAACTAGATTATATTGCTTATTATCATCACCCTTAAAATGTTTTTAAGTCAACTTTTAGAGAAAAATGGATCCATATATATTTTTAAATTTTTTATTGAAATTCCAGTTAACATATGGTATAATATTAGTTTCAGGTGTACAATTTAGTAATTCAACACTTACATACAATACCCAGTACTCATCCTAAGTGCACACCTTAATCCCCATTACCTGTTTAGCCATTTCTGCACCAACACATATTTTTTAGCATTATGAAATAAACCTTAATCTCAGTCCAAGAGAAACCACAGAGAGCAAGATACATAAAGTCCACACTCCATTAGGGTTATGTAATATCCATGTCTTCATTGTATCTTCCCTGAAAATCAATATTTATTGACTGATAATATAAATATCTTTAATAAAATATCTCATCAAATGAATTATAATGAAAGAAAATTAACTTTTATCACCTCACTGATATATGATATTGATCAATAAATAAGCAAATTAATTATTTGCATCAAAATGACTATTAACATAATTCTGTTTCCATCTTAGGTTTGGAGTATGCATCAAAGTTTACATCCATGCTGAATTGTATTCACACTATAATATCATTTGTGGTAATTTGTTTCATATAATAGCCAGTTTCTACTAAAGGACATTCTGGAAGGTATTCTGACAAAGTTAGAGTGGAGCATTACTTGTTTTCATCTGACTGCTAATAATCAAATTCCAGCCACACTGAAAACTTTGGTCAAGAGTGAGTGTCACTTAATTGTCTAATAAAGTATTTTCTATGGTGTTTCTTCCCCCTCATAGTTTTTTTCTCACTATGAACTTTCCCTGCTTTTCAGTGGTTTTCTATTATCTTTGTAGTCAAGTTAGTATTATGTGAAGTCAATTATTTCTTAACTGCAATCCAAAAGACTAAAGACTGACAGTGGAATTGTTTTTTTTTTTAAGATTTTATTTATTTATTTGACACAGAGAGAGAGAGATCCCAAGTAGGCAGAGAGGCAGGTGAGAGAGAGGAGGAAGCAGGCTTNGACACAGAGAGAGAGAGATCCCAAGTAGGCAGAGAGGCAGGTGAGAGAGAGGAGGAAGCAGGTTCCCCGCTGAGCAGAGAGCCAGATGCGGGGCTCAATCCCAGGACCCTGAGATCATAACCTGAGCCAAAGGTAGAGGCTTAACCCACTGAGTCACCCAGCGCCCCTGACAGTGGAATTCTTCATAGAAATTTTTAAAATGGTGATTACTATTTTAAACAAAATAACTTAAAATATATAATTCTATAACCACTGAAAATATCCTTCAAAATAAAGGTAAAATAAAGACATTTCCAGAAAACTATAGTGAAGAGAATTCACTAATAGTAGATACTAAAAGTTTTTCAAGAAGGAAAATACTCCTAGAAATAAATACAGAAAAGAGTAAAAGTGCTAAAAAAAACCCTAAAGAATGGAAAAACATGTTTCTAAATTCTAAAGTTGTATACATCTAACAATATAAGTCCCAAATATATACAGAACAAAGTGGCAAAAGTAAAAGGAGTGGACAAATCCACAATGAAGAAAATTTTAACACACATTTCTCATAACTAAGATAAAGCAGAAAAAAATTCAGTAGCACAGGGAAGATCTATAGAAGTTATTAAGATATTGGACCTACCTGATAAATATAAAGATCTGCGGTACAAAATAGATGAATGCACAGATTCCCCTGAAATTCACACCAACATTTATAAAATTTTATTGTAAAAAAAATTTATTGTAACCTAGACTAGAAAGAAAATCTCAACAAATGTTAAAATACTAGATAATTCGGAAAGTCCTTTGATCACAATGTAGTTAAACTGGAATTCAGTCATGAAAGATGACTGGAATATGTCCATATATTTGAAAATAAAGCTATATATTACTAAATAATCTACAGGTCAAGCTTTATATAATAAAGTTATATATTAATAATCCACAGATAAATTTTGTACTGAATTATAATTTTTAAAAATCTAGCATTTGGCAGAAGCAGGCAAAATTGTGTTTAGACAGAAAGGTATTACATTAAATGTACATTTTAGAAAAAAAGAAAGGCTAAAAATTGATTATTCTAAAGGAGTTAGATCATATCAAATTAATTCTAAGAAAATGGAAGAAAAACATTAAGAGAAAAAATTAAAATTTAAAATCCATGGAATACTAAATAGTCAATAGAAGTATTAAACAGCCCTCTTCCTCTGCCCCTCCACCCCGCCTCACTCTTAAAGTCATAATCTGTGTGAATATACAGATAAAGGAATAAAAGTTTTCTCTAAACAAAACTTCATTCAAGCTAAAAGACATCACAGACCAGCTACAAAATAAAAAGAAAAATTTATTTTAAATTATGATCTGTTTCAAGAAAACAAAGTGAGAGATTCATGTAGCATTCAGCAGTCAATGATTAGGAATATAACAGCAAAACTATTTATAGAAACATTTATCTCTATCTACACATATATATCAAAAATTGATTTTCGACCTTGCCAATTTAATGGTAGTCTCATAAATAGCTACCATATTTTCAACTATCCCTGTAGATGCAAGAGCTCTCTATGCCTGTCAAAAAAGGATGATGAGGTAGAACAGATTAATGAAGTAGGGAAATCTTTTGAAAAAGCCAAATTAATACCAAAGACTTTCTTTAATAATAGAGTGTAAATCCAAAAATGAAGGCATTTCTGCCATAGCCTCACTGGAGTTCCCTCAGGAAGGACAAGGCAAGGAAGAGTAAACAATTTAGAATCAGCTGATTCGAATAACTCTGGTGGGCTTGGGGCCATAGAGGTGCTCTCTACTCGCCTGATAACCATTTAGGGCTGGGGAAATACCAGAGTTCCCACTTCTCTGTGGTTTCACTGTGTGTGGTTACTTTATCTGTGGCTTCAGTTTCCCTGCTGTCAGCTGTGGTCTGCAAACAGCTGTAGCTCCTTGTTTCAAGTCAGAACATAAATAGTCGGTCGCCCAACGCTGCACCGGAACTTAACTGCGTCCTTCACTTCCTCTCCTGCTGTAGGTGTTTTATCATCTCACATCACAGAAAGATGGGTGAGTACAGTATAATAAGAGATTTGGGGAGAGAAAGACCACATTCATGAGCTTTTATTAAAATATGTTATAATTGTTCTATTTTTTTGTTAGGTATTGTTGTGAATCTCTTACTGTGCTACATTTATAAATTAAACTTTGCCATAGGTGCTTATGTATAAGAGAAGGCATAGTATACATAGGTTCTGTACTCTCCATGGTTTCAGGCATCTGTTGGGGGTCCTGGAACATTCTCCACAGTAAAGAGAGACGACTGTATTGGCTTGGTGGGTGAGAGCGAGATAAGAGATAGTCGGGGCATAGACGGTAGATTGGTTGCTTTTACGTGAAAACATGCTTGTGGGAAAGTTGTCATCTTCAGAAATTAACTAGCTCTGGGAAAGGCAGTCTCTTCCTGAGTCTTAAGGCTCCCCAAAGATGTCAAGACATTGTAATATAGAGAAAATAACAAAGCAAAATTAATACACATACTCAGTGTTGACAAGGATGTGGAGGAACTGGAATTTTCATACGCTTGGGAAGATGGTTTGGTAGTTCCTTTACAATTTAAACATATATATATACTATGTGACCCAGTTATTCCACAATTATGGATCTCTCTGCCCAAGAGAAATGAAAGTGTAACTCCATGCATATATGTGTACATGCATGTAACATATTTAGCTGGTATATTTGTGTTAGCCAAGATTTTGTAAACAATGTAAATGTATATCAACAGGTGAATGAACGAACTAATTGTGGTAAATTCATGGAATGGAATATTATTTGTTAACACAAAGGAGCAACAAATGAATAAGTATATGAATGGACAACAATATGAATGAATCTCAGAATAATTCTGCAGAAAGAATCCAATGCATACCATATGTGTATAATACATTTTATATAATTCTAGAATTTTTATTAATTTATGTAGAATATATGTAAAATTCTAGAAAATGCAATCTATGGTGACAGAAAGACGTTCAGTGGTTTCATGGCGATGGGGTGAGTGTTAGGGAGGTATCAAAGGGAATGGGATTATGTAACTTTTTGAGGTGATTCATTTGTTTGCTGTTTTTGTTGTCAGTTTCCTGACTGCAAATTGTATTAGTTTTCTAGGGCTACTATAACAAACTACCACAGACTGGTTGGCTTAAAGCAACAGAATTTTATTACCTCAGTTCTGGAGACTAGAAGTCCAAAATCAGTGTGCTCCAGGGGCCGGCTTCCTCTGCCGTCTCTAGGGGAGGATCCTTCCTTGCTGCTTCCAGTCGCTGGTAGTCCTGGGTATCTCTAGGTTTGTGGCAACATCCCTGTAATCTTTGCCTCCATCTTCACATGGCCATCTTCTCTATGTGTCTGTGTCTTTTTCCGAAGTTCCCACTTCTTAAAAGAATACCGGTCATATTAGAATTCCAATATGATCTTATATTAACTAATTACATCTCTGCAGTTACCCTATTTCCAAATAAGTTCACATCCTGAAGAAACAAATGTTCAGATTTTAACATATCTTTTTAGAATTTGACCAATATGTTTGCTTACATACTCAGAACTTATCAAATTGTATCCTTCAGCATGTGTGGTTGTCAATTAAACCTCAATAATCTGTTAAAATTGAGAGTCTTATAAGACTCTTTGGTTATAACCAAAATACATCACAGTAGGCCAAATTCTAGATCAGAATTTTTTAAAAAAGAAAAAAAAAAACCCAGCAGAGTAAGAATATGCTGTGTACCATATGAAGGAAATTGAAAAACAAAACAAAACAAAACAAAAACAAACCAGAGTCACCCCCGTAGAGGTTCCCTCAGGAGAGAAGAGAAGGCTATCAGGAAGATGAAGCACCATGATTTTATCCACAGGAACTCCATCACATGTGTGAAGTGTGATAGGCTTACCGCTTAGAAGAAATTCAGCTAAGAAGGGTCATAGGCAGTGCCAAATTTTAAAAGTAAAAAATAGCTATATTTTCAAAATTTAAAAGGTCCTTTAAATTCATGGAAATACCTACCTTTTTTTGATCCAAAAATTTTATTTCTTTTAGTAGGTTACCTTCAGAGACTGAAACATATTGAATGTGACTTCATTAGACACTAACTGGAGTAATTTAGTACATTTTTTTTCTTTTACTAAACATAGAAAAATAAAAATTAAATATAATTATGTTTTGTATATTCAAAACTGTATCTTGATTCATTTTCTAGAAATACTTGAATAGGGGAAAGTTTGCTCAGTTCTGGAAATTGCTGGATTTTTCTTGATTTTAGCATTTATGCCCATTTATAATTACCTTTTTTTCTCCCTTTCAGACCTTCTCTGTTCTAATTTTGTGATGTTACTCCTAAAATCTCTGTGTATCTACTAACCTAGTTCTTGGGCTGATAGTGAATTTATTTTCTAATTACGGTTGGCCTGGTTTAGGTCAGTTAGTAAGGGGTCTCCACCTATATTTTGAGTTAGGAATGAAATCTTATTATCCTGGTGTACTAGCATGAAGCACAATGAAATATCCAAAGATACACTTTTTTCCTGAATGAACTGAAGCTAAGGGGATGAGTATTGTCTAGCTCTCATTTGGTTGGAGGTCTAGTGTAGAACCATGATGAGCTGATCACTCAATGAGTCTTTGTGGAACATCCTTCCATGTACCGCTTTCACTGGACAAAAGGCCTTTGGTGATTACATGAAAATAAATGGAAAATATATATTTTACCCTTATTAGTCTTATGAGACTAAATTTTAGATTCACCATTATTTTCTCTTCATAGTTCCTCTAAACTTTAGTGATCAGGAAAGTCAATTTGTTCCACTTCTTATACATTTATCAATGGGAAACAATCCTTGGGGGCTCTTAAGATTACATTAAATGTAGTTATCTGGTTTCAAGTGAGTAAGACCCTAATTACTTTTGAAAGAAGGTGCCTGAATGATATAATGATATACCTTGAACCTACATCCAATTTGTTTTACTCAGACAACCACCAATGAAAACATTCAGTGACAGAAATACAATGTGTAGTCTAATTTGGTATGGAATGAATATTTTCAGCAAGGCTAATTCCAGCCTCCTGGAAAAAAAAAAGACTAATCTTTTGTCACTGACACAGTAGGTCAATAACTATATTTATATTCCTCATTGGCACCTGCTATGTTCTCCAGTAATAAACTCACCAGAACATAGGACATACTTACCATGCATAATATGATTTTAAATGTACCATTACATTTTATTTTTTTATTAAAATGTTTTTAAATTTACATTTAATTAACATAATGTATTGTTTCAGGGGTACAGTTCTGTGATTCATCAGTCTTCTATAATACTCAGTGCTCATTAGAACACATACCATCCCCAATGTCCATCACCCCGTACTATTACATTTTATCTACTTTTCAAAGCAAGCACATAAGCTAAACTATTATTTTCATTCATTAAGAAATTTAGGTACAGAGAACTCAAGAATTCACCTAAACAAAACATAAGTTACAGCTAGTCCTAAGACTAAGCAAATTTTATTGCAGGAAATACTTCTGTAAAATCTGCAGTTGAGTGTGAAACTGATTAATGCCCGTGTTTGCCAGGTAATACCTAGAGAAGTTGTTTGGTGGATTGGTTGGTTGGTTGTTTTTATTGTCATTGGGTTTCTAGTCTTTGTGTATAAGAAATTGCAAGATTTTTTTTCATTTCTTTTATTTTTGTTTTTATTCTTACTTTTTCTGGTTTAGGCTTACAGACTGGTTTGGTCTTAGAGCCAGCAATCATGTGAGTGTATGTCTGCATGATACCAGAAGAGTGACTTTTCTTTCCTTTGAGTATTAACCTTAATGTGTCTTATTTTAGTTTTCATTTTCCCTTGGGCAGTGGTCTGAGTGCATACTTTGAAGTCTACAAATTCTCTTGCAAAACTACATGTGGCTCCGTTCAAATTGAATGTTCCTTTCCCCAGCCTCCCAAAGATAATTTCAAAAATTTGATCAGAAGTCATAAACTGGTAGCCTATGAGTCTAATTCATTCAGCAGATGTATTTCTATTGCAATGACTGTTGTGAATTGTATTATTTGGTTTTTACTTCTATATGATTTTTTAATTGAATAACTTCTAAAAATTGGGAAATTTCTTCTAGTAACCTGGCTTCTTGTGAAAACTGAGATTTGCCAACATGAAGTTCACTTAATACAGGGCAGGAATCTTCTAGAGGTAGTCCTTTTACCCATGGCAAGTAGACATTAGTTTACCATAGATTTAAACAACTGCAATTTTTCTTATCTTGGCTCATTTCATTCATATATTATTTGCCTGGTTCAAGTAGCCATTTGAGAGTGTAATATGTGATTAATAGGCATTCAAAGAACATATATATTGGAGGACCATGCTTGTGCTTATGGCTGCAATTTGGCTTAATTTCCACTAAATGAGGTATCTGCTGGATGGACAAAGAAAATCAGTACTCTGAGAAAGCTTCCTTTATATAGCCATAGTTTATTAAAATTCAAAGTGTTTTACCTATATAAAAATAGCTGTTTATTAAATAGAAATGTAAATATGGATTAAATATATATACACTTCCATTACAAGACAACCTGACATTAAAGCAAGATGTGAGGGCTCCTGGATACCACAGTTGGTTAAGCATCTGACTTTGGCTCAGGTCATGATCTCTGGGTCTTGGAATTGAGCCTCACATCAGGCTCCAGGCTCAGCAGGGAGTCTACTTCTCTCTCTCTCTCCCTTTGCCCCTCCTTCTGCTCATACTCACTTGTTCTCTCTCTCTCTTTCTCTCTCATCTAAATAAATATTTTTTAAAATAAAGCAAAATGTGAAAATAAGATATAAGTCTAAATTTGCTCACTATGACTGAAATTTTTTTCTTATTGGTTTATGAAGATAGATTTACTTTCAAGTACACCTTGGCTGTGCACAGTCCTGGGCAAGTCTTGTCTCTTTCCTATGTGTAGTTCTTCTGCTCTTAGCCATGTGCCAGAACCCATTAATGGAGAGCAGTACTGGTTTACCTCTGAGTCTCAGAACTGGAGACCAAGTCCTCTCTGCAGGGGCTGACTTATCTCCTTTTTCTCCTGTAGTCTGCCTTGGAAGTTGCCCTTCAGGGTGATAGCTGAACCCGCTGAGGCTGGCATGTCATAACAAGTCCACCATCTTCTTGCTGTCCCTCTCTCACTTTCTCCTTTTACCTTATCCCAGTGCTCAGCTCTCTTTACCCTGAATGGTCACATGAAATCTAAACCCTCCCAAACCCCACATCTTCCAGTTACATTTCTAAGTAGCAAAGCTTCAAATCACAGCTGTTTCTCAAGAGAAGTTTTTAATGATACCCTCCATTATGCTTTAAACAGGATTAAATAGTGTTGAACAATTTTTCAAAATTCAGTGTAGTTTTTTTAAAAAGCATTTCCTGCTTCATCCTTCCCATAGCCCTAAGGGATGTAGGGACACAGCTGCAATCATCATTTGCTTCAACTCTACCTTTTCTGTTGTTGGGTTTCCTCAGCTGACTCCTCCCGTCTACAGTGGTGCTCCCTACCACTCATTTTTCATAATGAGTTTGGTTTTAGTGTTCTCTGTAGGTGTCACTGGTGTCCCACGTGGCCTTGAGAAGAACTTCATGAAAGGAGAGGATGTCTGAAGTGGAGGAGAAAGAAATACCATTGAAGTTATCACATGTGATAGTGATTCAACCTTCCTCTAATTGGTATTAGTGGCTAGAATGAAGCTGAGAGAAGTAGAGAGGAAGATAAATAGTGATAATCCTCCTTTCATAAAATCACAAAATACAAGTAAAAATATAACTGTATTTCTAACAGGACAGGGTCTATGTAGAAACATCACATAATCCCTGCTACTCTGTGTAGCTGTGTAGCTGCTTTTTAGTAAAAGCAGACTAGGGCATAGTATATAAGCCTACAGTCCTATTCAAGTTAAAATACCTGGATCTTTTCGTTGATTATATCACTTAGATGTGGTATGATCTATTAGTAACATTGCTCTGCCTGGTTTCCTGATTTGAGAGATGGAAATGCTAATAGTACATCCTTCATATGTTGCAGAGATTAAAAAAAGATACATGGAAATTGTTAGGGGAACAACAGGTACATATCAAGTCTTTAATCAATGTTAGTGATACTGTCTGAATTCGATTTTAAGAAGTTGTCGTGAAGTAACATATATAAACACTAACTTAATGAAAAAGACTTTGCATTTGGGAAATAATGCTATCCATTTGACTAATGCCTTGATTTAGTTAAATCTAGGTCCTTCTTGCATTTAACAAATATTTACCAGCACGTAGGTATTCTGATGCCTGCTATGGGACATGTAGGGGGTAGACCCCCATTTCTGTTCATGTGGCTGGGAGCTGGCAAGGGGGAGGGTCCCCTTATGACTGGGCTGCAAAGAGTAATTCATGGGGACTTTGGGGTTGACAAAGCTATTACTAAGAAATTCTTATCTTCCAATTCCACATCAATTCCCATGGTTCATTGTCTCCTGTCAGTATTAATTACTGTGGATTAGGTACACGTGGCTTTTATTATTTTGCTAGTAATGTGGACATTCTCCTTCTTTACACATTGGCAAACAAACATCATGTTCTATTTTCTGATGGCCTCAAATGTCTCCACTAATTCCTTAATGTAAAAGTCAGTGTGTGTAAGGCTGACCACGCTACACTGTCAGGAGGAATCACAAAATTCCTAAGAAAGATCACATACCTGTGTTGTAGTTTATTCAAGAAGAGCATGGGGGTTGGAATTGTATCCCAGTTTGAACACCGAAGCTTCCATGGGGTGACTAGCTGGGCTTCTTTGAACAAATCAGTTGAACTTATCTATGACTGCTTTTTCCTCATTTTTAGAATAAAGCATATCTGGACAGATTCCAAGTGATGTTGGATAGGCGAGGGAAGTTAACATATGAAAAGCACATAGCAAAACACCTAACATAGAACACTCATCCAAAGAATGATAAAAACCTTATCAAAATCACCTTGGGGATAAAGACAAACATTAAAATGACTTACGATTTTATACCTTTTAAGGCCTGGCTTTTCAGAGATCCTGTTACCTTGTTTCAAGTCTTTTATTTAAAATATTAAAACAAGTGGTATTTTGGGTTTTCTTGCTACCAACCAGATTAAAAAAGGGGTAAGGACATTGGTAGGACATAGGATGTGAAAGGATGAACTAGCATTCTAAATGGTATATCCACCTTTCATCAAAAGAAATGGAGAAGTAGTGATTTTCCTGCTTTAGTGATCAATATAAATATCAAAGTCAATATTTGCATTCTTAATAGAAGCCGGCAAGGATACTAACACTTCCTTGGTAAGGTGGCCATAAATTCCATTTAAGCTGAAATAGGCCCAGATTATGTTTGTTTTCCTGGTATCCTTATCATCAGTGTCCCTTTCACGCTTAAAAGAGTTCAGTTTGGAAAATAACTTACATGGTTGCAACATAAAATGGTAGAATTGTTTATTTAGCCTGTGGCAAACTTACGTAGCAAACTGAAAAAAGCACCTGACTGTCCAAATAGGATTTTTGTAATTCTGCTATCTACCAGTCTCATGTGAGGACCTCCATAATCCTCCTGGATCTTGTTGGAAACCTTTGTTATTCTGAGAACCTCCAACATATGAGGAAGCAATGTGATTGACTAGGATTTACTGCTCTGACAGCGATCAGATGCGCCATACAAAATAGTTTTTGTACACCACTGTAAAGTGCTCTCTGCATATCCCACTTCAAGAAAAAATATGAACTTCACTCACAAAGAAATTAAAGGTTACTTTATGGGCTAATAACTGTGAAAATATTTCCCATTCAGATAGCCCCACTACTACATTTAATTAACAAAGTACATGTGCTTGGGAACACATGAACAGATTTTGATTTTTTTTTTTTAGTAAAAGATAATTATCCCAAAGTCACACAGAAAAGCATCCTTTATTTTAGACAGAGTTGTGCTCGCTTCGGCAGCACATATACTATTTTAGACAGAGTCACAGTTTTAAAAAATAAGTAGGTGTGGGCGCCTGGGTGGCTCAGTGGGTTAAAGCCTCTGCTTTCGGCTCAGGTCATGATCTCAGGGTCCTGGGATCGAGGCCCGCATCGGGCTCCCTGCTCAGCGGNGCCTGCTTCCACCTCTCTCTCTCTGCCTGCCTCTCTGCCTCCTTGTGATCTCTCTCCCTCTGTGAAATAAATAAATAAAATCTTTAAAAAATAAGTAGGTGTATTCACAAAGCATGTTAACTTTTTAGAGACTCTCAAAAAAAAAAAAGACTTTTTGTATTTATTTGACAGAGACCACAGTGAGAGAGGGAACATAGGCAGGGGCAGTGGGAGAAGGAGAAGGAGTCTTTCCGCTGAGCAGGTAGCCTGATGCAGGCTCACTCCTAGGACTCTGGCATAACGATCGGAGCCAAAGGCAGACAGATGCTTAACAACTGAACCACACAGGCACCCCTTTAGAGACTCTTAATATGTTTGTATTTTCTTTCTATTCCTTCCAGACAAACTCTTACCTTCACTGACTATCCACCTGTTCTCTAGTCAGTATTTTTATTTATTACCTACAACTCACTTACTTGATCCCAAAGAAAGGTAAGATTTAACTGGGAAATTGAGTAAAGGAAATGGACTGGCTTAAAAGCAAGCAGTGGACACTAGCCATACCTTTAGGGAGTCAGGAGGCCTTTCGCTTACAAAAAGTTGTGGCCAAGAGGCAGGTAAACTACTCCGTAGTCTAACTACTAACTGTCTAAGAAAGTTCTGCCTAATAAGGTTCTTATGTACTCGTAATTAATGATCATGTTGTGGATCGGAGATAGAATCACTTTAAGTCAAAGCTACTGCTATGGAATGTTTAAGTGACATTAAGTTCCATCACATTTACAGTATTAAATCTTGCATGGGGATTTGTCTGGGAGTTGTAGGTGCCAATCACCCACCCACTCTACTCCCTCCCCCCACCCACAGGGCCACTCTCCTGCTTTTCCCACCTGGGTTGAGAGCCCCACCAAGTCACACTCATGGATAAACAATGCCATATGCAATTACTCCTCAGTACTTTCTATTTTTCTGAAATATTTGATTTTATTCCTCTTGTTTAAAATCTTACCACTATATGTAATAATAAAAATAGAAGCAAAAGTCAACATTTTCCTGCATCTCCATTTATATGTCTCTAACACTGGAAATTTGTTTCATTCAAAGCAATTCATTATAATAAAAAGGCATTTATTTGAAGTCTCTTATTTAGGGTCTTCTGTATTGCCCCATGTGAGATAAATGTTACATTGCTCCATGTGGGTAAGTGCTCAAATTTTCCATTTTACTTTCCACATTATTACAGGGACATCAAGTGAAACTGAAATCTTGGTTAAAAGTACATCATTTAAGTAAATTACTGGGACTAATTACCTTTTGGGTAGAATTACACATTTAAGTAAGTGAATACAATTTACAATTGGTACAGGAAGACTATTTAGATAACTAAATTGGAATTTTAAAATCTGATTATTTTATTCATATACAAACCCAAATCCTCTCTTTTATGTTGAGAATTATTCGTGTGCTTTGACTTGCTCTGGAGATTCACATTAAGTCCTTGGACTTTTAATAATTATTTCACTTACACTAACTCACATTTACTAACTCCAAGACCATGTTGTAATATCCCGAAAGAGTTCTCTAAACCTTACAAAATGTTCTTTCTCTGATTTAACTACACAGATCGTTTCCTTAGAGAGGAATGTGCATTATAGTTTACTTCTCTTTTAAAAAGGGAAAATCTTTTCTTACAAAAGAACAAAGCCATGAGTCTGTAGAATGTCCCTTCAGAATACTACTATTGAATATTTTTCATACTTAGACTAAATACTTAGACTACATGCATATATCAATATAAAAAGCATATAGATTTGTGTAGATATTAGCATATAAATCACTCATATGGTTTCATGTCATTAACAACATACATAAGGCTTTTTCAACATATATGATTAAGAGGCTTTGAGTCCAGATAGAAATAATTAACCAGAAAACTGTATAATCTCAGAGATATAAAACTACAAATGCTCTTACACCATCTACTTCATGATACAGCAGCTAGAATAAGCATAAGAAAAATATTTTGACAAATACAATTCCAATTCTGGTCAAAGGGAGGTAAACTACATCTCCTATGTCTTAATTATAGTGGATCCTTTAGGGTAACTACTAGATGACTTGGAGGCTGTCACTTTCTACTGGAAAGAAGAATAAAGTATCCTCCTTTATGTCAAAGATGTGGTTTTATCATTTAGAACCAGAAATAGCTTTAGAAACAATTAGGCCTGTTTTCCAATGCCTATGCATTTGAATTTCAACCATGCAAAAAGCAAAATGTTGAATATCTCAGATAACCTTCAAAATTTAAATAGATACTAAGTTTTCTAATAGGCTAATTCTTTCATCTACCTGATACATTTTATATAAAACATACCATTTGTTGAGCTTTGTTTTGATAAGTTAACTCAAAATTAATGCTATGGTATTGAATTGGAGAAAGCTTTTTTAAAATGACAAAACGCAAAAATCTATAAATAACTGTATTACATAAAAATAAAGCATATAAAATCTACAAACAAAAGACAAAACTGGAAATTATAATTGCTGTACTTTAATAGTTAAGGAATTCATATTCTTAACATGTCCAACATCCATATGAATCAATTGGGGAAAAGACCAATGTCCAATGAATGATTGGGAAGACCAGATGCATGTGGAGAAAAATCTAAACTTCACTTATACGATTAAAACTCAGCTATGTAATATACCTATAATATTCATATAGTTAAATTAATGAAATAATGTGTCAGTGGGGTATCAGGAAAGCCTACAATCTCATGCATTGCTGAGGGAAATATAGATTAATACAACTACAACAGAGGCAATTTGGCAGTATTTCTCAAAATTGAAATGTATAATTCATTTTGCCTAATAATTCCCCTTCTAGGAATTTATTCAATGACCTACACACTATCTAAATGACATCTGTGTAAGATTGATTTGGAAATAAATTGATTTGACCAGTTGGACATTTTATTTTTTACTATGTTCAGTTACCTAGCATATAGTACATCATACATTTTTGTTGTAGTGGAATGTTGAAAAATAAAACCAAAGCTGGGAGCATCCCAATACCTGACTTCAAGCTATATTACAAAGCCATAGTCCTCAGAACAGTAATGTATTGTCACAAAAACAGACACGTAGATCAGTGGAACAGAATAGAGACCCCAGAAATAGACCCTCAACTTTATGGTCAACTAAACTTCAACATAGTAGGAAAGAACATCCAATGGAAAAAAGACTGTCTCTTCAATAAGTGGTTCTGGGAAAACTGGTCAAATCAATTCTAACATATCCCCATTGCCATTAAAATAAGAGAAGTCTTGTGCTGATGTGGAACGAAGAGTGTGTGTGCCCACAAGTGTGTGTGAAGCACACTTGTTCTGTGGAGCTAAGTGATAAAAGTTGAAACTAATGTGTAGGATAAAATCATTGTGTTAAAAATAAGGGGCAGGAAAACAAAAAGAAATCATGCTCAAGTGTCTTTGCTAGGGAGATAAAATTGGCTGGGATTCTCGTAGCAAGAGACAGAAGGGAGATAGACTTCAAATTCTTGGGCTGTGTATCTTAAAATTTGTGCTATGTGGGTGGGTGCTAGTATGTGTTAACTTTGATAGAATTTTGATTTTTAAAAATATACTGTTGCTTTTAGGAATTTGAATTATTCTTCTAGATTTATTTTGTTGTGCATGAAAAGAAAACTTGATGCATGCCCATACTAACAAATCTTATAAATCAAAGGGAGTCAAAATGTTTTTTATAGGCTCATAAAGCAGGGTTTTTTTCCCCTAAGACAATAACATGATGCTTAAAAAACTTAGTGAAACACAAGACATAGGGTACATGACCCTGCTTTTCAACTTATTACATATATAACTATGGGTGGTCACTTAAATTCCATTTCCTCATTGTTAAATAGCCAAAACTTTCTCTAACATACAATACTGTAAAAGTCCAATGACATAATATATATATATATAATTTCTTTGTAATCACACAAGGAATACAAAGGTGAATTATAGGAAAAGTAAATTTTTCAGAAGGAAACCATAATAGAGCGTGTATTTATGATACATCATCAGCAAAAATATTTTATTTCCTTACTTCTGCCTCTAGGCACAAATATCCTCATCACTGCCTTGTATCAAATGCTTCTCTTCCTGTTTCTATCCTATGAACTGTTAATGAATTAATTGTGCCTTCATGCTTCCTTGAAATCTCTCCAGACTGCCTCCTTCTGTATTAAAAAAAAAAAGTAGGTTAATTTCTATACCCAAGCGAAATACATACTTACATATTAATGATTGTGAGATTAAATCCCTTAATAAGATATTTTATGACTCTTTTCTATAACTATGTCAGACTTTCAGAGGAGCTATTTCAGGACAGGTGGGCTTAAAGAATAAAGGAAGATGTGTGATTCCCTTAGAGGGCTGAAGAGGAACTCTGCTCATATGCAAAAGTAGTTAAGTCTGGAAATTGAAGCAAATGTAGGCACTTTTTTTTAAGATGCAGAATGTTCTATCTGAATGTCAAATTTCTGAATGAAAATGACCTAGCCTGATGAAAGATTGAAACAATATCACCATTTAAAGGCAACATGATTTTTAATGTCTTTCATGAAAATCTCATTTTACTGGTAATGGCACTAGAGCTGTGAGAAAGCTACATACAGTTTTTAAAATAAAATGGTATCTAAATGATCTTGCAATGTCTATTAGGACAAGTTTTAACATAAGTTATACTATCAAAAAAAATTTAGAATGTATTATCAAGCTTTTACTCCCCCACTACCACTTCTGCTATTTTCAAGCAATTTCTCAGAATAATAAAACTTTTTGAGTAGAAGCAAGTTCATAATTGGAATGGCTACAGTAGAACTTTCTATGGGTAGACAGAACAAATAATAGATCTGAGAACCAATTAAATATGATTGTTCAGGCACATTAATATTGGGGAATACTTCCACATTTTCAATTTTCACTTTCCATGATTGGTAGCATTTATCTGTTGAGTGGAGGTTCGGTTTGGGCAGAAAGATACCTGGGGAGGAGATAGATAATAGTCAAATTCAGGGGGACTTTTCCTGTACTGGGATCCAATGAAATTGGAGATAAATACTCCCCCCCACTTCAGGTATTGTTATGACATAAGTTATGTCCTAATTATGGCCACTGATTTCCTTCATTCTTATAGTGGAAACCTAACTGCTTTTTACAGTACCTCATCAGAAAGTTCTAGAGAGCAATTGTATTTAATGTGACTTCATTTTAGCAATGTGGAGATAAAATTATTATTTTTCCTTGAAGGGCACTGGAAGTTTGGGGAAGGAAAGTTTAGTTATTATTTTTTCATTTATAATAAATGATGTAACATCAGAAATAGAACCCGACCTGGAGGAAATCACTTGGTTGCTATAACAGTAACTGACCACTGCACTTTTGATTTCCAATTTTTGATCACAGATAGCTTGCTTACCAAGACCATTGTATATTAATTTGTTACTGTTGTCTTACTGTGTAAGTGACTGTCTTACTCCAGTTAGTGTCTAATCAACCTCTGATCATCCATTTCCAGGTGATCCTTAGAACCACCAGGCATCTCAGCTTTGACTTTTAATGTTTCCCTTCTAAATAAGGTATGAAAGGAAATAGTTGGCTTGGTGTTCAACAGAAACAAAAGTGTGTTATCTTTATTTTTTGTTGTAGAGCAAGTCTTTGCTATTCATGAAAGTATGTCTTGAATTCATAAATACCACTATTTTAGAGATAGATGCTGAAGGTACTTACACACATTACCTGAAGAAACTCCTATAACTGTCCTATATTGTAAATATTATTATTCCTATCAATTTACTTTGCATCATAGACCTCGGTGTTGACTGTGAGAAGTAGAAAAGGAATTTTAAATCCTAAAATCAAAATGTATATAATATATTCAGTACTCCTTTTTTATTGTTAACTCTAAAAATATTATTCATTTTCTCTGAGTCATTAACTGTTTGAGAATTTGATGAACTGTCATCAGATGATCTAGCATCCAGTGCCCATTACCTCTAAATTATAAAGATCGATAAACAGTCCCAAAGCTTTAAGATTGATATTTACAGAACTTTTCATGGTTTCTAAGGTGGCCCTAAGTCTTTGTTCTTCCACTAAATCTTGGTGACATAAATGGCAGCGAATCACTCATAGTTTGCATCTGGATTTTTTAAATTATCACTCCATATCAGCATCTGCCCCGTTTTTTTTCTAAATGCTACATAATATTCCATAGTGTATCTGACTAAAATTTATTCACTATCCTCCTACAGATAGCCACGCAGAGCACTCAGTGTCTGCCTATTTGAAGATGTAACACACTTTTCTCTGGTGTACATGCTGGCAAATGGAATCTTATATCAAAGAGTATGGGCATATTTAATTTCCCTAATTAATTTTCCTTCCAAAGAAGTTGTACCAATTTTCATTTTCACCCCAGTTTAGGAATGCCTATTTCTTTATACCCTCATGCACTTAAAATTATCCAAAAGAAATAATATTTGGTTGATGATTTTTAAAGTCCCATTGTTGTTTTATGGTATAATCCTGATTATTAATTGGATTGCATATGTTCTCATAAGAATCTTTTCATTATTTTGTGTCCCATTGTATAGGTTTTTCAGTGAATTTGCTATTTTTATCTTTATCCATTTAACCTTATTCAATGTTTTGTCATTTCCTTATTAATTTGCTTGTCCTTAGTTTCCTTTACGGTATCTTTTGTCATGCAGAAGACTGTAAAGAATGTTGAAAAGGCAGTTAACTTGTAGCATGAGGACATGCAGTGGAAACATAACTCTTGATAAAAAATACAACATGAGAGATCCAAGAACCTGTCAAAACATTTCTTTATCCTCAATATTGGTGATATTCAAAGGTTTCAGAAGATAACTCCCATAAATATAAAAGAATACATACATATATTCCTCCATTTAAGGTTGTAATCTTTACAACTATGTTCTTAGATAGCTAAAACATCACTCCTATGTGAATGAGAATAAAAGAAATAAATGTGGCTTGAAGAATATTGAGTAATCAGAGTTCCATTTTAAAAATCTTACCTTGTTTTTCATCAACTCTGTAACACTTCTCACTAAATTGTCATTGTCATAGTCACATTATTTTCAACTTAAATAATCCTGAGGTTGAATGGATTTTTACTGAAACACCAATTTCAAGGATCAATGTTAAGGGTGTTTAAGGGGGGATGAATATAATGGGTGGACAGAGCGTTCATGAGAGCTTTTGGGCACAGATGGTAACCATAGGAAAGTCCAAGGCAATGCAGAGAGTGACTTTGGCATGTCCATGGTGGTGTCTAAGGCATAACCAAGGCTACAGTGGAAACTTTGGGTTACAGGGTGACGATAAAATTCATGTAAATTGATGAGTAGACAAGATGAGAAGTGAAGAGAGTTTGAACTCATGTTGAAAGGGTAGATAGAGGAGAGAATAGTTTTGGGGCCTACTTAAGTAACAGAGGAATCCTCTTTCCACTTCCTCAGTGAGCCTGGCAGGGAAATGAGTCTTGGATAAGATAAAAAGTATGAGCAGGTCAGGTGGAGGAAGTTTCCTCCAGGCTTCTTTGTAATTGGGATAGGGTAGCTTTAAGACATATGTTCATGGCTCAGCAGTAGACACCTTTCTTAGTCTCAATTTGTGTTTTAGGGTGTGTGTGTGTGTGTGTGTGTGTGTAGGGGGAGGCAACATGATTTGAAAGTAGCTGGTTGAAGAAGGGGAAGAAGCAATGCTCTAGAATCTAGAAGTACTAAGTCAGGTATTGAAAGATAACTGCCAATGATCAAGCAATTAGGCAAATGTTTCCCTACTTTCTTGTTTGTTTAGACCAAGGGTCACACTCATTGCTTATTGACTAAATCCTCCTCACAGAAATCTTGTTTGATCTGCACAAGCTTTAACTATTTTGAGTCAACATACAAGAAATTGCACATGAGGATTCCTGGCTTCTGTGTGAAAATTGGAAGTTCTGGAAACCTGCTCCTCATTCCCACATGGTAGCAGGCAGTGGAGCTGAAGAGTCATTTCTTGATGGAATTTTAGTGCCCACTTCTTCATTCTCACCACATGGCTTGCTTCTTATACATGGCTTGTTTCACTGGGAGCTGTTTTTCTTTCTTTCTCTTCTCTTTTTCTTCCCTCTTCTCTTTCTTTTCTCTCTTTCCACTTTCTCCTCTCCTTTCTTTCTCTCTTCTCATCTCTTTTCTCATCTCATCTGCCTGACTTCAGTAAGCAGTTTGGAGAATTCAGGATAGGGTAAGAATCAGTATTAATCTTTGGGACATATAGGTATGAGTGTGTGTGTGTGTGTGTGTGTGTGTGTACACATATATATGCATGGACATCTGATTCAATAGTTACCAATAAATAAAAGATAAAGGTCTATAACTTTACCCTTACACTCAAAGAAAAAGAAAAGCAAATTTTAAGTGACTTTCATGCCTAACTTAGATGATTCTTTGAAATTAGCAGTGTCAAACCCATTGCCACACGACTAATATCATTTGGAGGTACATGAAGGACCAAAAATGACCACAAAATGACTAACTGGAAACCTGCACCACAACTGCCACTGCGGAGTCTTGTTCTAGATGACAATGCAGACATAGCGTTACCTCTTAAAGACATGAGGGATTTGTGTCAGGGTAAGTCTAGTCTTGCTAGGAGGGAGGTGATTGTCCTAATGGTGACTGGAGATTCTAAGGCAGAAGTTAGAGATAAGCAGCACTCTCAAAGGTGGGGGACCGGAGGACAGGAATTTACAGGATTTACTGAAAGACTCTCTGGAAGGTGTTAACTTTTCAGGTGTGTTACCCTTCAACTTTGGCAAAAGTCCTATATTGTGTACAGTTCTGTGTGTTTTTTAATTTAATAAGTTAGTTTCGGTGTCTTAATGTGCTTATTCAGACATGGAAGCATGGTTTGCACATGTATTTTAGTCATCTAAAATTACATCTTGGCATGCTTTCTATACCCCTACACAGAGAGCCCCCTCAAGGGTGTTTTCTTCCTTATTTCTATTGCAGAGTGTGCTCTGGATGTGCTATATTTTAAGTAACCGGTCTTTTCTCACCTGTCCTTAAACAGTGTGGGAATGAGGGACAACAACAACAGAAACATCATTTGTTGGTACTATGCCACTCCCAGAAAACGGGCATTTTTGTAAGACAGCCTAGTGTAAAAGGAGGTCCTTTCTATGGTGTGTGTGACGATGACCCCGTGGCTCAGGCTACTCCAGGCCCTGCCTGGTTATTCTCAGAGCTAACTTGTCTATGGCACAGTGATTGGAAAACGCTGCGTCTGTATATATTTTTAAATTTTCCTCTCCAGAAGTATAATTTTGTTTTCCCAGCATGACTCTTCAAAAACTGTTATATCCTTGATAGTCTGCAAGTTTGTGTTGTGAGAGACCAAAGGTCCAGCTAGAAAAAGACACGTGTTCCACTCTGACAACCATATCTGCTTTTGTGTTACTTTGACTTACCTTCCCAGTGGAGAGTCAATCTTCATGTGATTCTCTGAGTATATTCTGTTATCAGTATTGGTAGAATAGGATAACTGGGCCAACGCAGAAGCGAAGGAAAAAAGTGTTCTGGAACCACCCGAGGTTCTAAGCTGTGAAGATGTGCACATTTGATGTGCCACTCCAACTTGTTCCCAGAGTGGAGCAGGTTTCAGGATTCATCCAGTTGTTTAGGCCATGGGTCAGGCAAGATCATGCACCACACCAGGGAGCGCTGATCTTCCTTACACATTGGGCACATTCCTTATACTTTCTCCACATAGAATATATTGGGACTTCTCTGGGCAAAGTTTAAGAGATGAGAGCTATTTTTTGTTTTTTCTTCTCTACCCTTTCCTATGTTTATTTACGCCCTGGTATCACCTTTTTCATTCTCCCCTGACTTGTATGTTTTACGTTTCCCATTGGTTACTAAAATTTACCAGGCCTTTCTTCTCTGAAAAATGTCCCAGTGTTCCAAGTTCATTTCTGCTTTCCACCAAAAACTTTACCATTTTTTGTTTATTTGTTTGTTTCTTTAATCACAGCTAAGAGGGAAACTTTCTTGAAGTTGGAATGGCTATCGTATCTTGCTTAAGCTTCCTGGAAATACTTGCACTTAATCACCTACGTGAATGCTGTCTTGGGTGAAATCTCAGGCTAAGGGTGACAGAGCAGGCGGTGTTAGCCAGTGGGGCAAGGTATTTGCCAGGCTCCAGGAAGCCTTCCCACACTCTTTACATGGACCCCAACTGCAGATCTATCTCTGGGTCTGCCGGCTCCAACTTCCATCAGTGTCTTGACCTAGCAGTGAAGGGAGAAAACCAATACTGCTGTTACACATTACAAGCTAAGCCAACTAAAATGTTTTCAAGAGCACATTTTACAATTTCCAAATTATGGTGGCACTTTGTTTATCACTCTTAGCTTTCACTGAGTTTTTATCATTTTGTTTTTAATTGGTGTCTTGACAAGTAGGCATTAAAGCACAACACTGTAAACCCTGATTCTGACAGCAACACAGGGAAACATTTGGTAGCAGGAGGGTAGAAAATCTGTATATTCTGATTATTTGCACATTTAGACTATACATGTTATTTGAGTCTTCCATTTGGATAAGTAATTGAGAATTATTTACATTTGATCCTTTTAGTATTAAATCTAATCTTTTGTGGCCTAAATGTCTCAAGATGTGTATGAAGTGTTAAAGCAATGATAAAATAAGTTGAAATGAATTGTATATTCAAAAAAGTTAGGATTACTAGTGAAAATTACAATGTAATTACAAAAATATGTTATCAATGTGTGAGGCCAAATTTTATCGACAGACCTAGCAAATAGTTCTAATAACAAGGTTAATGAAATGTAGTAAAAACATTGACCTTGTCTGAAAAATAGGGAGCATGTGTGAAGCATATGTGTATGGGGAAATGTGTAAGAAATATTAAGGAAGTTATTTTGATTACAAAACTTGGAAATATCTAACATTATGGATTCCTATATTCTGTAGAAGTTTCATAGGAATAGATATAGTATTCATGTAAAATTGGTTCTTTTGTAATCTTAAAAGCCTGCCAGTCAGTAAATATTACTTTTCTTATTAAGTATGAATGAATTTTGTTCCCCCTACCTTTCTGACTCCTTCAAAAAGTCACTCCCTGCAGTGAATCATTACCGAACCCCTTGGCCATGTTTTTCAAAACCACTTTCAAAACTACCATCTCATTTTCATACATTTACACAAGAGATACATAGTAGGGTATGTTTTGTCTTTTTACAGATAAGGAATTGATGCCCAAAGAGGTTACATGTCTTGCTTGAGCACTGAAGTCGGTACCCAAACCTCATTTTCTCTTTTCTAATTGAATAAAATATCTGTGTTCTACTGCTTTCTAGAATAACAAGCCATCATATACATAGAGTGTTAGAGCAATGAGATAATAATTTACTTATATTCGTGTATGTATATAAATGTATATATGTGTGTATCTACATACGTAGCCTTCGTTGTGATGTTGAGACGTATCACTGAAGGGAGACAGATATCACATTTCAGTTTAGGAAGATCATAAATCCACAATGTGATTCAAATGATGGTGTTTTTATGAGTAGGCACTAGTTAAAATAGTTTAGATTTTTTTTGCATTTTTCATGCATGCTTCTTAGATCTATATTTCCCTCAGCCAATCCACTTTTCAGATAACATGTCTGTTTCCACAATACACATTTTACATTTTCTTATCCTCTATTTACCTCTCCTTTTGTGTTATCATTTCTTCAAATCAGTAAGCTCAAATATCTAAGCCTTTGTTTTCATGTATCTTTCAGCACAAAAATGTAAATGTGTACACAAGAATGGAATATTATGGGACTTTGGGGATAGTATTTAGTCACATTCGGAAGATAAAGATAAATGTTTTAATAGATAAAACAATCTGAGAATTTGAGATGATGTGTAGAGAATCTGTTTAAGAGATAAGTATAATATCGTTATAAATAATACAAGGAAATCTATAAATGGCTCCTCAGAATAACAAAATATCTTTTTTTAAAAGATTTTATTTATTTACTTGGCAGAGAGAGATTACAAGTAGGCAGAGATGCAGGCAGAGAGAGAGGAGGAAGCAGGCTCCCTGCTGAGCAGAGAGCCCGATGTGGGGCTCGATCCCAGGACCCTGAGATCATGACCTGAGCCAAGGGCAGAGGCTTTAACCCACTGAGCTACCCAGGCGCCTCATAACAGAATATCTTAAAAGTAACATCTGTAAGGCCTATTACAAACAAGAGTAATAACAATAAGTTGAGGTATAAATTTATTTTTTTTTCTTTTCCATCACTATCACAGGGTAAGACAGTATCATTTTTTATCTGAAGTGGTCTAATTCCATTATTTCCCCTAAAACATTCTTTATACTTGAGCCGGGATGATCTTTCTAAACTGAAATGTGATTATATCTCTCTCCTTCAGTGATATCTCAACATCAAGATGAAGGCCAAATTCCATATTAAGTTTGATTAATATGGCTTTATGTTGTAATTGTAGTCCTCCAGTCCATGTAGACATGTCTTCTCCTGACTGGCACACCTTCTCTATTCTAGGGCCTCATGCCTACTTACATCCTACTTGAAAATCGCATGATCTTTAACACCTTTCCTGAAAAATAGAGCTGAGTGTAAGGCATGCCGACAGTAACCTGAATAAATCCCTATCTGATAGTTTATCTCACAAATTAGAATGACTTACGTATTTTTGTTCCCACTTCACTGTAGGCTCCCTATGAGTACACAGTGATATTTGTTCATCAGTATATCTTATGATCTAAGAAATATGTTTAATAAATATTGCATTGATTAATGTCTATAGTTATATTTTATCTCACAATATGATGAACTGTGAATATCTTGGCAAGTACAATTGCTGTTTGGCATTGTAAATAGTGTGTGTAGTGAATGAACATGGTCATTTGTGTCCAGTTAAATTTATATGTATATATATTAAGTTATAGGTTTATACTGACTCTCTAAGTATATGCCATACAGTTATATTTTTTTTGAGTTATTTTAGTTTTGATTATGACATAGAAGATACTGAAACCAAAGGAAATATTACATGAATTAATGAAACAATACAGTATAATAACATGAGGCAACTTATTTTAAAATAGGCATTTATGCCTTAATAATAGCATTCCTGATCAGCTTTCTGTCAGAGTTAAAGTGGAATGTATAATAATAGGCCTACTTTATAGAAAAGCATTGATAAAGAATTTTCATGGTTGATGATAAATTTGAGCTGGCTTCCTACAAAACAAATTATTCATCTATACAGTGACTTTCTCAAAGAGCACATTTGCATGATCTTCAAGTTCACCGCTGGAGAGACTCTAAATAATAATCAGGCCATAAAGCCAGAGAAAGGCATTTTAGATTGCCATATAATTTGCACTGAGAACTTTGAGAATTCCAGTGGAGGCTGAACATTAGTAATCCTTCTTGGATAATAATGGAAATAATTAGGAAGGCTTCAAACAGCCTGTCTCTGTAAAAGTTTAGTGTCCTAAATGTGAGAGAGCAAGAACATTGAAAGTTGTTTAATGGCTTTTTTGAACAGATCTAATCAGGCAAGTTTTACCCTCTGACACAAATTGGGTCTTGGCTGATGAAAATTGAAGCTACTGTTGCAAAGAACATTCAGATTCTTGCATACTTTTTACCTGCTTAAACAAACCATAGAGAAAAGTAATGACATACCTGCCTTAAATCACTTGGCCTTTCAAATTTGATATTCATTTAGAAGAAAACTGGAAATCTTTTCAAAGTGAGCAAAAAGAAAATATTTCAAATGTCCCTGTATGTTAATTTTATAACTCTTTCATAAGCCACTTACATAGTCAAAGCAGAACCTTAATTATACTAGAAAAAACCTTAATTATACTAGAAAAATTAAGATAATAGTCAGAAGAACTAACTCATACTTGACATAACTCATACCCAATCCAGAAATCTTACAGAGAGCATGAAATAACCTGGAGAGGGACCATTTCTGGGCCTTATGGTTATTCTGGAGTTTGAAAACTGTTTGCTAACATTAATGCTTCATTTTACACATTTAAGAGTTCATATCTATGAGAAAGATAAACTTCAAAGTCTTAAGAGAGGTATTCATTTAAACTAAGCAATGCTAGAAATTTGACTACTACACTTTAAGCTCTCTAATAAATTTGGATGACTTGTATGTTAAAATTTATTACAAACATTAAAAAGTTGTGGACACTACTCACACAAACTAACTTGAAATGTATTAAAGACTTAAACGTAAGATCTGAAGCCATAAAACTGCTAGAAGGAAACAGGAAAAAAGCTCCTGGACGTGCATCTTGGCAATGATTTTTTGGATATGGTAGCAAAAGCACAAGCAACAAAATAAAAAATAAGCAAATGGGACTACATCAAATTAAAAAGCTTCCACACTGGGTGGCTCAGTCAGTTAAATGGCCAGCTCTTGGTTTCGGCTTGGGCCATGATCTCAGGATCCTGGGATCTACTCCATGCTCAGTGGGGAGTCTGTTTGAGGACTCTCACCCCTGCCCCCACTGGGGCTCATGCTCTCTCTTTCTCTAAAATAAATCTTTAAAAATAAATAAATAGAAATAAAAAGTTTCCATACAGCAAAAGAAATGATCAACAAAGTGAAAAGTCAGTCCACAGAATGGGGGAAAATCTTTACAGATTACATATGCTAAGGGGTTAATATCCAAAATATATAAAAACTCCTGTAATTCAATAGCAACAACAAAAAAACACTCCAATTAAAAAAGGGCAAAGGACCTAAATAGACTTCTTTTCCAAAGAAGACATTCAGATGGACATAGACACATGAAAGGTGCTCAACATCACTTATCATGCAGGAAATGCAAATCAAAACCACAATGACCAATTTCCTCATACCTGTTAGAGTGGCATCTTCAAAAAGACAAGAGTAATAAAGGTTAGTGAGGATATGGAAAGAGGGCAACCTCTGTGCACTGTTAGTGGGAAGGTAAATTGGTGTCCGTGCTGGAAAATAGTATGGAGGTTCCTCGGAAAATTAAACCTAGAACTACCATATGATCCAGAAATCCCAGTTGTGATTATACATCCAAAGGAAATGAAATCACTATAGAAGCGATATCTGCCTCTTCATGTTCATTGCAACATTATTCATAATAGTTAAGACATAGAAATAATGTAAGTGTCCATCAAAGGTGAATGGATGAGGAAAATCTGGAAAATTACACACACACACACGGAATATTCAGCCATGAAGAAGGAAATCCTGCCATTCGTGGCAACACAGATGAATCTTGAGAGCATTATACTAAGTGAAACAAGTCAGAGAAAGACAAATACTATATGATGTCATTTATATGTGGAATCTAAAACAAGAATAAAAGAGATCTGATTTGCAGTTACCAGAGGCGGGGATGGGGTGTGGGGGTGGGGGTGGGGAGAATTGGAGGAAGTTAACGAAAAGGTACAAACTTCCAGCTATAAGATAAATAAATACTAGGAATGTGACATAAACAACATGATAACTATAGCTAATATTGCTGTATGGTATATTTGAAAGCTGCTAAAAGACTAGATCCTAAAAGATTTCATCACAAGCATAAAAACATTTTTTTCTTTTGTTTGCATATCTATAGGAGACAATAGATGTTACCTAAACTTTATGTGGTAATCACTTTATAATATATGTGAGTCAGATCATTGTTGTACCCCTTAAATTTATACAGTTCTGTATACCTATTATCTTGATAAAGCTAAAAGAAAAAATTCAAATTTGTGGAAATAGTTTTCTATGTGTTCTAGAAACTAAGACATTTTTGTAGAATCTCAGTAAATTTCAATAAGACACTTCTTGGATGTATTCAGGCAAAGAATTATCTTTATGCTTTTCTGATAAGTAGTAGTTTGTCTTTAAGCACATCTTCTCTTCTGAAAATTATAGGCAGAAAGATGAATAGTTGATTTTTAATAGACTCTGTGTATGTGTATATGTGTAAATTTTAGTGACATCTATTGGTTTTAGTTTCTAGGAAAAAGCTAATTCTAGGGGCGCCTGGGTGGCTCAATGGGTTAAGCCTCTACCTTCAGCTCAGGTCATGATTTCAGGGTCCTGAGATGGAGCCCCGCATCGGGCTCCCTGCTCAGCAGGGAGTCCACTTTTCCCTCTCCCTCTGCCTGCCTCTCTGCCTACTTGTGATCTCTCTCTGTCAAGTACATAAATAAAAATCTTTATAAAAAAAAGCTAATACTGGTGAAATCAGTAAGTGATACAATAGTGTTCCTATCTGAAATGGGATGGCAATGGAAATCTAATTGGATTAACCAAGTCCTCATGGAAATACAAACATATATCATTGTAAATCTACTTAGGGAAAAGATAGTGAAAGTAGAAATTTTCTATCATGTTTCCCATATAAACCAGTTCTCAATTTACACTTGCCATGTTGCTAATAGGTCTTGGGAAAATAGATCTTAAAATTCAAATGAAATATTTATTTTTCCATTTTTTGTTATTTTAACAAATTCCAAGTTTTACATTGATGCTTTATCTTCCTCTTAAATGGGACTTCTTCATGGCCTCTCTATTAAATTTCATTATTTGAGATTGCCTTTTAGCCCAATTTTAAGAGCTGTTAGTATTTTATAAGCTATTCTTCACCTTTCTGATGCTATTAAGTATCTTCACAACGTATTAAAAAATGTCCTTCTTTAGGTTTTGAGTTACAATCACTTGAACAAAAAGCCACACAAAAGAATTTCAGAAGCTCAGAAATGCGCCTTAAATTATTCTCTTCCTTATGTTGTTTTCAAGCTCTAACAAGCTTCCTTAACAGATTTAAAATATTACCATTGGGATGACTCTTTTTTTTTTAAATTTTATTTATTTGAGAGAGAGAGAGAGAATGCATATGAGCAGAGAGTAGGGGTAGAGGGAGAAGCAGACTTCCTGCTTAACAGGGAGCCCAGATGCAGGGCTTGATCCCAGAACCCTGGGATCACAACCTGAGCTGAAGGCAGCCACTTAACCAACTGAGCCACCCAGGTGCCCCTGTAATGACTCTTTTGAGCAAACAAGAGGTATTATTGCCAGAATGCTATTATTCAAGTATGATAGATAACATATATAGGAACATCTGTATAAACTCTCAACCACGATAGCCTAGTCCAGCTGTGGGCAAGTCTAAGAACTAGACAGCTTTTTGATATTTTGAACCTACTCTTAAAATTTTCATTTTCTTTTGGAACTCTGTCATTCTCTTCACCATTCTGTCTTCTAATATGTTTTATTTTGACGAGTGTCCAATCTCCTTTATTCTCTGTCACTCTCTTAAAACTTTGTTAGGTACACATTGCCATCATTTTTCTCTCATCAGTATTCTTCCTGCTAAAATTTGTCCTTTTCTCACAAATATCCAAACAGAACTCTCTAGAACCAAACCTAAACTTAACATCTTATATAAAAATTAACTCAAAATGGATTATAGACCTAAAGGTGACATAAAAAATAACTATAAAACCTCTAGAAGAAAACACAGTAAAAATTTTTCCTTTGCTAAGGTTAGACAAGGAGCTCTAGACATGACACCAAAGGCACAATCCATAAAAGACAAAAACTGATCATCTAGACCATCAAACTTAAAAAATTTTGCTCAATTGTATGATCCCTATTAGGGGATCAGGGTCTATTTAGAGTATCAAGTTTTCCATTGAATGACAAATATTATCAAATCACATATCTGAGAAATAATTTTATCCAGAATATATTAAGAATTCTGATGCAATTTAAAAAAATCAGAAAGTAGGCAAACCATTTTCACAGACATTTCTCCCAAAAGGGTATAGAGATGGCAAATACATATAAGAAAAGATGTTCACCATCATTAGTCATTAGGGAAATGCAAATTAAAGCTATAATAAGATATCATTACATACCTATTAAAATGACCAAAGTTTTTTTTATCTTTTTTATTTTTTATTTTTTTATTCTTTGCCCCAGGGGTACAGGTCTGTGAATCATCCGGCTTACATCTTTCACAGCATTTACCAAAGCACAAACCCTCCCCAATGTCCCTAACCCATCCACCCTATCCCTACCCTCCCACCCTAAAAATATGGTATCAAGTGTTGACAAGGATACAAGGCAACAGGTTTTCTCAAACATTGTTGATGGAAATGTAAAACGTCATAGCCATTCTGGAAAGCAGCTTGGCTATTTCTTAAAAAGTTAACAGACGTAATACACCCCAGCCCTCCTGAGTATTTATCCTAGAAAACTAAAAGTATGATCACATGGGAACATGTGCACAAATATTCACAGTCACTTGGTAGTAGCCAAAAGCTGGAAAGCACCCAAAGTTCAACTGGTGAATAAAGTTTGATACAATACATACAAAGAAACAAGCTAGTGATACACAAAATGATTTAGAAGGATTTTGAGGGTTTTATACTAAGTGAAAAAGCCAATCTGAAAAAATTGTGTATGACATGATTCTGTTTATATAACATTATTGAAATGGCAAAATCATACTGATGGATAGTCAGTTGCTGCCAGAGATTAGGGTTAGGGAGGAGGGCATAACTGTTAAGGGGTAACAAAAGAGAATGTCTTTGTGTTGATGAAGCAGTTCTGTACTGTAACGGTAATATGTACTGTGTGGTGATGTTTAAACAAATTTACACTTGCGATAAAATTTCAAAGAACTATACACATAAAAGCAAGCAAGAAAAGAATGCATTTAAAATATATATAAAGTCTGAGTTTATTGTACTAATGTTGGGGCATCTGGGGGGCTCAGTTGGTTAAGCATCTCACCCCTGATTTAGGCTGAGGTCATGATCTCAGGGTCATAAGATCAAGCCCTACATTAGTTTCCACTCTGGGCATGGAGCCTGCTTGAGATTCTCTCTCTCCCTCTCTCTTTGCCCCTCTCCCCACTTGTGTGTGTGTGTACTTTCTAAAATAAGTAAATAAGTAAGTAAGATTATTGTACCAATATGAGATCCCTGCTTTTGACCATGTACGGTGGTTATGGAAGATTTGATCATTGGGTGAAGCTGCTTTAAAATATACCAGAATGCTCACTATTATTTTGAAACTTCTGGAAGGCAACATATTTCAAAATAAAAAGTTGCAATTAAAAGAAAGAAGAGGGCACTGGATATTTAGGGACAATTAGAAGTCTGTCATGCTCAATAAAAAGATTTAAGGCCTTGAACAGGATCACACTTTTTAAATTTCATATTTCCCTAATACTATCATAGCTTAAGCAAAACTGCATTTAAAAACATATGAATCTAGAAGAGAATGAGGTGATTTAAAATTAAATTGCCAACTAAATATCTTGGGATGTTAAACAGTAGTTATATTCTTAAATTTCATTCTTAATATATTGGTTTTAATTGATGTTAATAATTTTAGTTCATGAAAAAGTAATACTTAAGAAAAATCAGTTAAAAACTACAGTATGTTTATATTAATTACTTGAATAATTTCAGCAAGATCACTTAGGTTCTAATTTATCATATTAGTCTTTGTCAACAAAGATTTTCAAGGAAAAATTATATTAACTAATAACTTCAATTAAATTACTCCATATAAACTTCTCTGAGGTTAAATATTTTTTTTATTTTCAGACACCTGAACAATTGGATGAATTTGGACATTAAATCCTGACCTTTGGTCCTTAGATATACTTCCCATGCTTCAAATATGATTGATTGCTTGTTGAGTCCAATTATTTCTCCAATGCCTGTGGGATTCTTTAAAACCCCTAACATTTGCAGGAAATGACCTTTATCCTACTCCATCATGCAACAGCTGTCAGAGATGTTTCTGCTGCCCATTCTCTGTCATGCAGAGATAGGGTTTATTCAGTAAAACCTCTGTTGTTGGGCCAGTAAAACTGCAGAGCTTCATTTTTTTAAGACTCTTATTTTGACATTGATGAAGATACCAGGTGACAATAACAAAGATAAATGTTAGTGATTACCACATGAGACTTATATATGCTCCACGTCTTGCAGCAATGGAGATAGTTGGAAGCTATGTAAATACTACAAATCCTAAACTTTTGCCCATATTAAGACTAAATATTTGGATTGAAACCAGGAAAAAAATTTAGTTGTCAATTACCTGGCATTAGGCTGAAAATTCCCCTTACACATAAATTCTTAAGAATGCAATTAAGGGCCCCAGGAAGCTGGCACCTTGTTTGGGGCTTGGTTTGAATTAAACTGATAATCAGAATCATCAGAGGAGTCTTGAGAGAAAAGGGATTGACTGAGCTGTTTTGGTTGTTTTTCCCTAAAACATGAAATCTACTTTTAGATCAAACTATTCAGTTTCAATTCAAGGTAGGAAATAATAGCCTAGGAGATTATGTGCTTTTGCCATTTTTTTTTAAATATTGATTCTTTCTTTAATACCACTGGTTTTTCTCAAGCACTGGGTGTTTCCTGGCCAGTTGGTCACATTTACTACCAGGTGATTAAAATCTACAGTATATACAACTGGTATAGGTTTCCTTGGCCACTGTAGAGGTTGCATCCTCATGGAAATTTCCAGAACGAGGGCCATGGTAGCAGCTCTCTATAAGTGAGCAGGAGTAACCGTAGTGGTCTCACCTATAAGGTGACTGGGAAGAGCAGACAGTCAGGGTACTAAGAGTCCATGCAATTTCCAATTAAAAAAAAAAAAAGGAATTTCCCTCTAAGGTTAAAAGACTTTAGTCTATTTCCTCTTTAAAGAAAGTTGCTCTTCACCTTTTCTTTTTTTCCTCTTCCTTGTCTTTTTAGGAGGCCCAGCGTTACCTGAAGTTGTACTCTGACTTTCTCTCAAGAGCTTTCCTTTGCACACTAGGAGCTTTCCTATGTAGAGGATTTGCTTTACTAGAGGACAATTTTCCATACTTAATTCTGGGACGAAAGCCAATGGAGCTAGGTGTTTGAATCAGTACCAGTCTTTGTTTTGTAATTTCTTCCACAAATTGAGATACTGTTTTACAAATTATGAATACATCCCCAAGCCATTTACTGTATTTTTGAAGGACAGTTTCTAATAGATGGATGGGATTCTATTTAATGTCACTATAAAAATTTATTTGGTCTGTGGACATTTAGATACTTTCCAATTTTATGATATATAAATTTGTAATGAGCATTTTTATATAAAACGTTGTCATCTATAATTATTTCCTAGAATTGGACTTATGGCCAGAAACTGGATAAACAGTCTTCCTTTTTTGGGTTGCCAGGGTTATTGTATTTATTCCCATAAATTTATTAATTCTTTTTTTTCCTATTATATCCCAGCTAGATTTTAGAAAGTAGTAAGTACTTTGGGACATATATCCTAAATGTAAAACCCTATAAGGTAAAGTGCTAAATACTTTTTGATAAAGTAAGGACAACTGGATAAAAGGCCATCCAGAGAAAGCCAAAGAAGATTTCTGAGTTTCAGACAAATACCCTGAGGCACTCTGTATTGGGATTCACACTCTGTGAAGAGTATAATTAAATGAACAGGGTACAGAATGATCCTTTGTTTTTCTGCTAAGACAATGTGTTCTTTATCACGTTCCTTGAACTAACCTATGATTTTAAATAGTTCCTTAAATATATTGAGGATTGCTTAACTGAATTTATTTAATCTGTGGAAAACATCAATAGCAGGTTTCCCTCCCAGCCACCAATGGCATCAAAATAGCAAGCGAAAATGGGAAATACACAATGGCAGTGATGTGCTTTAAAGAGCAGTCAGCAGACATAAGGAAAAACAGGAATGACATGATAGGAATAAGAATCTGGACACCGTGTAGAAAATTTAGTCAAATCTCCCTTTAATGTTTTCCCTCTTATCCCTCTCCCTGCCCCCATGCTTAGGAAAAGGATCACAAGGCATTAGCTCCATATACACTGCTGTAATCCCCGCAGAGATGGAGGGGAGCCCAGCGGACCTGGGCACTTTTTTTGTGAACTTTTTGCACCGATTCTAATTTCCACTCCAAAGGATAATCTTCATTTCTTTCAATATTCAAAAGCTAAAAGAAATTTAGCTTTAACAACAAGCTAAGGTAACAATTGAAAAAACGATTTCTGGAAGAGGAATTGGTGCAAAAGCAGAGGGGCAAGCAGGGGAGACTGGAAAAGAAAAAAACAGGACAATAAGAATGTACAAAGGTTAAAAGAAGAAAAAGTCAAATTATAACAACCTTAGTGTTGTCTCTGTTCAGCTCTTACGCTTTGTCTGATTTTATTTATGCTTGCATTGTTGGTGTGCATTCGGATTCACTTTTAGTTTTGGCTTATAGCTTTTCTGTTATACTCACAGGGTCTTGTGATTGGCAAACCACCCACACTTATGTACTTCCAAACACGCATGGTGCATATATGAGTCTACACAGGTACTCAGAAGAAGAGAAAGAAAGGGGAGACAAGTGATGAAAACGAAAGCAAAAACAAAAAACAGCGAAACAGAAAAAAGTATTTAGCAAATTAGAAGTAAATAAAGAAGAAAATAAAGCCTATGTGGAAGAAAGAGATAGAAATAGCTATATGGAGGATTTGTGGGTCTGATTCATCTTCCAAAGATTGAAAAAAAGGATTTGAACTCAGATCTGTGCCACTGAAGCCTGTATTTTAATAGCTGTAGTATTATATCTTTACATTTAATTTGTATTTGCTTAGTAATTTTTATGAATGAAGTGCTGTTAAGTTCTATAAGAAGGAAAAATGTAATGAGGACATATCCCTGCTTTCCAAAAATTTAACTTGCTATTCCCTGAAGACCTAACTGAATAGAAAAATTTTAAGGATATTTAATTATCATTTTACCAACATATATTTAGTGGCTTTTGTTCATTACACACTGTGCAAGGCAATAGAAATACAAAATAATCATAGATGATAAATAGGTAGAATATAATCTTTGTCCTCAATAATGTACAATATGGCTAGAGAGTAGATTAGTTTTACAATGAGGGATGAGAACTCACAAGAGTGAACCTAACCCAAATGGGGTGGGGCCTAGGGAGAACAGGGTACGGCTTTCTTTTAGAAGAGCTATTCTGAGTTGATCCTGGCAAAGTTAGTAGGATGACAACAGCACTGCAGAGAGAAAGGGTGGAAATTATAAAAACATAGAGAAAATACAGTACAGCAGAGGCACTGAAAGGTATTTGATTTTGCTCAAGATAGTTCCAAAAATGATTTGAGAAAAGCATGTTGGAAATGAAGTCTAGGGCCAATCTTAGACCCTCTTGCAAGACATGCAAAGATTTAAGCCTTAACCTCTACTTAATTAGGGAGCCTTGAAGGCATTTAAAAAGTCTGATTATTAGCACTGAGTGAAATTTATATCAAATGTTATACAAAGAACAGTGAGATTATCAAAAGGCTAAGATCAATTAGAAAGGCAGGAAGAAAAGTTGTAAACATCATCAGATATCCAGGACCTTGGTAGAGAGTGACAAATATCTAAGTGTTCACACCACCTTAATATATTTAATAGCCACTCATCACACTTCACAAAAGCAGCTCATGTGGCCTTTCTAGAGCTCTAAGCGTGCTTTGCCCTACTCTCAAACCCCACCTGATCTGTCTCCCTCTGTTAGCTCATGTGCGGTTTCTGCATTTCTCCTCAGACCTAGCTGCACACGGTTCCTAGTTTTGGCTTTGCCCCATACATATTATCTTTTGAATGACTTGTACATGTATGTGATCTCCAGCTAGTCCTGTCCTACTCGGTGCCCCAGAGTAGGTAGGAAATCATATGGATAATGACAAGTAGAAAAGATAAAATGATTTATTAGAAAGGTACTTATGATATAGATTTAAATAGGGGGGATGGTGAATGAGAGATGGTGCTTTTTACATGGAGGAGTAAGAAAAGATTTATCTACCACATCGCTGCCTACAACAACAGAACAGGAGATAGTATCATTTACTGATTTAGAAAATACACAAGAAGGAATCAGTATCATAACCTAAAGACAATATATTCACTTTTGTATCTATTGAGATGGAAGTGCCTCTGGGATACCTGATGGCAATTCCCTAAAAAGCGGCTGAGTCTCTGAGGCTATGGAAAGAGAGTTGGGAGTAATGAGCATGTTAGACACAGTTGAAACCATGGCAATGGATGAATTGCATAGAATAAGCAGAGGAGAAATTCCAGACAAGGACATCAGACTTTGCAAGTATGGGCAAAGGAAAGGGAACAAAAGGATCTGAGAGGTCAAACAAGATGAGAGTATTCAGAAGAGTGACAAACGGTATCAAATGTAATGAGTAGCTTGTAAACTGCCACATGTTATTTGGAATAGATGGACATTATATCGGTGACCTTGGAAAGGGGATTTCCTGTAAGTGAGTGGAAGTTGGATTAAATGTAAAATGAGGAAGGGAGGCATTAAAGGCTATTCTTCAGCTTGTTTGTAACTGGTAGGGTAAAAAGCTGAAAGACAAATTTTTTTTTTTTTAAAGATTTTATTTATTTATTTGACACAGAGAGAGAGATTACAAGTAGACAGAGAGGCAGGCAGAGAAGGAAGCAGGCTCCCTGCCGAGCAGAGAGCCCGATGCGGGCCTCGATCCCAGTACCCTGAGATCATGACCTGAGCCGAAAGCAGAGGCTTTAACCCACTGAGCCACCCAGGCGCCCTGAAAGACAAAATTTTTAAAATATTTTATGTATTTATTCATGAGAAACAGAGAAAAAGAGAGGCCCAGGCAGAGGGAGAAGCAGGCTCCCCACTGAGCAGGGAGCCCATTTGCAGGACTTGATCCCAGGACCCTGGGATCATGACCTGAGCCGAAGGCCGGTGCTTAACCAATTGAGCCACCCAGGTACCCCGAAAGACAAAATTTTTATAATTAAAAAATTATCTTTCTATATTGAGTAGGATAATCTAGCAATGAAGGAAAGAGTGAGGATTTGGAAGAAAGAAAATATAATGAATAAGGCAGGATTCCCAAGGAAGTAGGATGTAATATCCAGATTGGAGAGGTTGGAACTGAGACAAGAATGAAGGGAAGAATGGTAATCTCTCTCAGGCCAGAGGAACATTTGACAGAGCTGTGTGGAAGAATGGAGTTAGAGTCTTCAAGGACAAGAATTAACTATTTAGTTGTATAGGGTAAAAGAATGAATGTGTTCTCAGTTTTAAAACTAAAAGAAGTGTCAATGGTGAGAGGCATATTATTAAAACATCTACAAGCAACATTCATTGACTATCGACCACATACTGACATTGTACCAACCACTTAGAAGTAGCAATTAAAAAGTCACCTACAAAATTGAGGAATTAAGAATGAAGAATAAAATTTTTAAGAAACCTTTGGTGTGATGAGTATTACAGAAGAGAAGTCAGGGTTTAACAATTTGTAAATAATTCAGATATTACAATTTTCTCTCATACTATTGCTAAATGGAGAAAAGTAGGAGCTGTATGTTTCTACCTTCATGAAGCTCTGACCATCACATTCTCAAGTATAATGCATAGTTCAATGCAGAGACATCTGAAATCATAAAAAAAAATGTCTAAAATAACTGCCACCACAACGCTGCTTTAATGAGAGAACAGATGGGTGACAGCATGGAGTTTCTTTAAGCAGTTAGGAAAACAATCAGTGTTAGCAAACAACATCCATGGTGAGAAGTCTAGAATCCCCAAAAGGATATTTTCCATTATTGGTAGGTAAACATTTAGCGGTTTTGATTACCAGCTTCTTCTCTTCTTCTAACCTGGTGGTGCCCACTCTCTAGAGTGTTTTCCAGAGAGCATTTCATATAGCTCGTATTACCTGTAAAATATTTCATCCAGACAACTTTACTTGGTCAAAAAGTATTTAGCACTTTATGGGTATGCATATAATATTCTTTCCAGATACCTAGGAAAGGTAACAGGGAAAAAATTAATAAATTTATGGGAATTGGTACAATAGCCCTAAAAAAAAACCCCAAAAAGTAAGATGTGCTGAGAAGTTAGATGGAAGGTTTGACTGCAAAAGAGGAATACATAATTATTCCTGTATGTATTACATATTCCTGTATGTAATTAAATTTACATGCATCGTCCCTCTATCAATTTTCTAATTGCTACAATAACAAATTGCCAAAAACTTGGTGGTTCAAACCAACAAAAATTTATTGCTCTAGAGTCCTGTAAGTTAGAAGTCAACAAGGATCTCAATGGGCTAAAATCAGCATGTTAGTTGGGCTTTATTCCTTTTTGGAGACTCTAGGGGAGAGTATTTCCTTGCATTTTCCAGCTTCTAGAGGCCACCAGCATTCCTTGGCTTCTTGCCCTTTTTTCCATCTTAATAGCCACCAATGTTGTATCTCTCTGGCCATTCTCAAATGACCACATTTCCCTCTAACTCTGCTTCTGCCTCTTTATATGTTTCAGAACCCTAGTGGTTACATTGGGCTCACCCCAAAATCCAAGATAATCTCCCTAGCTCAAGGTCCTTTAATTATCTCTGAAAGTTCCTTCTGCCATATAGAGTATTGCATTCATACATCCCAGGAATTAAGATGTGAGCATCATTGGGGAGCATTTTCTTGCCTACCACAGATCTAATTCCTTAATAAAAAGTTGNAAGGAGACAAACCATAAGAGACTCCTAATCTCACAAAACAAACTGAGGGTTACTGGGGGGTGGGAGGGTAGGGATAGGGTGGATGGGTTATGGACATTGGGGAGGGTTTGTGCTTTGGTGAATGCTGTGAAAGATGTAAGCCTGATGATTCACAGACCTGTACCCCTTGGGCAAAGAATAAAAATAAAATTAAAAAAAAAAGTTGATAACAAAATGAAAAAAGACAAAAATAATTCAGATAATGCTGATTATTTTAAAGCACTTTTTAAAAAAATTAGATATATCTCAGTGAGATGAAACTAAGTTTTTTTTTGTTTTTGTTTTTTTTTAAAGATTTTTTATTTATTCATTTGACACAGAGAGAGAGAGAGAGAGATTACAAGTAGGCAGAGAGGCAGGCACAGAGAGAGAGGAGAGAGGAGGAAGCAGGCTCCCCGCTGAGCAGAGAGCCCGATGTGGGCCTCGATCCCAGGACCCTGGGATCATGACCTGAGCCGAAGGCAGCGGCTTTAACCCACTGAGCCACCCAGGCGCCCGAAACTAAGTTTTATATTCCATGTGGCCCCAGCAGTAATCTTCTACATGAGTAACAATGATAACTAAAAAAATGTATAGGAAGACCGAGGAAATAGCGAGGCACACCATACAAAAAGGCAAAACCCTTGTAGAATGATACGGGCTCTCTTCCGTACTCTGAGATAGAGGAATTTTAAAGGCCTTTGTCTCACATGTAAAATAGGGATATCAGTTACCACTATTGATATATGCATAGGTACTTTGTGTATATAATTTCTCATTCTGTCTACCTGAAAACATTATTGTAAAAATTACATGAGCAATCTGCATATGAAAGTTTGTTGTAAATTACAGAACACCATGGGATTTTTATAAGATCTTGAAGTCCCTTCACATATTTTACCAGTGATTTAAAGAAACTAAGGAAATATTTGCTATTTGTTACTCAAATCCTATTGTTACAGGACTTTGAGTATTCTCTTTTTAATATTACAACAATTAAAATTGACAGGAAGTTTGTTGTCCCAATCCATATATATGTAACAGATTCCACATTCTAGTGCTCTAGAAATAGGATTCTTTCCCCTCACTTCTTGGGTGCTCCTTCCTATTTCTATTTGAGAATGAAGGAATTAAAATCCAAGGGAAAGCATGTGACATAATTTCAGTTCTTAGTTGAAACCTTAGCCTCTAAAAAAGTGGAAAAAAAAAAAAGGCTACCAATGTGAGGAGAGTGGTCAACTTGAAGGAAAAGAAGAAAACTTGGACACAATTAATTCCAGAGATTTATAAAGAGCTGGGATGTAAACCAGTAATCCTGACAACTTGGAGTTAGATTTCACAGTTTGTTTTGGTTTGGTTTTAGAGGAAATTATATACAGTGTGGAATTTTGCCAATGTAATGGTATCAATTGTACAATGAAAAAATTCTTACACATTGACCAATGAGCATATAAAAAGGTGCTCAACATCATTAATCATCAGAGAAATTCAAATCAAAACCATACTGAGATATCACCTCATACTCAATATAATGGCTACCATTAAAAAAAAAGGGAGAAAACAAAAACCCTAGAAATTACAAGTGTTGGCAAGGCTGCAGACAAATTAGAATCTCTCTGCACTGTCAATGGGAATGCAAAATAATGCATATGAGAACAATGTGTAGGTTCCTCAAAAATTTTTAAAAAAATAGAAATACAATATGATCCAGCAATGCCGCTTCTAGGTATTTATCCAAGAAATAAAAATTGTAAACGGGATCTTGAAGAGATATTTGTATGCCCACATTCATTACAGCATTATTCACAATAAACAAGATGTAGAATCAACCTAAATGTCTATCCTAAGTGGATTTAAAAAATGTATATACATCCAGCAGAATATTGTTCAGCCTCAAAAAAGCCTATTATTTGCCACAACATGGATGAACCTTGAAGACATTATGCCAAGTGAAATAAGCCACTCATAAAGATACAAATACTTGTATGAGCCACTTACACAAGGTTTCTTAAGTAGTCCAATTCTAGAAACAGAAAGTAGAATGGACCAGAGGCTGGGGGTCAGGGAGGAAAGAGATAATTGTTGTTTAATGAGTATAGAGGTTTGTTTGGGTTTGGTTTGGTTTTGCAAGATGAAAAACTCCTGGAGATCTGCCTCACAACAATGTGAATAAACTTAACTGCACATTTAAAAATGGTTAAGGTGGTAAATGTTATGTTAAATGTTTTAAAATATCCTAAATGTACTACTGAATCATACAGACGTGATGAGCACACAGTTGAACCAGCAAAGGCCTGGGGTCAAGTAAAGAAATGCTACTGGCCATAACTTCGGTGTATGGGGAAAAAAAATACATGGCCGTGAGCTCCAGGGACAAATGCCTACACATCACAATGAAGGATTAAATGATACCAAAGTAGTAACTCAGAGATGCTGGGTATATCCCAGGACCTACTAGTTTCCTGCCGCAGACATTGAGTTTTCCTCATAGACACAGATACCCCATCACCCCACTCCCTGCCTGGGGCAGAAAAGGGAAGGGAGGAAAAAAAGTAAACTGTTAAATATTTTACCTAAAAAAGTAAAAGCAACAAAAAAACCTCAGTTATTCCAAAGCAATCATTTAAAATCTAATAGGGAGTTGTATTTTTAATATTTAAAGTGAAGGGAGACAATTGAGACTGAAAGAAAATCAGCTATTAACTGGCAATTCTAAATTAATCTAGCCACCTGATGAAAGGTTGGCTCATAAGCAGAGCATGGCTATGCTAGAGAATAACACCACTGTATTTTCTATGGATACCTTTGTTGTAATGTATGTTAAAATAAATATCCTTTTTTTTTTTCATTTTTGGCTGAGGCCTCAAGCTAGTAACTGTCAGTCACGCTCACGTTGCAAAACAGAATGTGAGTCCACTGAAGCAGACCTTGTCATAATTTTCATGAACTTTAAAGGATCACCTGCCTCTATTATTTTAAAAATGTTGGAGAGAATATTAGAAAGGATTTTTTGTAGAAGAGATGCTGCAATGCTATTGTCCCACTACTGTGCCTTGAGGAATTTTCTGAGGGCCAAAGAAGCATAGGATGGATCCCCTGTATGTCTTTATCAGGAGGTAGGTGGCTCCTTGCATTCTTCCAGAGTCCTGAATGTTCTCTTCGTTTGGGCTGGTTTGAAAAGGTACTGGAGACTTATACAACAAACTAGAAGTTGGGAAATCTGAGATCAAGATGTCAGCAGATTTGATGTCTGGTGAAGACATCCTTCCTGGTTTATAGACAATGCCCTCTTGCTGAATCTTGACATGGCAGAGAGAGGAAAAGGAACTGAGATATTTTCACCTCTTTATAGGGCATCAATCCCATCATGGGGGTACCACTCCTATACCGTCATCCAAACTTAATTATCTTCCAAAGTCCCCATCTCCAAACCATCATATTATGGATTAAGACTTCAACATATGAATTTTGGCAGGTCATGAATATTCATCCATAGTGAGTGTCTACTCTGGAGGATGCCCTTTGGTCACACTTAATCCTTGGTTGTAACTTGCAGACATCTGTCCCTATAGCCCACTGCCCTTGTTCTTTGATTTGCATTTGAAGTCTTCACCAGTGGCCAACCCTTCATTTTGACTCAATAAGTGGCAGAGGAGAGGGGCAGAGAGATTGTGCCGGTCTGAAGTTTATCTTAGATCCTGTCCAGGAGGACTTCCTACAAGGACTGGGTGATATCAAAGGAATAAATCTGCAGATTCGTAGGAGCTAAGGGGAGGAGACATAAGTGGTAGGCCACAGAGATGCAATACTGTATTCCTAGCACCGTGACTAGAAGGTCAGTCATTTCCTGACTGTTTGAGGGTGCATGCTCTATAGGATAGCAGAAAAAAGGTAATGGGTGCAATTGTTACCATTCAGCAAATACTGGAACTGAGTATCAAAGCTTGCTTAGTTGCATGGGGGAAGGTTTGTTGTCCCCTTCTGCCTGTTTGCATTATGAGAGCTAGCATTTCTTGCTCTCTCTGTCCACTGAGAGAGCTGGAAAGAGAAGGGAAAACTATTGTATTAAGAAAGTGAAAACAGGGGCACCTGGGTAGCTCAGTCGTTAAGCGTTTGCCTTTAACTTAGGTCATGATCTCCGGGTCCTGGGATCAGCCCTGCATCGGGCTCCCTGCTTGGCAGGAAGCCTGCTTCACCCTCTCCCGCTTCCCCTGCTTGTGTTCCCTCTCTCACTGTCTCTCTGTCAAATAAATAAATAAAATCTTTTAAAATTAAAAAAAAGAAAGTGAAAACATTTACTGAAGCAGAGATTTTACCATGTCACCCCAAGAAATAATCGGTAGATTAAAAATAGCTGACAGTCTCCGCCCTGTGAGTTAGCATAGACTACCCTAATTAGAGAAATATTTCAGTGGTTATTCCAAATATACATATTACATCTAATATGTCCACATGAATTTTAAGTAGTCTGTTCCCCAGAAAGCACTAAGGACTGTTTTGCACAGCACTAGAAATGGTCTTGAATGCCAAAAAGTTCCTTCAAAAACCAAAGAGCTATTTGATATACAGTTTACCTGAAAAAAAAAATCCCACAAGGTATCATATATTGACTTACTTAAACACACTGCCCACAGATGAAGCAAAATAGGGATTTAAGCCAGAGATAAAAACTTAATTCCTTTATATAGATTATGTCCAAAAGGAAAATATTGGAAATTAAAGATGTTATATTAAAATATGCAATTGTAAGTTGAAATTTCTTTGCATTAAGTTAAAAATACAGATATATTCAGAGAGAAAAGCATATGAGAAATTGTCCAAAAGGTGGCTGATATGGAATTGTGAATTTTTAAATTGAGTATGGGCAAATGAATTAGGCCAACTTTAAAATGACTATTGTCAAAATTAAGCCCACATTTAAAGTATAAGACTTGGAAATTTAAGGTCCCTCAACAGATAGAAAAAAATATTAACGCATTGGCTTCATTTGACTATTTTATGAAGATTTTTAAGTCTTAGTAAGAACTAAGGTTGTCTTTTTAAAAGTAATCCCTTTAAATGTGTATAGAATTATAATGCCAAATAACATACAGAGATAGCTTGGGAATTTTCTTATTCTTCCATGGGGGCTGGTGTTGCATAAAAAGAGTGGCAATGTGGCACAGATTATTTTACAATAATGTTCACTCTGTGACAGGATTATAGATTTCTGGAATGGCAGTATGAAGATGCTCCTTCCAGAATTGCGAATGTAAGGGAACCCTCTGTCACTGGGATGTGGTCCAGAAAATTGCAACAATGATACAAAAGTCTCAGAAAATATTTAGTAAACTCTAAATGTATCACCTGTATTGGTCATTATGACCTCCCAAGGCTGACCTGATTGATTTTTCTGAAATGTGATTAAACATCATCTACTCTCTCCAAAAATGTGTATACAATTTCATGGTATGCACAAGAAATAAATATTTAGAGGTCCCAAGTGTGTTTCTCATGAGCATGATCTCTCCAAAGTTAACATACAAAATGTAAGGCCAGTAGTATATTACGGTACAAACCAAACTGAAACATTATAGTCATTTGATGGGAAAAAATCAATGTTTCTGGATGCACACTAATTTTATCAAATTCACCTGTAAGAAGAGTTTTATTATTTATTATCTACAAACCAAGCTATACATTACCTTTAAGATAGCCCTTGGGACTGTGATCACTATGGAAGGATATTTGATAATATTTAAGTTTGCTGGACTGGGTGTGCATTGAAAGGTAACAAAATTGCATGAAAGAGAAAGAGTAATTTTTCAAGAACTATGGATTAGAAAAGTTTGTTTCCTTCAAAAGTGATTTATAGTCCCCAAGGGAAAACTTAAACTTGGCAGGATCCACAGTGTCACAGACACAGGTCCTTGGGCATAAATATCCAGAGTGTTTTGGCTATCTCTGGAGATTAAAAAAAAACAGGGCACCTGGGTGGCTCAGTGGGTTAAAGCCGCTGCCTTCGGCTCAGGTCATGATCCCAGGGTCCTGGGATCGAGGCCTGTGTCGGGCTCTCTGCTCAGCAGGGAGCCTGCTTCCTCCTCTCTCCTCTCTCTCTGCCTGCCTCTCTGCCTACTTGTAATCTCTCTCTCTGTGTGTCAAATGAATAAATAAAATCTTTAAAAAATATAAATAAATAAAAAAACAAAAAAACAAAAAAACCACAACCAACTGTGAAGGCAAGATTGAGAATAAGAACCAAGGAGAGGCTTTATCATTATTATTTTTTTTTGGTTGATTGTCTTGGTTTATTTTGTTTTGTTTTAAAGTACCTTTAAAATAAATAATGAAAGAAAAGGTCTATAACCTAGAATAAAGCAAATTAACATTTTGATCATTAGATTTCCCTGTTTAATAGCAATTTGTTTTATAAACTTTTCATATTTCATACACAGAAAACACGTATACTTGATCCCTTACAGTCAGAAGAATTTCTCTAATAATTATACCTACTTATAACTAGCTTGCATGACACATAAAAATATTTAACCTTCATTCTTCAGTGTTAATGTGAATACCTAAAGGGAAGTATATTTTTAATATATAAATATTTCCTAGTGTCATAATTTTTAAAAATTGACATAGTTACCTTGAGCACTAAAAAAACCCCTAAGTTTCAAGTATGGTATTAAATTCTATGGCAAATATAATGCCCCAAGATCTTTTATTGTGAATAGAATCTCTTAAAGCATATTTCATAATCTCTTCAATGTGATTGATATCTTAATAAAAAAACATAAGTTATATAAATTTACTGAAATTGAAAAAGATAATTATTCATATAAAAGTTAATTCATTCACATAATCCCAGTTTCTAAAAACCGAATTTACCTTTGAGTAAAATATAACCTTGGTTCTGGAACTGCTGTTGTGCTACATTAACATTACCTCATTATATTTTTCAAAATATTAAACCAATATTAAGACTCATTTTACAAATTTGGAAACAAAATCAACACATCACAAACCAGTGGCGAAAATATAACTTGTTTATTCCAGAAGCTAATGGTATTTTAATGAACATAATAGATTGAGACACTGAGCATTTTTATGTCATAAAGCACTGAACTATATAATGTAAAAGACCCAAATTATTTTTCAGACTGTGTCCCCAATGAATCACATGGGATAAATACCTCACTACCCCTACTTATTTTAAGGAAATTTACATCTCTCCTTCGGGTAACCCAAACCCAGTCACACTTTAGACTATTTTATCACTTAACCATGGTTTTGCCTCTTAACTTTTATACTCTTCTTCAACTTCTGTATACTCGTTTGTTTTCCATGGGTTTACTTTTTCCTCCAGCCTCTTGATTCCCTTCAATTTATACCAGGCTATAAAAGCTGCTATTGGATTGACCTGTTTCTCCACCCTGTCGGGACTAATATATTATTAGTACAATATGCATATTACATATAATATATATCATTATTTATTAGTGTATTAGAGTATGTATATAATATATATGTTAGTACATATTATTTCATCCAAACACACAGTAGAACTGATCATGTTCTTAGTCTTTCACTGTACTTTTCCTGAAAATTCCCAGTTCTGGAAACAGCATAGTTAAAAATGGAGAATTTGTGGCATCATTTAGACTGGGATGATACCCTACTATTTAGCAAAGTATCGTAGTGCCATTATCTTCAACTGATCCCCTCATAGAATGGTGACCATAATTTATAGATTGCAAGAGATGTTGCAGAAATTAACTGTGATGAGTTTGTGTACACATTCTACATGCTATGTATGGCAGCTGTTCAATAAATGTTAGCACTTCTCTACTCCCCTGTTTAATTCCCAGGACGATAAACACAGGAGGGGCAAAGCATGCAGGCTATGACTAACACTGCTGCTACAAATTCATTGCTTTCAGTCAGAGGCATTCTTGACATTGTTCAGAAGACAATGTTTATTTGATTAGTTAACTTCTCTGATCACCTTCAGATATCACATCAAAGCTTGTCTTCCTCTAGTCCCTTACCTTTTGTCAGCATTCTGTAGCCTCAGCAGGTGATGTCGATACCTATTTCACAAAGATTATCAGAACAACCTTCAAAGCTTTGTGGTGTCTATTCTCATCAGACCCTCAGATTAACCGCGTAAACTTCTGCATGTCTTCTGCATGTAGGAAAGTGCCAATGTTAAGGAATCTGTGTCTATTGAGAAATATATTTTCTTCTGTAATGATTGTCATGGTTCCTTTTTAAAAATCAAAACAGTTGACTGTATATGATATTAGGAATTAGAAATCACATCTGAAGTTTAGATGTTTGGATAGTGTACAGTATTTACATAATCCATGGCAGGTATGAATACAGATCAGCAGTGAGTCCTACAAAAGGTTTATTTATAAGTATTGAAAACACAGGACATTGTATACATTTTTGATGCTTAAAATGCCATTTCAAAGGTATAAGTACGTTAGAACTGTGGGTACAATTTTGATTATAGCTAAAAATTTCTAGCTTTTAGGTTTGCTTTTTAGCTTAAGTTCATGCATGACTGCATACCAACTGAAAACATTATGCAGAACTAGTACTGCAAATATAGCCTGGGGCCTGCTTATGGTCTTTTGACACGCTACCTTCTGTTATTCTGCTTAATTCATGACTCTAGAAGGCTAACGGCCCTCTAGATGCACTTTTAAGGAATTAGTGATCATAATGAAAATCACAGCCCTTATTCTCTGCTGCATGGGTTGATATAAGCATGTGTGGCTAAATGTAAGAGGGCTGGGAGGAAAAATAATTCTTTGCCCTCAGGAATTTGACCCTATTTGAACTTTACTCATGCTTTAGAGGTCTATGGACTTTTCCACTGTTGAAAGAGGACAAATTCTAAATGATGGCTTCCAGTGGAAAAGCAGGCACTGCTTGGTCAGCATTTTGAATGAACACCTGTTTTCTTCTTTGATTATTGAGAAGCTAAGCATCTTACAAGTTCACAAGCAGAAGCTGTCATCATAATACATGAAGCGACTATAACCAATTAACCAGCACACACTATGTATGTTTCCTACCAGGGTTTCATGCTTGACTAGCTATCCCTTTTCCTCTCCCAAAGAAAAACCAAGACTACGATGATTAAACAAGGAAATTCCTAATAATGTAAGAAACCAATTCAGAAATCTATTTATGACTATAAGTAATCCTATATCATATGATTTTTTCTTCTAGAAATCTGTACAAATATTAATGGCCTAAATATATGGCCTAAATACACACACACACACACACATACACATAGAGTCTCCTGGAAGAGTAGAATAGTTGTTTATATCCTCTGATATTCCCTATGTAAGCAAAAATAATTTAAAGAAACAGACATGAAAATCTATAAAAAATAATCTTAGAGATGTTATAAGAATATCTTTCAAATACGAGGGGATCTGGCCAAACTGAAGAAGTACAATGAGCAAAAACATTACCTTCCAGACCCTGAACATAGTACTAATTTCTCTAAGAATTACAATGTCCTGAGAGCCTAAAGAAAAATCCTCTAATTAGAAGAGTAAGGTCTAGGGGGTATTTGAATGTCATGGGAGAAGAAGAGAATATCACTTTTGAAAACTCAGCTCTTCAAGGGTTTATTTCTGGGCTCTCTGTTCTATTCATCTATGTGTCTATTTTTGTGTCAGTACTACACTGTTTTGATTACTACAACTTTGTTGTAAATCTTGAAATCTGAGATTTGAAATCTTGAATCAGAGATGCCTCTAGGTTGTTCTTCTTTTTCAAGATCTGTTTAGTAACTCTGGATCTTTTGTGGTTCCCTACAAATTTTAGGATTTTTTGTTCTAGTGAAAAATGCTGTTGGTATTTTGATGAGGATTGCATTAAATATGTAGATTGCTTTGGGTAGTATGGACATTTTAAAAATATTTATTTTTGTAATCCATGAGAATGGAATATCTTTCCACTTGTGTTGTCTATGACTTTTTTCATCAAAATTGTATGATTTTCAGTCAGGTCTTTCTTTTGTTACTAATATTCCTAGATATTTTATTATTTTTGGTGCAAGTGTAAATGGGATTTTTGTCTTAATTTCTCTTTCTGCTACTTCATTATTAGCGAATAAAAATGCCACAGATTTTCTGTACATTGACTTTGTGTCCTGCAACATTACTGAATCTGTTTATCAGTGCTCGTAGTATCTTGGTGGAGTCTTAGGTTTTCTATATATAGTATCCTGCCACCTACAAATAGTGAATGTTTTATTTCTTCCTTACCAATCTGGAAGCTTTTTATTTCTTTTCCTTGTCTGATTGCTGTGGCTAGGACTTCCAGTACTAGAATGAATAAAAATGGTTAAAGTGGATATCCTCACCTTTTTCCTGATCTAGGGGAAAAGCTCTCAGTTTTTCACCATTGATTATGATATTGGCTGTGGGGTTTTCATGTATAGCCTTTATTACCTTGAAATATATTTCCATTAAACTTAATTTGTTGAGAATTTTTATCATGAAGGGGGCATTTATTTTTCATTAAATATTTCTCTTTTCTGTTCAAGAATATTTTCAGTATTCAATTCTCTTTATATTTCATGTCCTTGAGAAAATTTTAAGAAGGCATCATTAAACATCATCTTTCACTTTCATAATTCTTAATCTGAAATCAAATTTTGATTAAACAAGGATATATTAATATTTAGATCAGTCACTTCTGTTTAAAAATATGTAACTTAATTTGGTCAATATATAAATATTATAAATAAAAGTGATAAATCACCATTTTTAGCTGACAACATTTTTTCACCTAAAAATATTTTACTAAGACAATAACAGATAAATCTTTATTTCTTGTAATCTTCTGTGAATTTGGAGCCAATTATAAACCTGTTTCCTTATTTTCCCATTGTAATAATGTCCAAAACAAACAAAAATATAGAGCTAGGCCAGAATTTGAATCCTAGTATAACAGTGTTCAGTATCTATGAAATCATATAATCTCAATAGAAATTAATTCAAGAAAAAGTACTACTTAAAATTAAAATATGTGGTTTTATTATTCAAATTACTGTTATTACTTTAAAAGGAAAAAATATTAAGCCAACTGATTTGGTGTGGTAAGAAGCATTCCTCTTTTGTTTCCAGATAGCTGGTTTTAGTGTCACTATTTTTATTACTTTAGAAATTTTAGCAATGAGGGTGTATGTGTGTGTTTCCTTCTACTTTTTTAAAGCCACCTTTATTGTGACCAGATGTGGAATGAATAAGGAAGGAGCTGCAGTGAACAAAACGTCCAGTGTGGGCCTTTGGTTTTACAAAAGATGCAATAAATGATAACCCCATTTTTCTCACTCTAGTAGCAACTACCCTGTGATAAAATATACTAAATTGTTCCCAGCAGCATGAACTCTAGGTCTGCCTTTACTGAAAACTAAAATTTAGAATAGTAAAGAAAAATTTGCTAAAGAATATTAAACAATTTATGATATTTTTCATCTAATTCCTATTAATTCACACATAGCAAGCATTGTGCCGCAAATCTATAGCATTCTCTAATTTATATGAAAACAAGAACTTCAATAATGCTAATATATATTCTGATTACATACCAATTAAATTTACCTTTCCTTGTTCCTTAGTAAAAGTTTGCCTTTATTTATTGAGTGATACATTTTTATCTCCCATACCTCATATTGGTTATGTTACTTACTATGCCTTATACTTTTTTTTTTAAGAATAAGTGGAGTTTAGATGTTCACATTTTGGAGTTTTGTGTATTGTAATGCAAATATAAGCATAATTTTTATTTATTTTTAAATATTTATTTGAGAGAGCGAGTGAGCGCACAAGCCAGTGGGTGGAGGGGGAGGCAAAATCAGGAGAAGCAGACTCCCCACTAAGCAGGAAGCCAAATGCAGGGCTAGATCCCAGGACCCTGGATTCATGACCCGAGCTGAAGGCAGATGCTTAACTGACTGAGCCACCCAGGCACCGCAAATATAAGCATAACTTGGAGAAAAATGCTTCAGTCGTATTTCTAACTATTTAACTTTTAATTAAATGCATTTAAATTGCAAGTAATCCTTATTTTACTACCTTAAAAGTCCGTATAATTCTGGATTAATCACACTGGTTGATCAGCATCCAAAATCAACACTGCTATCTTGACTATGTTTATTATATCTAAAGTGAGTTAATGAACATAGAATATTACTTGACATTCTTCTCGAAATAATCCATGGCTGTTTCTTCTTTTAAAGAAACTGGATACGGGGTGCCTGGGTGGCTCAGTAGGTTAAAGCCTCTGCCTTCGGCTCAGGTCATGATCTCAGGGTCGTGGGATCGAGCCCCGCATCGGGCTCCCTGCTCAGTGGGGAGCCTGCTTCCCCCTCTCCCTCTGTCTGCCTCTCTGCCTACTTGTGATCTCTCTCTTTCTGTCAAATAAATAAATAAAATCTTTTAAAAAATTTAAAAAATAAACTGGATCAATTCATTGCAACAAAATATTTCTGCATAATGTAAATAATCATTGGTATCACCATACTAAATATATATAAAATGAAAGGTATATTTAAATGTAATTATCCCAAAATGTAGATTCCTAAGAATATATTATTTCAAAAACTTACTTGTTCTTTTCTAGATATATAGGTATCAGAAGTAATTACTGTAGTGTGTGCAAAGTAAGAATTAATACATCTCTTGAAGTGTATATTCAGTATAAAATACCCAGTATAGATAGAACATTGACTATTCAGCTAGATATATTATCAACATGATTTCTGAATGATTTATTTTTTCTTATTAGGTAACTAAAGTAGCATTAAAGAGAATTTTCTAGTCTTTGACGTTTAAATGACAGGGGGGCATTGCCCAATTAATCTGTATTTGATTATATTTTCTTGATTGTCTTATGGTTTTTCTCTTTCTCAGAATTCAATAATTAGTTGAAATGCATCATGACTATAGAGAAAATCTACATGTGAAAATATTAGAGATATATCAGTTTAATTCTTTTCCAGGTCAATTCAACATATTTTTTTCTTTAAAAATTTATTTATTTTAGAAGGGAGAGGGGCAGAGAGAGAGAGTGTGTGAAAATCCCCAAGCAGACTCCCCACTGAGCAGGGAACAGGAAATGGGGTTTGATCCCAGAACCCTGAAATCATGACCTGAGCCAAAATTAAGAGTCGGACACTCAATTGACTGAGCCACCCAGGCATCTACAACTTAACATATTTTTAATAATTGGGTTTTTTATTTTCAAAACGTCATGATTATATTTTTGCATTTATAATTCCAAGAACTGCATTTTTACTGTATTTTAATTGTTTTTATTTGAGTATAGTTGTGTCACAATGTTACATTAGTTTCAGGTATATAGCATAGTGATTGAACTTCTCTACATTTCATTACCATCTGTCATCAAACAAGCCAAATACAACATCATTGATTATATTACCTATGCTGTGCCTTTTATTCTTGTGGCTTATTCATTCCATAACTTGAAACCTGTATCTCCCACTTCCCTTACCCATATTACCCATCCTCCGTCCCCTCCCTTCTGGCAACCATTAGTTTGTTCGTGGTATTTGTAGGTCTGATTCTGTTTTTTTGTTTATTCATTTGTAGAACTGCATTCTTAAATTGTCTTTATTTTCTCCCTATTTTGCTAAACATACCTCTAAAGGAGATCATTTCTCTTCCTTTCCCAGGTGCTTCACCATCTAGCCCATATTCCATGACATTGGGCTTCTGCTGTCCAGTTAGTACAACTTAGCACACTCTCCACTTGGTTTTGAATTTGTAAATATTTGTACAGTGAAGTTTTCATTATTTGAAATCACCAAATATCTACTTAAAATATTTGAAAGTCAAAATAATTTTTTGCAAACATCAGAATATTAGACTACCCTTAAAAATTTGGGCTAATTATATGGGGTAAATTCATATTCGATATAATGATCACAGCAATATTTTCCTTCAAACTTAGCACTGTCCTAAAAAAATAACCTATAACCAAACAATTAGAGGTTCATCAAAATTCATATTAATTGGTCTAAACACATTAAAAGAACATTTTACTGTGAGTAAATAATACCTTAATATTTAATAAATAAATCTCAAGCTTGTTTCTTTTGGGGTCAATCTTTGGTTACAACCAGTCCAGGAATCCTATCTAACACTACGTTCGTGTATTGTGCACATTATTTGCTAATGGTGGCTAGTTACCGGCATCTGAGGAGTTTGTTAGTCATAGCAGTTATGTTCTGCTTAAGGTAGGCCCTCCCTCCTCCTAGCCACACTATAGTACTTTTCCCCAAAGGTAGAGCGTGTCTACAAGCAGGTTGGGTGTAGTTAAAGAAATGGGACGGTCTTTTATTAAGTCTGGTTTTCATGGATTCTTTCCTCCTCTTCAAAGCTTTCTCTTAAGATCCAAGGTGAGAATTTCATGCACCTTAAAATCTTGGAGTGAAAAACAGTCTATAAACAAGCTGACTTCAGTAGTCTTTGTCTTCTCTCTTTCCTAGTTAAAAGTGTCTCATTTTCATAGGGGAAAAAAATTCTTCTCAATTTCTTATTAATTTGTAGCATGAGGCTAGATTTCTACATTTACTTCTATCTTATTGAGCATGGAATATGTGAGAACATTTAATGGTCAGAAACACAAGTTAAATGAAAAATAAGCCAATTTTTCACTTGTGAAAATGGACTCACTTGAAATGCACATACTGAATGAGAGCAGCATTATAGGAGAAAAATACTAATTGACCTTAATATTACAGGTGCATTTTTATACTTTTTAAAGTGTGTACACACACATGCACATAAAATTATATTTAACAAACATATATATAGTGCTTGCTATGTGCCAGATACTGCTCTACATCCTTTATAAATTTAACTGGTTTGACTCATTAAACTAGAAGGCAGGTAACTATTACTATCTCTGTTTACAGATGGAGATGCTCAGAGGTTTGCCTATGATCACAAAACTAGTTAGTGATTTGAAATACTGTGTTATATGGAGTCTCATTATTTGTGAAAAGCAAACTTACAATGTCTATAGAAGAGATACTATCATTTCCATTGGGCAAATGTAGAATTCAGGCAGGAAACATTTAAAGTCTGGCTCAAGGACAGCTGGTTAGGAGCAGAGCTAATCCTGCAACTTAGAATGAAAAGGCAGTTCTCCTGATTCTTGTCCAAAATTTCTTTCCATTATATCATAACGTCAAGGATTCTGCAATGTGTCAACTACACCAGGCAAATGTATGTTTGTCGAATTATTTTCCCAAGGTATAATTTATCAATGTTAAATTTTAGCATTTGAGTGTATTTTTATGAAACACAATTACAATGCAAAAATAAAAAAATAACTACATCAATGATATGAATGGGATGCATAAAGAACCAAGCCACCGATCCAGTATTTCAGATCAATAGTTTTCACCATTTCAGTTCAACAAATGTTTATTGAGTGCCTAATACACCCAAGACTTTGAACTACTGGTTTAGAGTAAGACTGAAAGGAAGGTAAGATACAATCTCTGAGTTGAGGTTACCTAATCATCCAGACAAAAAATATTTTTTTTACTTTCTAAGAAAGATTTTCTTCCCAAAGTATGGTTTCTTTTAGGGCTTGGATTTTTTTTTCTTTTCCTTGTATAATTTAAGTAACATTGAAATTATAGTAGGGAAACATTGTGTTGAATCACAGCAATATGCTATCTTAAGTTAATCATAGAATTATTTCATTTTTAGACCACAGATTGATAAAATAAGATTGTTAATGCCTACATCTAAAGGTTATGAAAATATTACATGAAAGCCCTGTATGCTGTAAAACATGTATTAACTCATATACGTTATATTGATATTTGCATTTAAATCATATAGACCTATTTGTAGTCAATTACACCATGCTATTACCTAGGGCAAATGCAAAGGAATAATCATTACTGCACATATATCAAGGGCCAGGTGCTGTACCAGTGACTCTAAATACATAATTTCAACTACTCCTTATCCTATCCTAACAAAGTAGTCATAGTATAATATGAGGGACCTTAGTGTCAAAATTATTTTGGTGATATCCCTGAAGTAACAACACTAGAAAGTAGCCTAAATATTTCAAGTATAAAATGTCTCTCTAGCTTAAAAGGCTTTGTTCTTACTAAAATATAATGCTGTCCTCAATTTATATTTGCTAAATTTATTAAAGTTCACTAACAATATATACTATATATTTATATGCTAATTATAAAATAAACATAACATAAGTGCTATAAAAGTATCTTAACCTCTTTAAGTGTGCAGTTATATTAAGGGCATTCACATTGTTGTGTAACCACCACCATGCCAGATCCAGAATGTTTTCATCATCTCATACAGAACCTGTACTCATTAAACAAGAACTCATTCCCTCCTCCCCTCAGCTCCAGACACCACCATTCCACTTCTTGTCTCTATGAATTTAACATTTTCATTACATCATATAAGTGGAATCATACAAAATTCATGCTTTTGTAATTATTTCCTTTCATTTAACGTAATGTCCTCAAGGTTCATCTATATTCTAGCATATGTCAGAATTTCCTTCCTCTTTAAGGCTGAATCCTATTCCATAGTATGTGAACCACATTTTACTTATTCATCAGTCAATGATACTTGGTTTACTTCCCCCTTTTGGTTATTGTGAATAATGTTGATATGAAGATGGTGTACAAGTATCTCTTCCAGTCTCTGCTTTTAATTCTTTTGGGTATATATTCAGAAGTGGAATTGCTAGGTCATATTCTAATTCTAGTTTTAATATTTTGAAAAACCATCCTTCTGTTTTCTTTTGAAGTTACACTTTACATCCCTATTAATATACAAAGTCTCCAGTTTCTCCACATCTTTATCTATATCTGTTATATCTATTGTTGTCATTGTGGTGGTTGCTGTTAGGAGACATCCAAGTGGGTGTGAGGTGCTGATTCATAGTTTTGATTGACATTTCCCTAATGATTAGTAATGTCAAGCATCTTCTCTTGTGCTTATTGGGCATTTCTATACCTTTCTTGAAGAAATGTCTATTCAAGTCCTTTGTCCATTTTTAAATTAGGTTTGTTTTTTACTGTTGTTGAATTGAAGTTCTTCCTTTATTCTAGACTGTAACTCTTTATCACATACAATGTTTGCAAATTTTTTCTTCCATTTTGTGGGTTGCATTTTCACTCTGTTGATTACGTCCTTTCACGCACACAAGTTTGCAATTCTGGTATAATCTAATTTATCCATTTTCCTGTGCTGCCTGTGCTTTGAGTGTCCTATCTAAGAAATTACTGCCAAATCCGATGCCATGAAGCTTTCTCTCTGTTTTCATCTAAGAATTTTATACTGGTAGCTCTTATGTTTAGATCTCTATTTTGTTTTTTTTTTGTTTTTTTTTTTAAAGATTTTATTTATTTATTTGATACAGAGAGAGAGATTACAAGTAGGCAGAGAGGCAGGCAGAGAGAGAGGAGGAAGCAGGCTCCCTGCGGAGCAGAGAGCCCGATGCGGGCCTCGATCCCAGGACCCTGAGATCATGACCTGAGCCGAAGGCAGGGGCTTTAACCCACTGAGCCACCCAGGCGCCCTAGATCTCTATTTTGAATTAGCTTTTGCAGATGATGTAAGAGTTCAACTTCATCCTTAATGTAAATATCCAGTTTTCCCAATACAATTTATTGAAAAGACTCATTTCCCAGTTAAAATATGTTTACACCCTAGCTGAAAATCATTTATGTATATGAGGGGTTATTTCTGTGTCCTCTATTACATTGGTCATAAGTCTGTCATTGTGCCAATACCACACTGTTGCACTGCAGCTTCTCAGGGAATTTTGAAATCAGAAAGTGTGAGACCTCCAATTTTGTTTTTCAAGATTGTTTTAGTTGTTTGGAGCCTTTTAAGTTTCTACATGACTTAGAGATTGAATTTTTATTTTTGAAAAATCTCGTTAGAATTTTTATAGGGATTGCATTGAATCTGTAGATCATTTGGGGTAGTGTTAACATCATAACAGTATTAAGTATTTCAATCCATAAATAATACAGGGTGCTTCCCATTCCTCAGTGTTTCTTTGAGCAGTACTTTATAGTCTCAGTGTATGTATATTTCACCCTCTTGGTTGAGTTTGTTCCTGACTATTTTATTCCTTTTGATATGCCTGTAAAGGGGATTTTCTTAATTGTTTTTGGGGGATTGTTCATTATTTGTGTAGAGGAATGCAACCAATTTTTGTGCATTCATTTTGTACCTTGCAATTTTGCTTGAATTTATTACTTCTAATAGTTTTTGTTGTTGAAATCTAGGGTTTTCTATATATCAGAGTGTTTTCTACAAACAGATTTAATTTTACTTCTTCCTTTCAATTAGGATGACTTTTATTTCATTTCCTTGTTTAAATGGTCTGGCTAGTACTTCCAAAACTATATTAAATAGAACTAGCAAAAGTGGGCATCATTGTCTTGTTCCTGAAGACACTGAGTCTTTCACCATTGAGTATAATGTTTGCTTTGGGTTTTACATAGATGCTTTTATTATGTTGAGGTGTCTTCCTTCTATTCACATTTTATTAACTTTCTTTTTATCTTGAAAAGGTATTGTATTTTGTCAGACACTTTGTCCACAGCAATTGAGATGATCATGTCTTTTTTTTTTCTCCCCTTGATTCTGTTAATGTGATGTAATACAGTGATTTTCATATGTTGAACCATTCTTACGTTCCAGGAATAAGTCCCACTCATTCATTTTGTATAATCCCTTTAATATGCTGTGAAATTCTGTTTGTAAGTATTTCGAGGATTTTTGCATTGATATTTATCAGGGATCTTGGTCCATGCTTTTCTAGTAATGTCTTTGTTTGACTTCGGTATCACAATGATACTGATCTAAAGGAGTAAGGTGGGAAGTATTCAATCCTTTTTAATGTTTTTGGAAGACTTTGAAAAGCACTGAAATTAACTCTTTTTAAATGATTGGTAGAATTCATCAGTAAAATCATCTGGTCCTGGACTTTTCTTTGTTGGGAGGGTGTTTTTATTGTTGTTACATTTTCAATATCAATATTACTGATAGGTTTGTTCAGATTTTCTATTTCTTCGTGATTCAATCTTGGTAGGTTTGTCCATTTCATTTATTTTGCCCAATCTGTTGATAAACACTTTTTCACAGTACTCTCATAATCCTTTGTATTTCCGTAAAATTGTTAGTAATGCTCCTCTTTTATTTTTTCATTTATTTTATTCTATATTAATTCTATTATAGTTAGCATAGAGTGTTATATTACCTTCAGGTGGAAATATAGTAATTCCACAATCTATACATTATTTAGTGCTCATTGTGGTAAAGTACTCTTAATCTCTTTCAAAAACTTCACTGATTCCACCACCCACCTCCCCTCTGGTAACCATTAGTTTGTTCTCTATAGTTAAGAATCTGTTTTTTAGTTTGTCTCTTTTTGCCTGTTTGTTTGTTTGATTTCTTAAATTCCATATATGAGTGAAAGTACATGGTATTTGTATTTCTCTGGCTGACTTATTTTACTTAGCATTGTGCTCTCTATTTCCATCCATGTTGTTGCAAATGGCAAGGTTTCATTCATTATGGTGGACTAATACTTCACTGTATATGTACACACACACACACACACACACACACACAGAGGCACATATACCACCTCTTCTTTTTTTAAGCAAAATTTTATTTATAGTTACTTAACATATACTATAATACTGGTCTCAGGAGAAAAATTAAGTGATTCATCACTTACATACAACACCCAGTGCACATCACTACAAGCATCCTCTTTAATACCCATCACCCATTTAGCCCATCCCCCAACCACCTCCCTCCCTCAATCCTCAGTTTATTCTCTATTGTTAAGAATCTATTGGAGCTCCTGGGTGGCTCAGTGGGTTAAAGTCTCTGCCTTTGGCTCAGGTCATGATCTCAGGGTCCTGGGATCGAACCCTGCATTGGGCTCCCTGCTCAGCAGGGAGCCTGCTTCCTCCTCTCTCTATGCCTGCCTCTCTGCCTACTTGTAATCTCATTCCCTCTGTCAAATAAATGAAATCTTAAAAAAAAACTATTACTTCCCTCTTTCTCTTTTTTTCCCCTTCCTGTATATTCATGTGTTTTGTTTCCTAAATTCTACATGTGAGTGAAATCATGGTATTTGTCTTTCTCTAATGGACTTATTTCAGGTAATATAATATACCAGCTCCATCCACATCATAACAAATGGCAATATTTCATTCTTTTTAGTGACCAAGTAATATTCTAGTGTGTATATATATATATATATATATATACATATATATATATACACTAGTATATGTATATTCTAATGTATGTGTGTGTATGTATATATAAAATATGAGCACTAAATAAATACTGGAATATATGTATATTCAATATTTTGCTGCATCCTAAAGATTTTAGATTGTTGTGTTTTTATTTTCATTTGTCTCCATGTATTTTTTTATTTCCTTTTTGATTTCTTGGTTGACCCATTGATTCGTTGTTTAGTAGCATGTTATTTAACTTCCATGTACTTGTGTTATTTCCAGATTTTATCTTGTGGTTGATTTCTAGTTTCAAAGCATTGTTGTTGAAATAGACGGATGATAAGACTTCAATCTCTGAATATGTTGAGACTTATTTTGTGGCCTAACATGTGGTTTATTCTGGAGAATGTTCCATGTGCATTTCTAAATACTCTGTTCTGCTATTTTAGGATGGAATGTTCTGAATATATCTGTTAGATCCATCTGGTCCGATATGTTATTTGAAGCCACTGTTTTGTTGTTGATTTTCTGTTTGTATTATCTATCCATTGATGCAAGTATGGTGTTAAAATCCCCTGCTACTATTGTATTACTATCGATTATATCCTTTGTTTGTTATTAGCTGCCCTAAGTATTTGGGTGCTCCCATGTTGGGTTCATAAATATTTGTAATTGTTTCATCTTCTTGTTGGGTTATTCCCATTATTATTATATAGTGTACTTCTTTGTCTGTTGTTACAGTCTTTGTTTTAAAAGTCTATTTTGTCTGATATAAGTATTCCTACCTTGGCTTCATTTTCATTTCTATTTGCATAAGAAATACTTTTCTGTTGCTTCACTTTCAATCTGTATGTGTCCTTAGGTCTGAAATGAGTCTCTTATGACAGGATATAGATGGGTATTGCTTTTTTGTCCATTCAGTCACCCTATGCCTTTTGTTTAGAGCATTTAGTCTATTTATATTCAAAGTAGTCATTGATAGATATGTGTTTACTGCCATGTTGTTACTTGTTTTTGTAGCTTTCTCTCTCTTCTCTTGCTCTTTTCTCTCATGGTTTATGGCTCTCTTTAATGGTATACTTGGATTCCTTTCTTTCTTTTATTTTTTTTTTTTTACTTTTTAAAAATTTAAGTAATCTCTGCACCCAACATGGGGCTTGAACTCATGACCCAAGATCAAGAGTTGCAAACTCTCTGACTGAGCTAGTCAAGTGCCCCACACTTTCTCTTTATTTTTTGCATATCTATTACTGTTTTTTGATTTGTTGTTAACCATTTGATACATATATAACATCTTCTGCATATAGCAGTCTATATGATGTTGATGGTCACTTAGTTTTGAACCCATGCTTTTCTCTTCCCTCTACATTTTAAGTATATGGTATCATACTTTATGTCCTCTTATTTTATGAACCCCTGGCTAATTTTTATAGAGGTACTTATTTTTGCTGCTTTTTTGCTTCCTGCTTTTCTTACTCCTACTTAGGGTCTTTACTTTCTACTCAAAGAATCCCCCTTAACATTTCTTATAGGGCTGGTTTAGTGGCCACAAACTCCTTTAAATTTTGTCTAGGAACATCTTTCTTTCTCTTTCTTTCTCTCTCCTGAATGATGGCCTTCCTGGATAGAATATTTTTGGTTGCAAGTTTATTTTTGTTTACGTGTTTGCTTTCAGCACTTTGAACATATCATGCCACTGTCATCTGGCCTGCAAAATTTCTGCTAGAAAAATCAGCTGATAGCCTTATAGAGTTCCCCTTTTATAACTATTTTCTTTTTACTTGATGCTTTTAAAATTCTCTTTATCACTACTTTTCACCATTTTAATTACAATGTGTCTTGGGGTGGACCTCCTTGGGTTCAGTTTTTGGGGGGGTCTCTGTTTCTCTTACATCTGTTTGTCTGTTACCTTCCCCAGATTCAGGAAAGTTTCAGCTATTATTCAAATAAATTTTCTGTCCCCTTCTCTCTCTCCTTCTTCTGGGATCCCTATAAATTAAATGTTATTATGCTTGATGGTGTCCTTAAGTTCCCTAAGTCTCTTTTCATTTTTAATTATTTTTTTCTCTCTCCTGTTCAGCTTGATTGCTTCCCATTACTCTGTCCTCTAAGTCACTGATCTGTTCTTCATCTTGTAGCCTACCATTTATTCCATCCAGTGTATTTTTAATTTCAGTTATTGACTTCTTTATCTCTGATTGGTTCTTTATGTTTTCAATCTCTTTGGTAAAGGCCTTCACTCTTTTCTCAAGTACAGTGAGTATTTTTATGACCATTATTTTAAATTCTCTATTAGGCATAATACTTATCTCCAGCTCATTTAGGTCCCTTGCTGTGATTTTGTGGTCTTTCATTGGGGACATATATTCTGTCTCACTTTTTCTAATTCTCTGTGTATGTGTTTGTATTCCCTAGAAAAGTCAGCTATGTCTCCTGCTCTTGAAAGTAGTGGCCTTAAAAAGAAGAGGTACTGTGGTGTCCTGCAACGCAATGTCCCCTGTTCACCAGAACCTGACATGTCAGACATGTTACATGCTCTGGGTAGGTTTTGGTCCCTGTGTTTTTAATGGGCCAGTCTGGGGCCACCTTGTGCTTACATTGAGTCAGAACAGACATTTGCCAGAGATACAGTAATATCAAACTGCAGGAGAACACAGGGCCAGGGCCGTCAGTGTCAAGAAGGTCCACATCAGCAAGAGAAGACCTGTAGCCACAGGAGACTAAGGTAGGTTGGGTTGTAGAAAGCAGATCTACAAAAGTATGTAGGGATGGGACACATGATGTTGGCAAGGTTTGTGCAGGTCTGCTGTGGTTGGGGACCTGGATTTGAGGCCTGGCTCGAGGGACATGTCTGCAGGAGAACATGGCAATGAGGTGCACTGTTAGCAAGCTAGGTAGCAAGTGGTGGCACCATGGTGGTTCCTGTAGGTGTCCATATATCCAGGTGGGAAGGCAGGAGGGGGGAATGGTACCCACCAGCTCCTTTGTTCCTGGAGAAATCTTCTAATGATTCCCGTCCCTCCAGTGCATGCTCTGAAATTAATAAACAAATCTCCTTCCAATATACACCGGTGATTTTCAAACTGCTGCTTCTATGTTGTATCTCCACAGGCTGTTTGTTGTGCTATCTCTTTAAGGGCAGGAACTCTGTTTCCTCTTGCCCTCCCAGCTCTCCCACAAGGTCAATGATTTGTAAAATTCCAGGTTTTAAATCCCGATGATTTTAAGAACTCATGAATCTCCCCCCTCTGGTTTTCAGATCCAAATATTTATGGGGATTTGTCTTCCCCATGTGGGATTCCTGTGCCTGGGGTGAGGGTTTGTTTCTTCCCCTTTCTATACCTGTGATGTTCCTCCCTCCTGTAGACAGTCCAGTGGGTTCCTTTAGATCCTGAGTCTCCACCATTCCTACCTTATCAGATGTGGCCTCTTCTCTACATTTAGCTGTACAAAGTCTATTCTGTCAGTCTTTTGGTCATTTCCTGGGTTATTTACCCTGTATGGCTATTACCTAGCTGTATCCATGCGACAAGGTGGGTTTAGGGTCCCCCTACTACATCATCTTCCCTAGAAGTCCCCAAAATCTTTTAATTTTAGTTGAGTCCCCCACCCTCTTTTCTTTTCATCAGTGTGGCTAAAGGTTTGTCAGTTTTGTTGATATTTTTGAAGAACCAACTCTTCGTTTTGAGGATTCATTAGTATTTATATTAACTTTATTATTTTATACTTCTAGTCCAATGTATTATTAGTTTGAAAATATATTGGAATAGTAAAATAAAAAGATGGGTTGATGGAATAGATCTAATCACACCTCTAGAAAGTAATACACCCAGCAATAAATACAAATTTTCTCTATTGAACTCCCACTGTGTCACCCAAAATATAGTACATACAGTTTTCTAAATCCATTTTTAGAATCTTTAATATAATATTGAATATAACTCCCGGCATGATAAAGTAGGAGGCTATTTAAAAAGTAAAATCAAGAGTTAATATATGTGGTTATGTTTAAGAGATAGCTAGGGCAAAAGGAAATTATCAAACTACCCTGATATGTAGGTCCTAGGTAAGAGAAGGGATGCATAGGTTGGGAAGGAGTTCAGTCAAAGGCTACTCCTAAAGAAAGACTAAAATGTGTAAGATCACATGCGTGGGAGGATGAGAGGAAGAGCAGATGGAACTAAGCTTGCTTCTGTCATTTCTGAGCTCCATTCTCAATAGCACTTTTTCTGAGGAACAATTGACTTATTCCTGTACAAAGCCAATTTGTACTCCAGGGTGATTTCTCTGTAGGACTTTATAGACAACATTTTCCAAGGTAAAATGAACAGTTATAGATTAAGTATTATATGGCCAAATCTGTAAAATACCTTTTAAAAATCCGGCAAGTCTCCACCTATTTGTGCATAAGCCAGATCTGTCATTTATAACAGTATTTGTCAAAGGCTTCCAAACTATTAGCCTAGTTGGCATTAGTGTAATTAACAAGGAAGCTTGTAAATCAAAGTGAAGACTCGTATGTATCCTTCGAGACTAATTGCTAAGAATAATTGTATTTTCTGGAGAGAACTGAAAATTGGAAACTAAGAGTGTAAATTTGGCTCTTTTGAAAATAGTTGTTCCATCTATTAATTATATTCTTTTAAAGAAATACATAAAATATTTTATTACCTATAATCAATTGGTGTTGATATTATGGAGTTGGGAATACTGACAATTTTTTATATCAAATCCTCCATATTTGGTTCCTACTCAAATTACCCAGCAATTATATCTAAAAACAAAACCTCGCATAAAATTATATAATCATTTAATTAGAAGGGAGGTTAGTGATTCCCTTGTTCTGCTTTGGGGAGATCTATATTTTAATATGTTCTCATTTAAATTGTTCTTCAGTAACAAAAAAATTCCAGCATACTGTTTTTAACCAGGGTTAAATCTCTCTAAGTTCAATTTTGTAACTTTATCAGACAAATATTCTTCCATCTGTTTCATAACATTTCTCTCTAGTTCTTTGAGATTTGCATAATACATTAGAGTATACAGACTTTTTGCCCCTGTGCTCATTTATTCTGACAGAGGGTGCCAGCCTGAGATCTAGGGGTGGAGCCTGAAGTGAAACACTGTAAGGGAAATGGGCCTGTTCAGAGATCACCTTTCTCTTTGATCCCACTCTTTGCTGGGGTTCAATGGTGCAATTGATGGTACCGCCATTCTCTCCTTCACCAAACTCAAGTTCAGCATCACCCTGTCTCCCTTGAGTTCATATCTCAGTGGCTGACTTATTTAATATTAACTTCCTCTTTGGTACTCACTTTACCCTTGTCCTCACTAACCCCTACTTAGTCTATTACAGGAACTTATCAGGCCTCCTTGCTTAGGCTCATGTCTCTAACCAAATCCTCATTTCCCTTGGTATGGGCTCCATCTGGCCCTCACTGCCTCTCCTCTACCTGGCTGGTGACTCTAGGTGCTTCTAGGTCATGTGCTTGAGGGGCTAGTATCAGGTTAAAGTCACCACAGGCTGCTTGGTCAAATAAAATGGTTGCTGAAGCAGCAATACCATTAGGTAGCTTAGCTAAACTTCCAACACACACATACCTACAAAACAACATTAGCTTTGTATTGCTGGTAGTATATCATTGAAATTTCTAGCCTTATTTTCAAGGTCTTGTGGTCTTGCCTGATCCACCCTAAATCTACCTAAGTTTCTTTCTGGACCCTTCTCTCTAGATATTCTGTGTTCCAGCACAAAAGAGTACTTTTATTCCCTGAACTTATTTTTCTTAAAATGTTAAGAGAATTCACAACTCATCCTTTGCTCATGTTCTCCCTTGCTCCCCCTTTACCTTTTTTCTTCCACTTCACCTTGCAATATCCCCCTTAGATGGCATGTTCTCACTGGGGAAGTTTCCATCATTCCCTTTATTCAGAATTAACCTCCCTCCTTTGATCTTCCACCACATGTTGCTCTGCCTGTATCACAGCATGACCTTTATCTTTCTTTCTTACACTCACTGCCTTACATTGCTCTCCTCTACCTAATTGGAAACGCATTACAGACAGAGAGATTTTCATAGCCATCTTCCTCTCTGTCTAAATGTTGTTCATAGTGGCTTCCATGTGGTGGAAGCAAGATGAACACTGGCCACTTGAAGGATTTACCATCTCTCACCAGCTGGCCTACACAGCATGCCTCACTGAGGTCTGATGTAGTCAGTGCCTCCTGAGCATGCTAAGATGTTAACTCTTCTTCCTTAAGACTCCTTATTGTTTTTCAATTATTCAAGACAAGAAGAGTCAGTTGTGATGTCATGTGACTTCTCTTCTTTTGTATTTGCTTTTACTTGGATGGGGGTAGAAGAAAGGGGCACAGGCAGCTCAGATCCTTATGTCCTAGTTTGCCTTTCCATCAAACTTTCATAGGTCACATTTCCCAGTGCCCAAATAATCTTCTTTTATCCATTATTAATGAGGATGCACAGCAAAACCACCAGAGAGTAACATCTAGAGAGCTATGATTTTTCAGAGCTCCATTTCAGTAGCATGCCTCTGGGTATTTAGATTCTCCTCCCAAAGAACATACTTTGTGTCCTCTCTTGACCAGGAATAAAGCTATTTACCTTGTGGTCCTTTGGCACAAGGAAGGGGAGCAAGGCACTCTTGGGTGTGCTGCTTCACAGTCTCTGTTTATCCAACTGACATTTATTATCTGCCCTCATGAAACTCATTCAAAGGCTTAAAGGTGGGAAAGCCACACACCAAGTATTTATAACTTGTGTTACAAAGAAATAAAGAACTGCCATAATGGGACATACGCAAGACTGAACTGGTCAACTCTGAAAAGCCATGTTTAAGGTAAAACTTGAGGGAATGGTAGCTGTTAGCTACATGAAAGGGAGGGTTAGATGAGAGAATTATAGATGCTAAATCCCTGAGACCAAGGGACACTGAGCAGAATTTCCTTATGGCTGGAGTCAAAAATAAGTGCACTAAGACTAAAGCAGTAGGTGGGACCAGAACATGGGAGCTATTCTAGAATATCCTGTATCCTCAGGGAGATGCTCATCAGGTGCTCATCAGGAGAATAACAAGAGCAGATTTGCATTTTTAAAGCCCAATACTATAGCAAGGCAAGAGGACAAAACTGGTATGGTTTGGATGTTGAGAATACCATAATGGCAGCATCTGTCTGAACCGAAATACGGTTGAAGCCTATTTATTCTGTCATGTTATAAGAGTTAACTTGTGTCTTTACATGTATATCAGATTAACAGTACATCTTTTTTATTCCAATATTAGACTCTGCAAATGTGCTTAGCCTACATACATAATATAGTATTACTAAAACTAGATATTGATTATATTTTTCCCAACTTTCCTTTGTTTCCTCTCAATTATCATCTAGCTTTCCTTATATGATTTATTTCCTTCACACAAAAAGATGAGAAATCTCCATTAACTTCTTTGAGTCTATACTTTCCTAATTATTTGTAAGCTTAAGGATCCTGTCTCTAACTCTTCTCCATTTAAGTGTCAGATGACAACTGTGGAAGCATTACTAATTGCGAAAAAACATTCCTTCCTGTCCAAGAGAAAAGAGATAGTGGCCTCAATTCAGACTCATGATATAGTTATTAAGAAAGACAATGAATTTTCTGTTCAGTAAATTTTCCATTTCTTCCTAATAGCTTACTATCAATAGCTGTCTACTTTCTATAGCCAAAGTCAATTTTGTCCAAATTTTGAAATTTGGCAGAACAGACTCCAAGTCCAAAATAACTTGATAGAAAATTCACTAAATCTCCTTTTAATGACGGGGAGTATTGAAAAATAATTTATAGGAAGGAACATTATAAATGTTGTAAATATCAGGGATTAGGCTGTGTGATTTTGTAAAAAAATCACTCATGCCTGATTTCTCCTTATAAATTCAAATCTAATTTCGCCTCAAATTTTTAAATAGAATTTTAAATATTATAAGTTTTGAAGTAAATAGAAGTTTCAGAATAGGATCCAGAAACTTGAAATTAAAAATAAATTAGAAATAATCTGATACCATCTGATATTTGAACTTCTTGAGCGTATTCCCGTGAATTGATGATTTACCTTTGTTACACGTTTGAGGTGTCAAGGGTCCCAGTAATTCCTTCTGGAGATGACTACTATCTCCTCAGGTCCTCTTGGGGTCAAGCTGAAGGAGTCCACTTCCTCTCTGCTGAACCATCTCACAGCAAATGTTCCCTGTTCCCCACCTGGTCCACATTTGACATGGTTCCTGTTACTTGTTTCATCCTTTGAATGAAAACTTCATGTCTTCCTTTCAGCTTTCTTGATTTTGCCAGGCTTGACTTTTAATGCTTACTGTACAAGCAATTAACAGGATTTGAAAGGTCAATTGGAAACAGATTAAAGGGCATTCTCTAAATGCCAGCACTCCATGAAGCCAGGTCTGGAATGTGCAGGGTCATCCCTGTAGACATTCTGACCCCTTACCCTCACCCTGTCAGTTATTAGGTGGGTTTACAAAAGTCCAAACAGCATTAATCAAACTGACAGGAAAAAAGTCCTGTATTTGTATATGCCATTTAGAAAAACTTATTTTAGCATAACAAGTTTTGCTTTTGAAAATGTGAAAGCATGCAAACACAAAGGCATTTTTCTGCTTAGTCTGGAAATGTAGTGATCACTGAGGGGACACTTTGCACAGAAGGTTTCCTGCAGTTCCACTTCCTCATGCTCCTCTTGTCACCCTCACTCCTAAACCAATTAGAAAAATAAGTTAACAGCTCTGGGCAAATGGTCTCTCAAGACAGAGGTTTCAAGGAGGCAGGGAAATGGTTGGATAACACTGCTACCAGAAGGTAGAATATATAGTAGGTGTTTTCTTATACTGCAACTCTCAAAGAACACTTGATTTGTCCCTGGGGGCTTAAAACTACTAGTATCGATCAAAATCATCCTTCCTGTACCATAATACCTTAGCCTTGGGTTCTTTTAAATTGTACCAAATATTTTCCAAAATTGAAATGTGGGATGCATTATAGATACTTCTTTCTCATTTTAGCATCATATAATGATTTAATGAGGCTCACTGGGTTACAAATGGGATAAAGTATGTTCCCTTGTATTCCTTTTTTCTTTCTAATAAAATGGTCTCATGAGAATGTTGCTATTTATTTCCTTTGGGGGAAATATAGTGCCTTTCCACTGATAAGAATAGCTAATTTCAACTTTATTTTTACTACTTTTCAACTTTACCTTTTTTTTTAACTACTTTTTTTGGGGAGCCATCTTCCTAAATCCCTTTAAACTAGTCTAATCCAATATGAACCTGGTACTCTCAGTTTACTAACTAATCTCAAATATTGTTTGGCATTTTACTGTTCAATATATTCTACTACTCATGAGGGTATCAAGAAATAAGATTTTAAAATCATTATCAGATGAAAGATACTCATCAAATAAGGAGAAACGGGGGATTGATTTTTTTTTCCTCATTTGAAAGCATTGACTTCAGGCTCATTTGTAATAAAATGATTTATTTATCATTGCTGAGCAGGGGAAATTGCTTTTCTAAAATAATAACACTCCTTTATTTTCTAAAAAAGATAATTATAGTAGCACATAAGACACTAAGAATTTCTACTGCCACCCTAATTCTCCCTCCCCAGTCTCCAAATCTGCTATTTCCCTGAAAGTTTTTAAAATCAGCAAGCTTGAAATGAGTTTCCTCAGAGTTCTCTTTCTGCCTTCTCCAAAATTTCCTAAGGTTACTCTATATATACCTAAATGCCAATATCTGTCTTATATAGACTGAAGTAAATAAAATAAATGGGATGGCTAAAATTCATTTTTATCTCATAAATGTTACACCTTGTCAATTAAAACTAATACTCCTTTTCTGAGCCAAGAAAACATTTTCTGTTACATTCCCAATATGCTTCAACTGCCATTGGGTACAAGAAAAACCTCTAACAGATGGGAATCAGTAAATAGCAATTGCAAGTAGAACTGACTATTTGAATAACAAATGTGAGACATATTCTGTGAGTTACCTTGGCAGGCAGACATGGTTCTGAAGGCTTTTTGAGATGCTATACTACTGATTCTGAGGATAAGACTGGGGCCCAGACACCCTCTAAAAAAGAAAATATATGTATGCTTTGCACAGACCATCACCCTTTATCAGACTTGTCACACAGTCATGGTCGTCAAGACCTTTCTGTTCTGAGAAGTACTTGGGAGCAGTGAAATACAGGAAGTAAAGTGTGCAAAAGAGGTGTTCATCCACAGCCAAGAGGTTAATATAGTCACCCTGGAGTTAAGGATCACAATATCCTCCTTTAACCTTGAGCCTCACTTTTAACAAGAGAGAGACAGAAGTATTATTCAAGTGGACAAACACGGTGATTGCTCTCCTTCTAAGAGCATAAACTGCTGTAGAACATGGTGCCTGGGGAAAGGCTTAGATCAGAGCCCATAGAGGGAGAAAGTTGCACATCTCAGAACCAGATGTGCTGGATGGCTAAAGACCCCCAAACAGTGTAGTCTCTGACGTCTTCCAAGGCAGAACTAGTAAAAAGCCTGTCTCTGCTTTCCACCCTCACCCAAACCTGCTTCATGAGTTGTACTTTTTGAAATTTCCCTTTCAGGGACACCTGGGTGGCTCAGTTCATTAAGCGTCTGCCTTCAGCTCAGGTCATGATCCCAGGGTCCTGGGATTGAGTCCCACATAAAGCTCCTTGCTCAGCAGGGAGCCTGCTTCTCCCTCTGCCTACAGCTCCCCCTACTTGTGCTCTCTTCCTCTCTCTCTCTCTGACAAATATATAAACAAAATCTTGAAAGATAAATTTTTCTTTTTTTTTTTTTAAGTCTGAGCAGCATGTGCAAAGGAGTTCATGTCACCAAGAAAGGTCTTAGGTGTGTGCTGAGACTGTAGGTGGGAAAGACACAGGTGGATATCTTATGGGGCCTTTGCTTTTCCCCATTCTCCTATGCTTCTGGATTAAGGTCTGAGACTTAGAGGAACAAACCAAACTAGTTATCCCTGCACAGACTAGTAATGTGAAAATGTATAAGGAAACCTAACTCATAACTGGAATCAAGTAACCATGAAGGGAGGGCTCTGATGCAGGTATCACTCACTGAGGCTTCTACAGTTCAGCAAGAAGGAAGATTTCCTTCTAGCCTGGCAACAGCAAGCTGTCCTCCCTAGCAGCCAATGGGAAGCCACCACCACTTTGAGCTCTCATTTTCTTCCAATGAACTTTTGTTCAAACAACCCCTCCCTACTTCCTCCTTTCCTCTACAAAAGGACACTCCCCTCCTTTGTTCTCAGGACTTGCCTACAGTTTGCCATAGTTCACTTGTCCTGGATTGCAATTCCTCTGCTATTTCTGAATAGACTCTGTTTTGCTCACATTGAATTGCTTACCTTTCCTTTTAAAAGGTTGACAGTAACAACCTGAATTCTTTCCTATCCTTTCAATTAGAGAGATACAGATCTAACAGAAGGACTTGGTAGGAGAAAGCAGGCTTGGAGGAAAGGAATATGTGGGGCAGTTAAGAGAAGGTTCTCTGAACTTCTAAAATGTCCCTGTTTCCCATGCCCTAGCATCTCCTTCCACCTTCTCCTCACCTTGCCTTCTGCAGGGCCCTGGAACAGTGGAGTAGCTAAAAAAGTGCTATCAACTATACTTTTCTCCTAAGACCTTTTGTTTGTTTTCATAAATAAGACTGGCAACCAACAATAATATAAGACCTGTATATTCAAGTTATGCATGCTTCATTATTTTCATTAATCTTTGAAATGCTTTTAAGACATTCCTATGAAGCAAGAGAATATAGTTTGGGATGAAAATTTATCCAAGTGAGATTGAAAATATCATTATGGCTGTGAAGGATTTAGAAATTAGGTTTTATACTGATTGTTCTTCAATCGTTCAATCAACCAAAAAGTAAGTGGGGGAATACACTGAGTGTTCTCAATCTCAAACTGATGAAGAACATTAGAGTTGTGTTTTTTTTTCTACAGCATAATCTTCAAACAGATAATCATAATCATAGTATGTTTGTATTCAAAATCATCAACATTGTCATCAACACCAAAAGATAGTATTTGTCGTGCTTTCATACACTGACTTGTCTATGCAGTCACAAAGAAGAACTAAACAGGGCTTCTGGCTTTCCTATAAGTTCCCTTGTTTTTTGTTTATATTGGTTTGGTTTGGTTTGTGTGTCCTGTCTTTTACAACTCTCCCTTCATCCTCTCCAGGGACCCACTCTATTCTTTACTGGTCCCTGGCCTCCCAAATGACATTTGTGTACCTCTTAACCACCTCTCTGTGTCCCTCACCATGTCCTTCTCCAGTATTCAGCAAATAAAGCTAAGCCACTCTGTGCTCCAGATATCTTAGTAAATGTCCAACCTCGTTCAATTACAGTGTACATATGGCTCAAGTAAACATATTTAGGAAAGTCCTTATACTCTTGTGGTATATTGCTGCCAAATAACCTGGAACTAATCTGCTATCCTGCATAGTATATACGTATACATATAAATTCTATATAGAAATAACTTGCAGTAAGAAAGCAACACAGTGAGTTCTAAGAAAATGCAAAGCTACTTAATTGTAACAGTAATATTTGTTACTCTATGGAAACTGGCATAGTAAGAATATAAGATGGCAGAGTCTAGGGCTTCAGATAAACTGTCTTTGTATATTGTCATTGTCCTAGAAATAGCACAACACTTGGTGAATATTGTGGAACTTTCTTGGGTAATTTTGGAGGGCAGGATGTAGGAGTACTGTATATTGCTTGTAGCTACCAATGTCCAGTTAGAAAAACAAAAACAACTCTAGGTATTTCAAATAGATTTGATTAGAAAATTATTATTTTTTTTGTTATAAAAGTAACAAAAAATGAGACAAAAAGAAAAAGAAAGAAGGAAAGAAAAAAGGGATGACGCTCCCCAGAGACTGCAGAATTTACTGACATTAGTAACTGCAGGATGCCATCACCACTCCTGGGGCCAAGGAAACAAAAGGGAGATAGTGTGACCCCATGTCCACATGGTTGTGCTGCTGTGGATGCTAGAGTTCCTCCAGAGCCACTGCTGATGGAAGCCGGGAGCCCACACTCCTTGTGACACTGCAGGAGTCAAGAGCCCAGGAGTGCTGGGCTGACAAAGCTGTTGGAGCCTTCATGGCTGCTGATGCAGGATTGCAAGCTTGCACTTGCCAAATGCACTGCCAGGAGTAAAATATTGGCTGAAAATATGGCTCTGCCCTTCCTCCCATCTTCCAATCTCTTGCCAATGCCTCCCATTATCAGTAACTTACTGGAAATCTATCCCAAGGGAGTCTGGAAAATGTAGTTTACAGATATCCTGCCCCTGTGATACAGAAAAGGGCACAAAAAGGGAGGACAGGGGAAGAACACCAGACAAATAGCCATTCCAGTGCACTGTATAGAAAGTTCTATATGTAGATAGCTGGATAGGAAGCCTGGTTGGCATCTCTCTCTCTCCCAAGTACTCCTACTCATATCACCTGCTAGCGGCTTTCCTGATTTGTGTGGTCACTGTTTCTGACTTTCCCGATTTTTGTGGGCTTTGCTTGTCTCCTTCTCCCTCACCCTTTCTCTGTCACCATTCTCTATCCCTGAATTCTCAGAGGCCACCTGGATTCCCACTTGTGTTTGCCAACTGTGTCAACCACTCTAAGGCAGCTGGAGTTTCAGTGGCTTCTTGTCATATTTTCCCTTATTCCATTGTTCAAAGTAGTGTGTGGGTCAGCATAGAAACCAGTTTTTGTTTTGTTTTGTTTTACTTCACCTAGTTGGTTTCATCTAAAAAAAAAATCACCTTATGCTATAGACTGAATGTTTGTATCCTCTTAAAATTCCTATGTTGAAATCTTAATCCCCAATATGATGGTATCAGTGAAAGGGATTAGTGCCCTTATAAAAGGGAGCCCCAGAGCTGCCTCCTCTTCCACCATGTAAAGACATAGCAAGGTAGTGATGCCTGAACATGGAAGTGGATTCTCACCAGACACCAAATTTGCCAGCCCCTGGATCTTGAATTTTCCAGCTGCCAGAACTGTGAGAAGCAAATTGTTGTTGTTCATAAACCACCCAGGCCATGGTGTTCTGTTAGAACAGCCCAAACTAAGACAACTTACTGCAGTTAGGAAAACAAGAGACAGGCTCTTGTCCTGCATTCACTAATCTTGATATTACAAATTTAGGGAAATCTCTTCACTTTTTTGAGTAAAGTTTCTTCATGTTAAATAAAAGGGGTTGGATGTGATATCTAAATTCCATCCTACTCAGTTACACAAGGTTTTACAAAATTCATTCATGTTTAAAATTACCAAGGATTCAATTTTGAAAAACTTTCATGGGTATAAAATTTAGAAAAGGAAAAAAGGTAGATTCCCATACCGGGAAAGAAAACATATATCTATTATAAAATCAATACACACATAAAGTCCAGAAAATATTGCAAAATGCCCTTTCTTGATTTTCCTCAAGTTATCATTTTGTAGCACGTGTCCTGGATTGGCTCCCACCTTCTTTCCCCCATACTTCACAGTTCCTTAGTCTCTTTACTGTCACCACAGAGTTGCACTTTTTCCTCTTTTCCTTTCATCTCAGAAGTCCTGCCAATCACTTACACATGGGCATTTCCTTGTTAAAGCTAGAAAAATATGGTTTCCAAACTCATGTCATGACAATGTGACAATGTTCCTTTAAAACTTGTAGTGACACATCTACCAAGCAAAGAAACGTCCTCTTGCTGATATTGACCAAAACTTATAACCCGATCCTTCAGAACATTATTATCCCTCTAGCTCTTTTCTCATCTCTTCAATCACCTTATTTATGACTCTAGATACTTATGACTAAAGATGGAAAAATACAGGTCACAGTATAAGAGATGTGGGATGAAAAAATCCCAGTCTACCTTGCCACAGAATGTACACAGAGTTAACTACATCATAAATTGTAAAGGAAGAACAAGAGTTTTAAAATTAAAGAAGGCTATAGCACAAGGAAGGAGGGGGAAAAAAACATTAGTTTACTTCTTGGCCTGTGGTCATGCATTTCTGTACATACAGTTTATTGCACTCTTTCTTCACTTGATAACAATGCTTCAGTGAAATATATAATCAAGGGAGTTGCAGAAAGAAAACTAAGACTGTAGTAAGAGTTACTAATGTTTATTGGTAACACTCAAATCAGAAATGTATATTAAAATGAAGTTTGAAAACTAATTTTCATATTTGATTTGACCAAAAGAAGCTTATTTGCAAGACAGTCCAATACATTCCCAGATCTTGTCCAGAATTTGTAACATCTGCTTTTATTGTTTAGAAGTAGTATTTTGATCACTGCATAAATCAACCCTTTAAAAAATGTTTATATTAAGGAACATGATAAACAAATCCCACTTTTTTAAAATTTTTCTTATGGCTTGGGAATTTTAGTAAAAACAGCAAAAAGGGAAACAAGTAAACAATAGCAATATGCTCATTTCATATATCTTGAGGTCCACCTGTTTAAATGTTTCCAAAGACACTAAATCCATCTGTTTTTTTCCTGTGATAAACAAATTATATGAAAAATTAGTATGTCTAAGTATCTAAAGTCAATTTAGATGGGCTTTCAGATAGAAAATTAGGAAGATTCAAAAGATACCTCAGACTCAATAGCCAGTCCCCATTTTGAAGTTGGGTCTAAGTGGGCTTAGCTATGCAATCTTGGGTACTTCATTTTATCTTCTATAAAAATGGAATTTTACTATTTACCTCTGGTGAGTTTTAGGGGGAATTTCTGAGTCCTTGTAGAGTAAGGGCAAGGCACATACTCATCTTTCAGTTAATAATGTGTATTATCATTAAAACAGGAAATATATGTGAATATAGTTCTATATGCCTGCATCTACATGTATTTCTTCTTCTTGTGCATTAGATATTATGGAGTCCCAATGGGTTGCAGTCTCTCTCACTAATATGTTCCAAAGAGCACTAGACCACAGCTGTGTGTCATATACAGGAGCAGAATTGGCTACTATTTCTGGCTCAGTGACTACAGTGTACCGATACCTTGAGCCAGTCATATACCCTTTGTCCATTTCTTATATTTATAATTAGGAGATGATAGCAAGTGGTCACAGAATCATATCTTGTGAATCTTTGAAGCTGAATCCTATACACTGTTATGTTTTATTACTATATTATTATATGACTTCTATTTTTTAGGATATTTCACGATAGTGAACACACAGTTTCCTCTGGGATATAAAATAAAATTCCTGAATGACATAATTGCATATTCAGCATTAATAAGCAACAACTTGATATTTATAGTTTTACTTATATAGGGGACTTAATATTACTGTGTAATCTACACAGGACTCTGTGCTCTGAGTAGCTTCTATCCTTAACCTGTGGCATTCCTCAACAGTTCTCATCATTTCACTTTAACCCTCCCCCAAACTTAAGAGGAACCTATTTCGATGATCAGTAGTGAGAAGTGGAGATTTTATTAAATATCTTTTGAAGAAACATGAATGGGGGAGACAGTGTTGTCAACAGCACAGGAATTCACCTCTCTTAGTCTGGGTCCTCTGAGAAGCAGCCATTGGTGCAGGATTAAATATGCAAGGATTTTATTAAATTCCTATAAAAGAAAATGGTAAAGGAGTCAGAGAAGGCTGGAGAAACCATCTGAGACTGTCATCCAGTCTAAGCAAGTTTCATCAAAGCCACTGGGGCAACCTAGAGCCGAGGTTGACCACGAGGAGCTCATTTCTCCCAGGAACAGACTGCGTTAGGGTCCTTGCTGACCTCAGGCATTGGCTGGGACATATACAGCTACAGCACAAATCCAAGGTGGATTTCAAAGCTCATGAGCCAGGCCCAAGGTCAGTAATCCTGTCTCTAGCTGGAAAGCTGTGAGGTGTAGTTTCATGGCCACCATGGATCTCTCTTCCCAATCTCTCTTCCCGTACCCATTTGCAAAGTTCCACTGACTGCCCCAGTGAATCTCCCTTTGATCTAGTCTCTCAAGCTTTCTTCACTTGAGAATTTTCCACCTCCAGAGCTTTTCCACATCTCTTCCTTTCTCTTGTCTCTTATGCAGGCTTATCTAAATTTGCATCATCCATCAGTGTTTTCACTCAGGGAATTAAACATCCTTTACTTAACAGAATTTACCATCCATAGCAGGCAGTGATAACACAGAACACAAAACATTTCCTGCCATGTTACAGCAAAGCTGTGCTGTCATCGAACCCTTCTGTCCCATTTACTATCCAGTACTCCATTATCTGGCTTCTGGATCCACGAACATACTGAAACTGCTTTCATAAAGTCATCAGTGTCTTTTTAATTGCCAAATATATTGGACATTTTGCAGTCATTATTCTTGACTTTTCTATCCATTTGACATTACTGATCATCCATTTCTCAAAATTCTATCTTTTGTGGACCACTGTGATTGAGTATACTGCACATTCTCCTTGCATCTTAATGGCCATTCCTTTTAACTCATTTTTTTGTTCCTCCCCATTCCTTAATTAGTGGTGTCCCCCAAGGCTTGTTCTCTTTTCACTCTACATACTTTCCGTAGAAACTTTATTCCCTGCTGTGTAATAATTTTCATTTATTCATGTAATGTTGTATTATTTAAACTCCTAGTATGAACTGTGTACAATACTATGTCCTAAGGATGAAATTATAAGGAAAAAAATCTCTGGCTTTAAGGTACATACTGTCCAATGGGGGAAATATAAAAGTCAATAGACAATTACAGGACAATGAGATACTGCTATATTAGGTGAATGCACATGGCTTAGGGCATCATAGGAGGGCATCTAACTTACACTTGGGAAATTAGAGAAGCTTCTCATAAGACAATCAACAGTGTATAATAACAACAATAAGGGGCAGTAGGACATTCCAAACTAAGAAAGCACCACACTTGAAGGCATAATTAGTTTGGTGTTATCTGTAATATTGCATGAAAGGAAAAGGGAGAGGCTGGGTCAAGAAAGTGTTGTAAAGTGAAGCTAATGAGAGGAAGAACCTTATGTGCTATTTTGTGGTCTTTAGGTCTTGTGCTAAGAGCAGTGAAGATTGCTGATGGGTTTGAAATGAGAACATGACTTAAAGGTTTTGGAAACTCACACTATAGAAAGGGATATCCTTGAAGTAAGAACACTATCTAGGAAGTACTTCAGTGCAGTAAAATATTTAAGCCTACTATGTATCAGTTACTTTAAAATGGGTTTAAAAATTGATAAATACAGGCTTAGAATCATGAGTATGATACAGTCCCATTAAATCAAAGCCAAAAATAAAGCAAAACAAAAAAGAACACAAAGTATATGTATGTATTTAGCTTATATATAATTTAATGAACTACTGTAAGCCAGTTACCAAAACCAGAAATCCTTCACTCTTCCATTTTCCACTCCCCTCACATCCAATATCACAGTTAATCACAACTAACCAAGCCCTACTTACTGTACATCTGACTGGCCTCCTCATTGACCTCATCTCCATTCTACTTTCCTAGTCTAAACTCCAAAGTCCACCTTGTATAGATTCCCTTTTTCCATCTCCACTATCTCCATCCCAGTCCACACCACCATTGTCCCTTGCCTAAATAACTTCCTCTGGCAATAACTTCCTAAATGGGCCCCAGATTTTCATTCCTCCCCTCTGTGATCTATTCTCCACTTACTAGACACAATAATCTTTATGTAATGGAAGTGAGATTACGTGATTTTGCACTTAAAATCTTCCAATGACTTTTTGTTGTATTTAAAATAAAACAAAATCTATCCCAGGCCCTAACAAGCCTCTTCTAATCTAACCCTACACAGGTTTTTCATCTCAGGCTACCCAGCTTTATCCCCTTCAACATGTTCAATCACATTGAATTTCTGCAGTTTTTAGAATAGGTTATGCTTTTCTCACATGCTCCTTTCTGCAAGATACAACCTCTATCTGTACTTTTCACCTCATTCATGGTGACCACCCTGGTCCATAACACCATCATGTCTTGCCTGGCTACTCAAATAGCTGTGCCCCATAAAGCAGCCAAAACGATCCTTTTAAAATGTAAATGCTACCCTGCTGAAAATTCTTCAATAACTTCTCATCACATTTAAAATAAAATCCAGCAAGTTAAGCATAACTAAACAAGCCATACTTATACATATCTGACTGGCTTCCTTGCTGACCTCTCAGATCCCTCTACTTTCCTATGCTGTCCCTCTACTTTAGACACACTGGCCTCCTCCCTAGTCTTCAACACACCAACTTGCCTGAGGATCTGCTGCTCCTCCACCCTGGACCCTCTCTCTGCAAGCTCTGGCCTTCATTTCTAGTTTTGTACTCAAATAGCATCTCCTTAGATCTTCTCTGGCCACCCCCATGTCTTTATACTTGCCCCCATATGTTTCTATCCTATATGTTAATTTATTGTCCTTTAAAAAAGTTACCACTATCTGACATTATAGTGTATATTTGTGCATTGCCTGCATCCTTCCTTACAATATAATTTGAGGATATCATTTTGAGGTTTTTTTATTGTTCCCCCAATATTCCCCAATATTCAGAACAGGGCTTGACATACAATAGGCATTCAATATATAATTGTTTAATGAAATTATTGAATCAGAGCCAGGGGAGCCCTACCAATTAATATTTAGAATATAGGCACTCATTAATTAGAATAAATTAAATAATTTATGAGAATTTTCTTGCCCAATACTTTTTAAGATTTTATGTATGTATGTATGTATGTATGTATGTATGTATGTATTTGAGAGAAAGAGAGAGACTGTGAGTGGGGGGAGGGGCATAAGGACAGGGAGAGGCAGAGAATCTCAGGCAGACTCCACACTGAGCATGGAGATCATGACCTGAGCTGAAACCAATAGTATGAAGCTTAAGTGACAGAGCCACCTACTCACACCCCCCCAACACTTGCCCCCCACAACTAAGCTATGCTCAGGTGAGAGGAATTCAATGCAATAATGAGTTTGTGAGAAAAATATTAACAGATTTACTTTTTAACTAATACATTTAAAATATTAGAGTATAATAAACTATTTAGCATTGTTATATGCTATTTTTAAAATAGCATATTTTTAAAATATATCAATGATTTTGTTAGTGATATCTTTTAAATACTACTCATAATTCTGTTCTTTTTTTAACCTCATAGATTAGCTTCATAAATACAACCAGCTGCATGCAACTCAATAAAGCTATGGCTACCAATATTTAACTGTTGACAGGAAGGAAAAGTGACTTTTTGCTGAGTTATTTTCATAAAAGAAGATGACTCTCTGTAGAGTTAGTCTCACAAAAGAATAAATATTGGGTAGATAAAATATTTCAAACTGTATTAAAATAGGCTTTTTTGATAACTTAAGAGACTACATTTTAGATCCATGGATGTTAATAGACTTTTTTTCTTTACAGAATGAAAACATCAAATGTCTTTGACTTCATCTAGTTTTAATAAAAATATTTTATTTCATGGAGTTACATTTTATAAGCTCCTTCACACTATATTAGTTGATGATTGTTCCAACTACAAACTCTAGCCAAATTAACACAGATTTCAAATAAATGTTTTTTAAAAAAGCATAAGCTTCAATCATACATTAATTGTGTTATAAATTCAAAGACTCACTTTGTGAAAAAAAAAGTGGTGTTATTCCTCTTAAAGAAAATGTAGTGACCATTATTTCAAGTGGGGGGGGAACAACTGAATGTGCAGATCAGATCCTATTAAAATGTAAAGATGTTGGGGCACCTGGATGGCTCAGTCGTTAAGTATCTGCCTTCAGCTCAGGTCATGATCCAGGAGTCCTGGGAGCCCCGAACTAGGCTCCCTGCTCAGTGGGAAGCCTGCTTCTCCCTCTCCCACTCCCCCTACTTGCGTTCCCTCTCTCTCTGTGTCTCTGACAAATAAATAAAATCTTTTTTAAAAAATGTAAAAATGTTCCTATTTGCCAAATTGACTTAAATCAGTAGATTCAAAAATTCTCTAAACAACAAATCGGGGGGGGGAGGCTAAAAAATTTATTCAGTTTATTAAGAACTATTTCCTGAGGACCTTCTCTTTGTAAGGGACTGTACCAGCATACGGATCCAAAAATGAACAAACATGCTCTGAGAGCACTCGAGGTGCTCTTGGAAGACTATTCTTCACAGCCCGGTAAGCAGTGAGGTTGATCACAGAACTAGAAATGCCAATGTTTGGAATGGACTCTTCAAACACTTGAGGTCAGCATACTTCCTGTGATATTCTCACCAAGTCTTTAGTCAGCAAATACCAGTGAAAGGGAAAACATTTTCTTCCAAAGAATAAGTTGGACCTCTGTAGAGTGTACATGATTAGAAGTTCTAGGTTTTTTGTTTTTTGTATAGCAGCTAATTATATAGCTCCCAATAATCAAATCTATTTCTCCTTAGCATCAAAATAAAGATGTAGGAAAACATGAACTGCCCTCAGGGATGGACTAGTCCTTAGGTGACTTTCAACCTTATGGCTTATAATTATGAGATGGAGTAAGCTAAATAGAAAAAAAAGAAAAAGTATAATATTTAATTTGCATAAACATTGCAGATTGATGCATTATGATTCTTTTAACAAAGCACTTAAAACCACTTATCTTGGTAGTAATAAAATATACAAAACCATATCAAATCTAATTCTAAAAACCAAATAAGATAATAATTCAGTTTTCCAGAAGCCAAATTTTCTTTGATTTCAAGCATCATGCACTACTAGTAATGAATTTTTCTGTTAAGTTATTCAACATTAGAGAAGCATTCACAGGCCACTTTGTGGTATGTATGCAATGAAAATATAAATACCTGAAAATGCAATGTGCTTTCATGACTTACTGAGAAGAAAAATATACATGTGTTGATTAAAAGAAAACCAAGGGACTGTGAGAAGCATCCAGGGAAGGAGATGCAAATGGGGAAAAAGAGAAAAAAAGTAAAACAAGAAAATGCTGAGGATGACTGACAGTAGAGAAGGTGCATGTAAAATGATACAAACTAATAGCAAGGCTCAGTGACAATGCTGAGAAGCAAAGGCTTTAAAAGCAGAGAAAGAGCCTCTTCTGAAAGACTACAAACTGAGGAACTCTGATTGCGCAAGTATGTGTGTGCTTGTGACTGTATGCTTATGTCATGGTAATGATAAATGAGAAGGATTCATAGAACATGTTGAAATTAATTGTCCCTGAGGCCATATATCACTTTTTTTTTTCTTTACTGCTGCCATAATAAATTAACACAGACTTAAGACTTTACTGCAATGCCTTCTTATCTCACAGTTTCTGTGGATCACAAGTCAGGGCATGTCATGGCTTAACGGGGTTCTCTGCTTTGGGTCTCAACATGGCTGCTCACTCACCTGTGTTCTTATTTGGAGGCTCTGGTGGAAAATCTGTTTCTAGGCTCCTTTATAATGGGGCAGATTTCAGCTCCATGTTGTTGAAGGAGGTCTCTGGCTCTATGCTGACTGTTGGATGGGGACTATTCTCAGCTGCTGGAGGGCTTCCACATTCCTTGGCTGTGGCTTTCTCCATATTCAAAGCCAATAATGGCATGTTCAATATGTCTTATATTTATAATCTCTCATATTTTCCCTCCTTTTTAAAGGGTTTAGATGATTAGTTCAAGCTCACACAGAATATCTAGGGTAACCTTCCTATCTAAAGGTCAACTGATTAATAACATTAATTTTATCTGCAAAGCCCCTTTACCATGTAACATAACATAATTATTGATGGAATACTAAGGAATGAAGATCTAAACCTACCTAAGAAAATTTGAAAACTAGCTTTCAAACAATCAAGCTGATCTACATGTCATTTAAACAGTTGCTAAAATAATCTGAATGCTTTAAAGGAAGAAAGGGGCACCTGATTGAATCAGTTAAGTGTCTGACTCTTGAGTTTGGCTCAGGTCATGATCTCAGGATTGTGAGACTGTGTCCCATGACAGGCTCTGCACTGGGTATGGAGTCTGCTTAAGATTCCCTTTCTCCCTCTCCTCATCTGCCCCACTGCTCATGTGTTCTCTCTGGCTCTCTAAAGATGGAAGGAAAGAAAGAAAGGGAGAGGGGGAGGGAGGGTGGGCAGGCAGGCCACAAAATTTACTCAATAGTGTACCATTAATAAATCATAGCATTTAATCAAAATTATTAGGCAGGTAAAGGAACAAACAAAAAATATGACTCATAACTTGGATAAAATCGGTCAACACAAACAGATGCAGAAGAAACAGAGACCATCGAATTTGTAGATAAAAGCCTTAAGGTATATATTTCAAATGCGCTCTAAGAATTAAAGAAAAACATGGCAAAAGAGAAATGGAAAAAAAAATGGAGAAATGGAAGCTATTAAAAAAAACAACAAAAAAAAAACAGATGGAACTTTAGAGCTAAAGAATATAATATCTAAGTTGAAAAGTTCACTGACTAGGTTTAAAAGTAGATTAAAAACTATGGAAAAAATGTGAAGATATCACAACAAAAATTATACAAAATGAATCACATTGAGGGAGGGACTAAAAATAGACACTCGGTAAATAGTGGGAAAACAGAAATCCTATAACACACGTCAGTAGGATCCCAGAGGGAAGTGGTTTGGAAGGGAAGAAAAATATTCACCAAATAATGACTATATATTTTACTGGTTTAATGAAAATCATAAACTCCCTAATCTAACAAATTCAGCAAACTAAAACCAGGACAAACTACATGAAAACACCATAAGTCATCACAAGATGAAATTTTTGTAAACCAGTGATAAAGAGAAAAACTTTAAATCACCTAGAGAAAAAAAAAAAAAGACAAAATACACATAGAGGAACAAAGACCAACTTCTCAATAGAAATAAAGCCAGATAAAAGATAATGAAACAACATTAAAAAAAAAGGTCGACCTGGAACTATATATATCTAGGAAACAGAAAAGCCATCCTTCAAAAATGATGGTGAAGTAAATACTTTTTTCAGGAACAAAGCCTAGAACAATTTGTCACTAGCAGACCTGCACTAAAAGAACTGTGAAAAAGTTCTTTGGGGTAAAGAGAAATGATACCAAAAAGAAACTTAGTTTACATAGAGGAAAAGAGTACTCTGGATATTGCTTTGGAGGAAATATGAAATACCTTTCTCATTTAAAAAATTAAAGATAAATGATCTAAACACTACATTCAAAAGCAGAGATTTTTCAGACCAGATGTAAAAGACATTCTGCATAACAGACACTCACCATTAAATATATATATTTATAAATTTTTAAATCATAAAATTTTTATAAATATATACATATTTTTTAAAGATTTTATTTATTAGAGAGCAAGTGAGAGCATAAGGGGAGAAGGTCAGAGGGAGAAGCAGACTCCCCACTGACCAGGGAGCCTGATGTGGGACTCGATCCTGGGACTCCAGGATCATGATCTGAGCCGAGGGCAGTTGTTTAACCAACTGAATGACCCAGGCACCCCTATAAATATATACATACTGATATAAAACATAAATCAGCGGAAAGTTCTTTTAAAAAAGTAAAAATATATTACACAAGCACTAATCATAAAGAAGGTATGAGTATATTAAACATTAACATTAAAAAACATTACCAGATAAAGATATTTCATGATAAAAATAATAGTTCATCATAATAGAGGACATCACTCTCTTAACTGTGTATACACCAAATCACAGCTTCAATGCACATGAAGCAAAATTTGACAGAACTTAAAGTAGAAATAAGTTCAAAATTAGAGGGAAGACCAAGAAAAACTTAGAATTAGTTATTTTTATTCATAATTTCCAGCTCTCTTCTAATGTTTTCAAGATCTTTTATTTCCATTAATGTCTACATTATTTGTTCCCACAGCATGTCTTCAAGGATGATTTAAACACAAAGACAGAACTCATTCTGCCAGCATAGGACATCAGGGCTCAAGTCAAATGATCCGAGGCCCCAAGCTTCTGGTCTTCAACTCAGTCTGCCACATTAAGGGTCCCTTTCCTTCTCAATCAGTTGCCTAACTCCCTCCAAATGGAGTCAGTGAAATTATGCATTGAACACATACCACAATTATGCAATCCATAAAATTAGTTTTAAGGACTTATCTTATGTGTAGCTGACTTTTGGATATGCAAGGTGTCTTCTAAGGTCACCATAGTAGTTTGGGGACTTTTCCACCTGTACCTTGAATTGAGATTTCAAAATCTAAAACCTTTTGTTTTCTGTAAGTTCTGCAGCACAGCCTAAAGGAGTATCAACCCATAACATTTGTAATCACCATTGGAAGTAGAGCTAGCTCAGGCTCTGTCTTCTCTCTAATGTACCTCACCATTGTTTCTCTGTGGGGGCAGCTGCATTGCTCTTTAGACTCAGCTACTCCTGGACAGCCTCTCCTCATAATCCTAGGCTCCTGGGACTTCGGTGGTAAAGGCATAGCCCCTTTAACACAAAGAGTGATAACTATTGCTAGTCTCTGGGTGGCTTGACATCCCTTGTTTGTTCCTTTAACCTGCCTCACTTCTGTAAGTAGTCTCTTTATTAATTAAATATCTGTCTTTAAACTCTTTGAATTCTGTCTCCTCTTGCACCAAATGACAAGTATATGGTACTAAGAGTTGCTGTACCCAAGATGGAACTCTGGATCTATGTTACCTATATATTAAGTAAACATAAGGATGATGTCCTTCCTGAGGAGACTTTGAAAAATGACAGTTTGTGGCATGCAGTGACATTGTGAGTAGTCAGATTATCACTGGTGGCATAGAATGGAATGCTGATATAGTGCATGTCTTTGGATGATCAAGTGGCTACTAAATTTGAAAACTGGTCAAATCCAAACAGAAAAGAATAAACAAGAAGATCCAGATAAGATGCAATCTGCATGATCATCCCTTGGTGTAGAACACAGTAAACAGTAAAAAATATGATTTTGGGGTGGGTGATGGCAAACGAGATTTGAGAAATATGTTTGGCGTCCTTCAGAAAATCTTTGATATTTTTGCTGGGTCTTTAGGCTGAAACATTTCAATAGCTTTTTAAGTATCAGTAAACAAAAAGGTTGAGGCAGCTCTCAATAGCTTTTTTTTTTTAAGATATTTTGTTTTGTTTTTCAGTAATCCAAGATTCATTGTTTATGCACCTCACCCAGTGCTCCATGAAATAAGATTTTTATTTATTTGTCACAGAGAGAGAAGGGAACAAGTAGAGTGAGTGGCAGGTAGACAGAGAAGCAGGCTCCCCACTGAGCAAGAAGCCCGATGCAGGAATTGATTCTAGGACCCTGGGATCATGACCTAAGCTAAAGGCAGACGATTAACCATCTGAGCCATCCAGGTGCCCCTGTCAATAGCCTTTTGATATTCAACTCCATTTTATTATTATTATTTTTAAAGATTTTATTTATTCATTTGAGAGAAAGAGAGCACAAGCCGGGGGAGAGACAGAGAGAGAGGGAGAAGAAGACTCCCTGCTAGCAGGGAGCCTGATGCAGTACTTGATCCCAAGACCTGGAGATCATGATCTGAGCCAAAGGCAGACTCTTAACCATCTGAGCTGCCCAGGCTCCCCTCGACTCCACTGTAGACAAAAGGACAAAAATATCTCAGTCAGAACATGAAGAAAACAATGTACTTCTCTCAACATCTAAATGAAAATTTATTTTTATTGTGTTTTCTATATGAAAATAGTCCTTTGTTCAAATTCTGGTACATTATGTTAATTAAATAATTTCACACTGTCTTCTCTCATGGATACACAGGGGATGAATGTGGAGATTTTGTTATTTTTAGAACACCTCTAAGACAAATTATGATGTGCTATTTTTTCTGTGAAGTAATTGATACACTAACTCCCAAGTTAGAGACATGGTTTTCAAGGCCAACCACATATGCTTACTTGTTAATATTTTTCCCTCTAACCTAATAAATTGAAATGGATGAAATGGGGGATTGGAGATCATGCTACACAACAAATAAAAGTGCTCAAGAGGGACACACAAATTAACACATAACTTTTAAAGCAATGGATGAATCTCATGAAAATCTGCATGGATAGGAGCTAAGCAGGAGCAAAAACACAGAAGTGATAATGGAGCCACTAGATCTTCTAGGACCATAAGATATCCTGAGGGAGATCCCTGTGGCCCAATGTTTGTGATCTTCGACCACCTCCATACAGCCAGAACCCTGGAAAATGGGAAATCAATCTTTTTTTTTAAGGATTTTATTTATTTATTTGACACAGAAAGAGAGATTACAAGTAGGCAGAGAGGCAGGCAGAGAGAGGAGAGAGGAGGAAGCAGGCTCCCCGCGGAGCAGAGAGCCCGATGTGGGCCTCAATCCCAGGACCCTGGGATCATGACCTGAGCCGAAGGCAGAGGCTTTAACCCACTGAGCCACCCAGGCGCCTGGAAATCAATCTTCTTAACTGTTGTCTCCACTTGAATGACACTGGAGGAAAAATAGAAAGATTTTCCCTGTTAATCTGGTATCTACTGGCCTATTATTGGTTTGGAGCTTGAATCTATACTGTTTGTGTAGCCCTGAATATACAAGCTGGAAATTGTAATGTAGAGTAGACCTGGGTCTATCACGCTCACATGGACCTGAGATGAAGGACAGATCCCTATTGAGGTAAAATTTAGACTGACAGCTAGCTTATCAACAGACTACAATGAAATGTCCTCAATATATTCAGAGAAAATGACAGTTAATCTAGAATTATTTACATAGTTAAAATAACTTTTAAGAATGAAAACAAAGATGAATAAAGAAAAACTGAACAAATTTGCTTTTAAAGGAACCTCAACAAAATAACTTCTGCCTCAAAAAGGAAGGAAAATTGTCCTGTAAGGAAGGTCTGAAATCCATCAAAGAAGGGAGAGTAAGGAATATAAGGGTAAATCTATATATATTTATTTTATAAAATATTAAATAATGTTTATTTGCAGGTTTTAACACAAGCTAGAAATTTTTAAAATATGACAATTGTAAATGTACTCTGAGAAGGGTGATAAAAATAAAACATTTTAGGGTCTTTGGATTTAAGAAGTACAAATATTTTTTTTTTTTAAGATTTTACTTATTTATTTGACAGAGACACAGCGAAAGAGGGAACACAAGCAGAGGGGGAGTGGGAAAGGGAGAAGCAGGCTTCCCACAGAAGCTTGATGCAAGGCTCAATCCCAGGACCCCTGGATCATGACCTGAGCCAAAGGCAGACGCTTAATGACTAAGCACCCAGGTGCCCGATTTATTAACTTTAGAACTTATATATACAAGCTCAAACTGTGAATATTATAATGTAAGACATAGCTTCCTAACACTTAAGGGGAAGAAAATTAAAAACCTTAATCACTTCATAAGGAGCCAGAGAACGGGTATATGGACACAAGAAACCTGAAAAGCAGAACACACAGAAGGTTCAATAATGCTTATAACCAAGCCTTAAATACCACTTTGAATTGCTAATATTTGAAACATATTTATACCAATTGATTTATTACAATACTTTTTTGAGGCACCTATCATTATCATTACCCCATTATATAGGTATAGTCCTTAGGCAGTGAGAGAGAAAATGATTATCCATGTGAAAAGGCAAGAGAAGGCAAGATTCAAACCTAATCTACCCTGAGTCAGTGTTTTTAAATACCACCAAAACACAGAACTTAAAAAGAACTATTATTTTACCAAACACTGAAATAAATGTACTGACTGAAATGTCCAGTTTTCTAGCAAGGATTATCTTACTGAATTGGAAAAAATCCATCTACTTAGACATCCAGAGTAACCTAAGATCAATGTTATTGTGATTATAAATAGTTTGTTCCTTTTTACTGAATGTTTCTTTGTATGCATTTACCATTATTTGTTTTATCATGTCCATGATTTGATGGACATTAGGTTGTCTCTCATTTGGGGCTACTATGAATAAAGCTGCTATGAACATTTCTATGTAAGTACTTTGGAGGGTGTACATTTGCATTTCTTTTAAGTTAATACTTAAGAGTAAGAAATTGCTAAGGAGTTCCCCAAAGTGATTGTATCATTTTACAAATCCATCAGCAATATATAATAATTCTGACATCTCCACAACCTTGCCAAATCTTGTTACTTTAGGATTTTTTTTTTAAAGATTTTATTTATTTATTTGACACAGAGAGAGAGATTACAAGTAGGCAGAGAGGCAGGCAGAGAGACAGGGAGAGGAGGAAGCAGGCTCCCCGCCGAGCAGAGAGCCCGATGTGGGCCTTGATCCCAGGACGCTGAGATCATGACCTGAGCCGAAAGCAGAGGCTTTAACCCACTGAGCCACCCAGGTGCCCATTACTTTAGGATTTTTAATTTTAGTCAATTGTGTGTACTGTCATTGAGATTTTAATTTGCATTTCTCAGATAACTAATAATGTTGAACAGCTTTTCATCTGCTTGTGGTTCATATATCTTACATCATTAAGTATCTGTTTCAAACTTTAGTCTACTTGCAATTGTTCTTTTTATTACTATTATTGTGGTGGTGGTTAAGCAGTTGTAAAAATGCTTTATACCTTTGGATACAAGTCCTATGTCAGATATGTGTTACAAACATTGTCTCTGTAGGTGGTTTGATTTTTCATCTTTTTACTGATTCTCTGAAGAGGAGATATTTTAAATTTTTCCCTGCACATATAAAAATTCTAAGAAATCTAGAAAAAGCCTATTAAAAGTAATGAGTGAAAGTAGCAAGATTACAGGACACATTCCATGTACAAAAATCAATTGCATTTGATTGCAATTATGCATTATTGCATATATGAGCAACAGATAATTAGAAAATAAAAATTTTAAACATACCTTGTATAAGAGCATCAAATATATATATATTTATGGATAAATTCTACAAAAGATGTGGGAAATTTTTCACAGTGGAAATATTGCTGAGAGAAATTAAAGTAAGGTATGCCCTTGTTCATTGTTTTTGAAAATTCAATATATTTTTTTAAAGATTTTATTTATTTGACACAGAGAGATTACAAGTAGGCAGAGAGGCAGGCTCCCTGCTGAGCAGAGAGCCTGATGCGGGCCTCGATCCCAGGACGCTGAGATCATGACCTGAGCCAAAAGCAGAGGCTTTAACCCACTGAGCCACCCAGGCGCCCAGAAGCTTCTACTTCTTAATCCCCTTTATTTCATACATCCCCCACTCACCTACTCTGGCAACCACCAGGATCCTCACTATATTTCAGAGATATTTTTTTTTTGGTCTCTATTTTCTTGTTCATTTGTTTAACTTCCCCATGTAAGTGAAATCATATGGTATTTGTCTTTCTCTGACTTACTTCACTTAGTATTATACTTTCTGTATCTATCCATGTTGTTGAAAATGACAAGATTTTGTTCTTTCCATTTTACATATAACCACTTCTTTATCCATTCATCTATCAAAGGACATTTGGATTGTTTCCATATTTGGTAATTGTAAATAATGTTACAATAAAAATGGGGGTGATAATATTTTTTGAATTAGTTTTTGCTTTCAAATAACCAGGAGTGGATTACTGAATCATACAGTAATTCTATTTTTAATTTTTTGAGAACCCTCCATACTATTTTCTACAATGGCTATACCAGTTTCATTCCCACCAACAGTGCATGAGAGCTCTTTCTTCCACATCCTCACCAACAACGGTTATATACATTGTGTTTTTGATTTTAGCCATTCTGATAGGTATGAGGTGATAGACAACTTGTTTTCATTTGCATTTCCCTTATGATTAGTAACGCTGAACATCTTTTCATATGTCTGTTGGACATCTCTCTGTCTCTTTGGAAAAAAGTTCACACCCTCTGTCCATTTTTAATTGGACCAGTTTGTGTGTGTGTGTGTGTATTTGTAAAAGTTGTTCATGTATTTTGTATAATAACCCCTTCTAGAATAGAGCATTTGTAAACTTTTTCTCCAATTTAGTAGTCTGCTTTGTCATTTTGTTGATGATTTCCTTCCCTGTGCAAAGACTTTTTATTTTGGTATTGGCCATAGTTTAATTTTGCTTGTTTTCCTTGCCAGAAGAGATATATCTTAAAAACAAACAAACAAACAAAAAGTTTCTATGGCTGATATCAAAGAAATGACTGCTTTTTTTTAAGGACTCTTACGGTTTCAGGTCTCACATTTAGGTCCAATATCATTATTTTACATGTAGCTGTGTAGTTTTCCCAGCACCATTTGTTGAACAGCTTTTTCTTACCCTATAACCATATAAGTGTGGGTTTATTTCTGGGCTCATTATTCTTTTCTGTTGATCTATATGTCTTTTATGTGTGTGTGTGTGTGTGTGTGTGTGTGTGTGCCAGTGCCACATTGTTTTGATTACTATATTTTTGTAGTGTATCTTGAAACCTGGGTTTGTGATACCTCCAGTTACATTTTTCTTTCTCAAGATTGCTTTTGCTGTTCATAGTTTTTTATGGTTCCATACAAACTGTAGGATATTGTTCTACTTATGTTAAAAATGCTGTTGCAAGTCAGGAAATGACAGGTGTTGGCAAGGATGCGGAGAAAGGGAAACCCTCCTATACTGTTGGTGGGAATGCAAGCTGGTGCAGCCACTCTGGAAAACAGTATGGAGGTTCCTCAAAAAGTTGAAAATAGAGCTACCCTATGACCCAGTAATTACACTATTGGGTATTTACCCTAAAGATACAAAGGGAGTGATCCTCAGGGGCACATGCACCCGAATGTTTATAGCAGCAATGTCCACAATAGCCAAACTATGGAAAGAACCTAGATGTCCATCAACAGATGAATGGATAAAGAAGATGTGGTATATATATACACAATGGAATACTATGCAGCTATCAAAAGAAATGAAATCTTGCCGTTTGCAACGACGTGGATGGAACTAGAGGGTATTATGCTAAGCAAAATAAGTCAGAGAAAGACAATTATATGATCTCTCTGATATGAGGAACTTGAGGGGCAGGGTGGGGGGTCATAAGGGGTAGGGAGGGAAAAATGAAACAAGGTGGGATTGGAAGGAGACAAACCATAAGAGACTCTTAATCTCATGAAACAAACTGAGGGTTACTGGGGTTGAGGGTGCAGGGATAGGGTGGATGGGTTATGGACATTGGGGAGGGTTTGTGCTATGGTGAGTGCTATGAAAGGTGTAAGCCTGATGATTCACAGACCTGTAGCCCTGGGGCAAATAATAATAATAATAAAATGCTGTTGCTACTTTGAAAAAGATGGCATTAAATCTGTAGATTGCTATGAGTAGTATGGACATTTTAACAATATTGGCTCTTCCGATTCATGAGCATAGAATATATTTGTTTGTATCATCTACAATTTCTTTCATCAATGTTTCATAGTTTTTGGAGTACAGGTTGTTTGCCTCCTTAAATTTATACCAAGGGGGCGCCTGGGTGGCTCAGTGGGTTAAAGCCGCTGCCTTCGGCTCAGGTCATGATCCCAGGGTCCTGGGATCGAGGCCTGCATCGGGCTCTCTGCTCGGCAGGGAGCCTGCTTCCTCCTCTCTCTCTGCCTGCCTCTCTGCCTACTTGTAATCTCTCTCTGTGTCAAATGAATAAATAAAATCTTTAAAAAAAAATTTATACCAAGGTATTTTCTTTTTGCTGTGAGTGAACTAGAATTATTTTCCTAATTTTTTGTTATGCTATTTAATTATCAGTGTATGGATATAAAACAGATTTATGGATATACAACAGATTTCTGAATATTCATTTTCTATTCTGTGACTTTATTTAATTCATTTATCAGTTCCAGTAGCTTTTTGGTAGCATCTTCAGAGTTTTAAACATGAAGTGTTGTATCATCCACAAATAGTGAAATTTTTACTTCTTCCATATGAATTTTCTTGTCTGACTGCTGTGGTTTCCAGTAATCTGTTGAATAAAAATGCTGAGAGTGGACTTCCTTGTTAAAATATTAGGAGAAACACTCTCAGTTTTTCACCACTGAGTCTAATGTTAGCTATGGATTTTTCATACATGGTCTTTATTATTTTGAGGTATATATTCTTTAGACATACTTTGTTGAGAGTTTTTCTCATGAATGGATTTTGTACTTTGTCAAATGTTTCCTCTGTATCTATTGAGATGATCATATGGCTTTTATCCTTTCTCTTCCTACTGTGACATACCACGTTGGTTAATTTGCAGTACTGAATCACCCTCTTATCTATGGAATAAATGCCAGCTGATCATGGTAAATGATTTTTTAAATGTATTGTTGGATTGGGTTTCCTAATATTTTGTTGAGAGTTTTTGTATCTGTGTTCATCAGAGATATTGGTTTGTATTTTCCTTTTTGTAGTGTTTTTATCTGGTTTTGGCATCAGGGTAATGCTGACCTCATAGAATGGATTGGGAAGATTTCCATCCTTCTATTTTAAGTTAGTTTGAGAAGAATAGATAGATATTAACTTTTCTTCAAATACTGGGGAGAATTAACCTATGAAGCCATCTGGTCTTGGACTGTGGTTTGTTGGGAGTACTTTGATTACTGATTGGATTTCATTGCTAGTAACTGGTCTGCTCAAACTTACTATTTCTTTCTGAGGCAGTTTTAGAAGATCATTTTGTCCAGGAATTTATCCATAGCTTTTAGATGGTCCAATTTCTTGGCTTATACTTTGTCCTAGTATTCTCTTATAATCTTTGGACTTCTGTGGTATCAGGTTATTTCTTTTCCTTTATTTATGATTTACTTGAGTCCTCTCTCTTTTTTTTTTTTTTTTTTTTGAGTCTGGCTGAAGTTTTCTCAACATTGTTGATCTTTTCAAAGAACAAGCTCCTGGTTTCATTGCTCTATTTTATTGGTTTTTTTATCCATTTAATTTATTTCTGCTCTAATTATTATTATTCCCTCCCATCTACTGGCTTTGGGCTATATTTTTTCTTCTTTGTATAGCTCTTTTAGATGTAAGGTTAGGTTCCTTGAGATTTTTCTTGTTTCTTGAGGTAGGCCTGTATTGCTATAATCTTAGAAAAGCTTTTGCTGCCTCTCAAAGATTTTGGACTTTTGTGTTTTCATTTTCATTTGTCTTGATGTATTTTGTATTTCCTTTTCAATTTCTTGGTTGACCCATTCGTTGTTTAATAGCATGTTATTTAGTCTTTACATATATATGTTCTTTGTAAATTTTTTTCTTGTGGCTGATTTCTAGTTTCATTCTGTTCTGATCCAAAGAGATGCATAGTATGATTTCGGCCTTTTTGAATATATTGAGACTTGTTCTGTGACCTAATATGTCATCTATATTGGGGAATGTTCCATATGCACTTGAAAAACATATGTATTCTACTATTTTCTAACTGTTCTACTTGTTAGGTCCATAAGGTTCAATGTGCCTTTCAAAAACCACTCTTTCCTTGTTTATTTTCTGTCTAGATGATCTATCCATTGATAGTGGGGTACTGTACTACACTGCTATTATCATATTATTAATAGAAGTGTAGTGCAATACCCCACTATCAATGGATAAATCATCTAGACAGAAAATAAACAAGGAAAGAGTAGTTTTGAATTCTGATTTAAGTCTATTAATAGTTGTTTTATGTATTTAGGCACTCCCATGTAGGATACATAAGTATCTACAATTGTTATATCCTCTTGTTAGACTGTTCTATTTGTCATTATGTCATATCATTATGTAGGGTCCTCCTTTGTCTGTTGCAGTCTTTATTTTAAAGTCTATTTTGTTCAGTGGAAGTATTGCTACCCCAGGTTTCCTTTTGCTTCCACTTGCCTGGTAAATGTTTTGACCCCTTTCACTTTAAATCTGCATGTGTCTTTAGGCCTGAAGTGAGCCTCTTATAGGCAGTGTATAGATGGGTCTTCCCTTTTTTTTTTTTTCCATTCAGTTACCCTGTATTTTTTTAATGGAGCATTTAGTCCATGTACATTCAAAGTAATTATTGATAGGTATGGGTTTATTGCCATTCTGTTACTAGTTTTATGGTTGTTTTTCTAGCTCTTCTTTCTTCCTTTCTTCTTACTCTATTCCCTTGTGGTTTGAGGGTTTTCTTTAGTGACAACGATTAGATTTTTTTCTCTTTATTTTTTGTGTATCCATTACAGCTTTTTGATTTGTGGTTACCATTAGGCTCACATATAACATCTTAGGCATATAGAAGTCTATATTAAGTTGATGGTGGCTTAAGTTTGAACCCATTCTAAAAGCACTAAATTTTTACTTCCCTGCCTCCATGTGTTATGTATATGATGTTATGCTTTACATAATTAAATCTTCTGAATCTCCTGATTTTTATAGATAAAATTGATTTTACTGCTTTGTGTTTTAATTTCCATACTGGTTTTATAAGTGATCAATCTACTTTTTTTATTGTTTGTAATTACTTGTGAAATTTTTTCCTTTCTTAATTTTTTTACCCCTGATTATGGCTATCATTTTTACTCAAAGAATTACCTTACTATTTCTTGTAAGACTGGTTTAGTGGTGGTGAACTCCTTTTGTGTGGGAAACTCTTTGTCTCTCCTTCTATTCTGAATGATAGTCTTGATGGATGAGTATTCTTGGTTGCAGATTTTTTTTTTTCCTTTCAGCACTTTGAATATATCATGCCACTTCCTTTTGGCCTGCAAAGTTTCTGCTGAAAAATCAAGTGATAAACTTGGTGGAGTTTCTCTTGTAAATATTTTATTTTATTTTCAAATTCTCTCTTTACTACTATAACTATTTCAATTACTATGTCTTGGTGTGAACCTCTTAGGTTGATATTGTTGGGGGCTCTCTGTGCCTCCTGGATCTGGATGTCTATCTATCTTTCCCCAATTTGAAGAAATAGCTGAAAACTTCCCCAAATAATTTTTCTGCCTCCTATTCTCTTTCTTTTCCTCCTAATATCCCTATTATACAAATGTTATTATGCTCAATGATATTGTTGAGTTCCCTTAACGTACTGTCATTTTTTTTTTTCTTTTTGTTCAGCTTGATTGGTTTCCATTACTCTCTCTTCCAGCTTGCTGATCCATTCTTCTTCATCCTCTAATCTACTATTGGTTGTTTCTATTACATTCTTAATTTCAGTTACTGAGTTCATCATCCTGGGTAGGCATCATTCTGGGTAATTTTCCATCTCTTTCTTGAAGGTCTTACTGAGATACTCCCCTGTTTTCTCAAATCCAGTAAGTATCTTTATGACTATTACTTTGAATTCTTTATCAGGCATATTGCTTCTGTTTCATTTAGCTCTTTTGTTTAATTTTGTCCTGTTCTTTCATTTGGCGCATATTCCTCTGTCTCCTTATTCTGAATAACTTTTAGTGTTTCTATGTGTTAGAAAATCAGCTACAGGGCGCCTGGGTGGCTCAGTGGGTTAAAGCCTCTGCTTTCGGCTCAGGTCATGACCTCAGCGTCCTGGGATTGAGGCCCGCATTGGGCTCTCTGCTCAGCAGGGAGCCTGCTTCCTCCTCTCCCTGTCTCTCTGCCTGCCTCTCTGCCAACTTGTAATTTCTCTGTGTGTGTCAAATTAAAAAAAAAAAATCTTAAAAAAAAAATCAGCTACATCTCCCAATTTTGAAAGCGATGGCCTAAAGTAAAAGCATTCCTGTTGTGCCTTGTATTGCAATGTCCCCTGTTCATCAGAGCCAGGCACTTTATGAGTGTGTCATATGCAGGTTGTGTGTGCTTTTCTGGCTCAGTCTTGTCTTCTGTCCAGTTGGCTGCAATGGCCCACTTTGCCTACTGTGGGCAGGGTTTGGTTCCAACGCTTTTAAGGAGCCTGTCTGTGGCCACTTTGGGCTTATAGTTGAAGTGTCAGCAGTCAGACTAGATGCCCGCCCTTAGTTCATTTCCTGGGGCTGTGGTAACACCATATTACAGACTCTCTCTATGCTTTGACCTGAAGAGGTTTTCATTGGTGGGAGGAGCCTGCAGACAAACCATAGCCTGCCCCCAGTTTGTGGGAGCTGCAATGACCCCAAACTGCAGCACTCTTTCCCTATTCTCCCTGAGAAGTTCTTGTTGGTGGGTGGTGCTGGCAGTTAGTTCAGATGCCTGCCCCTAGACAATCTGCTAGGTTTCAGATGCAGTGATTGGCAGGGCACTCTGTCTGCACTGCTAGGGCTGCTGTTGCACTGTTGTGGGTCATTATTTTTCCCTCTTCCCAGGGCAAAAATCACTTCTGCATGGTAGCAGTCCCACTCAATATAGAAGCTGCTTTGGAGGGACTCTTGCTTAAAGGGGCAGATTGGATGAAACAAATCTGCAGGAGAATGCAGGTTCAGGTTATGTGGTATTAGCAAACTAGGTGGACAGTGTTTATGCAGGTTCCTACAGGTGTCTAGTTATCCTAAGGGATTGGAGGGAAAGAAATGACCCCTGCCAGCAATTTTTTCTTGGAAAAGTCTCCTAAGGACCCCTGCCCTTCCAGTGCACATCTCTGAGATTAGTAAATAAAATGTCATATATCTTAACTTTATAATATTTGTTAGGTCTCTTTTCATGTGACCTAACTGGGGGATTCTTCTATGTGTACTTGAAGAAAATGGGTATCTTTTTTTCTTGGATAGAATGTTTTACATATATCTTTTAGAACCATATATTCTGATGCATATATATGCGTCAAGTAAAAAATGTTCTTGTTGAAAAAATGACTTTAACTGAAGGTACTCTTTTAAAATAAAGCACATCAGAAGGGAGTTGGGTGGAGGGGTGAGTAGAACAGGTGAAGGAGATGAAGGGTGCACTTATGAGCACTGACTAATGATGTATAGAATTGCTGAATTACTAAACTGTACACCTGAAACTAATATAACACTGTTAATTATACTAGAATGAAAATTAAATAAATATAAATGAGGAAATCATACCATTTGTGACAGCATGGATGGATCTTGAAAGCATTATGCCAGGTGAAGTCAGAGAAAGACAAATACTGTATTTTCTCACTTATGTGTGGAATCTAATGAAAAACAAAAAACACCAAGTTCATAGAAAAAGAGAGTAGATTTGTGGCTACTGGATGTGGGTTATGGGAAGAGGGGGAAATGGAAGAAAGATGGTCCAAAGGTACAAGCTTCCCATTACAAAATAAGTGCTAGGAATATAATGTATAACATGATGACTATAGTTTTTGATATAAAGTTTTTAAGAGAGTAGATCCTAAGCATTCTCATCAAAAGGAAAAATTTTTTTCTTTTTTTAGTTGTATCTAGTTGATATGAAGATATAAACTAAACCTATTGAGGTAATAATGTCACAGTATATGTAAATCAAGCATTTAATAATATACTATATATATAATAACATGTCAATTATTTCTCTATAAAACTGGGAAAAATAAATTCCTTTCCCTCACTCCCCCTCAAAAAAGAATATAGTATGCTAGCTTGATGTCTGGAGGCTGACAAAGTTAGCTGCCTGAATAACCCCTCTACTCAAAGGTTTGGCTAAAAGGGAAGAAGAAATAGTGATAGCTAGAAGGAAACTAGAGAGTGCAGGTTAAGGCTTTTGGGAATATATTATTTGCTTATTTTCGTTGTTTCTTTTTCTTTTTTCCATAAGATGATCAAGGTTTGAAAATCTTTATAAGCTGGGAAGAAAATCTAGTAGGAATAAATGACCTGGGGAATGGAAAAAAAAATCTAATGTATACTCTAGGTGCTTCTTTTGAAACTGCTGCTTCTATGCTGTATCTCCAAGGGGTTGTTATACTCGCTCTTTAAGGGCAGGGACTCAATTACCTATTATCCTAGCATTCCCAGAACTAAGCTCACTGGTTTTTAAAGTACTGGAATTAAGGCCTGCTGGCTTTCAATGTCAAATATTACAGGGATTTGTCTTCCCAGTGCAGGTCCCCCATGCCTAGGATATTGGTTGGGGTCTGTTCTTCTACCCTCTGCTTGCTTATGGTGTCCCTTCTGTTTGTGGTTAGTCTCACTAGGAGTTTGATTCCCTGCCCCATCTCCACCCCTACTGCTTTTGATGTGGCTGGTTTCTAGGTATGTCCATGGGATAAGGTGAGCCTAGGATCCTCCTACTCCATTTTCTAGCAGTCTCAGTTAAAAAAAAAAATTTATATACAAACCCTATGGAGCTATGTGCTTTAGAAGATGAAACATTAACTTTTCATAAATATCCAAGCAGCTGACAAATGCAAAGTGCATAATTTTGCTAAAACCAAATCACAACAAAAATTATACTCATATAAATGTATAATTATTTTTACTGACATAATTTTATATTATTTTGTCTTTTCTACTCTAGGTTTCTATTAATATTTTTTATGAAAACAATGAAATTTTATTATCAAAAATCATATATAGCTGTGTGAGGCCAAATAAGAACTTTCTGTTGTATACAGAAGGACCCACACTGGGCTTCCATTGGGTCCATGTTTACTCATCACCCTGTGCTGAAACCAATGTATAATTTAAAAGGGAGGGAAAAGAGATTAGAGGCAATGAGTACCTTGCCTTTGCTCAATATCATTGATCAAATAATCTTTCTATGCCTATATAACATGCTTGAGAAAATAGTGTAGTTTTATTAGTGGTAACTTTCCAGAATCAATAACTTTTCTAATGAATATAAAAGGCTGGGTGCCCTGAAGTCCAAATTCATGCAATTGGATTGCTTGTTGTAATCAAGCACTGGCATTAACACTCTGATGTGATAAAATAAGTGTTTAGTAATTTAGTCTTCAACTGCTTCTGGCATTTCAACTCTTTGTTGGCATATAAAGCAGAAATTTCTCCTGTAGTAAAAAGTAATTTATTGACTGTTTTTTTATCACCTGTGATGAATAGGCTATTGGCCTTGCAAGCCTTTCTGTTCAGATATTGTGGGACAGAAGTTGGCTGGCACCAACCTTAGCAAATTGAAATTCAATCCAGATCAATAAAGCGTTTTATTTAATTTGGTCCTGGAATGGAAATAATCATCACATTTTATAATAAGCATGTCTAATTTCAATTTTCACACTATGTATTTATTCTGTATAATCAAGCATAACTGCTGGCCTTGTTCTTCTGAGTTGACAAATGCATTGCATAGATTTGCACTTAGCAGGTAACTACATAAGAGATGGTAGGGGAAGAGTGTGCCTAGACATAATAATGAAGATTTAATAAATGTCTACCTAGAACTTGTAAATGTTCCTGAGACTTTAATTATATTTGTTCATTGTCTATATAGGTAACAACAACAAATGTATGCATCAGGATATATAATTTTCTTTACATAGCAACTAGCTTATCTTTATGAAATATTTCCAAATTTAAGAAAATATAAAAACCTTTGGATAAAACCTATGGGTAAGACTAAATAATTTTTGGCTAAAATATTCTGTGACAGACTATCAGCATTGAAGTGGTTAAATACATTGTGTCAGTTATGCTATGCTTTGTAACAAACTGTTTCAGCCTTACTAGTTTAATACCACAACCATTTATTTAGTTCATTATTCTATGGGTAGGCAACTTGGGCTAGACTCTGCTGGAAGGTTCTGGTCTCAGTTATCTGAACAGCTTTCAGCTAGAGAGTTAGCTGAGACAGCCTGGCCTCTCAGATATTTGCGTTGGTGGATGACCAACTATTAGTTGTGTGTCTGTCATACTCCAGAGGTCTGCTCTGGACTTATTTGCTTAGTGGTCTCAGGGTCTAAGAGCACTAATAAACAAGCATTAATGTACAAGCACTTCTACAACTTCTGCACTTATCATATTTGCTAATGTCCTATCAGACTCTGCATGAAAAGGCACTATCAAAACACATGGATACAGGGAGGTGTGACCATACTGGAGCCAATAAAGGAATAAATCTGCCAAATGCCTTGCCCAAAGCACTGGCTCAGGTCCTTGTTCCTTTAGCACTCTGTATCAATAGTGGGATGCATCACTTTCTAATTTCTACTGAACTAAGCTGTATTTTTGGAGATTTAAGTGTCCTTTTGCCTAAGATTTATTAATCTCAGAATATGCATGGGAGGGGCAGGAATCTTTAGGAAACTTCTCCAAGAACAAAAATTTCTTGCCCCTCACACCAGCCTAGATACCTGGACACTCTTGGAAACCAGTGTGAATACTCTCCACCTATCTTATCTTACTGCAACCACACACCCTGTTATGGAACCTCCTACAGATCTGACTCATCCAACCTGTCCCATTTGGCAGGCACCCTCCAAAGCAGCTCCTGCCCCAGAAAGAGGAGACAATGACTGCACACTAGTGTACCTGCAGTCCCAGCAGCCAAACCTTACATCTGGCAGCAGTGCACACACAGTACCCTGCCAATGAGTTCAACTGTAGCCTCAGCAAATGGACTGGCAAAAGACATCTGGTCTGATTGCCAGCCCACCCACCAAGGAAAGTCTCTCCAGTAACAGGCAAGGGGCAACACCCTGCAGACTGGTGCTATTGCAGCCACTACGAGGAGGGGCAGGTATCTGGTCGGACTGCTGACATCACTCACCTACTAGCCCACGACAGCCCCAGACAGGTCCCACTGTAGCAAGAGACCAAACCCTCCTAATATGCCAACAATAGGCAAGATGGGCCATGGCAGCCTACTAGACTAAAAGCAAATGAGGTTCAGCCACAACTAGGATGCACATAACCAACATAGGACATACCCTGGAGGGTCTGATTCTAGTAAATAGGGGACACTGTGTTACAAGGCACCACAGGAATGCTTCATGAGCCCACTACTTCTAAGATCGGGAGACATAACCGATTTTCCTAACACAGAAACACATACAGTTATACAAAATGTGGAAACAGAATGAAATATATCTCCCCTAAAAGACAAAATCAAGCAAAAGAGCTAAATGAAACAGAGATAAGCAATATGCCTGATAAAGATACTGCACTTGAGAAAACAGTGGAGGATCTCAATGAGACCTTCAATAAAGAGATGGAAAATATAGAAAAGAACCTCCCAATGTTGAAGAACTCAGTAACTCATATTTAAAATATAGTGAAAGGAATCAATGGCAAATAAGAGGATGCAGAAGAATGGGTCAGCAAGCTGGAAGAATATGGCAAGCAATCAAGCTGAACAACAAAAAGAATAAAAATAAAAAAACAGTAGGTTAAGGGAACTCAATGGTATTATCAAGCATAATAACATTCACATTACTGGGATCCCAGAAGGAGAAGAAAGAGAATAGGGGGCAGAAAATTATTTGAAGAAATAATAGCTGAAAACCTCCCTAAAGAAAGAATCAGACATCCAGATCCAGGAGGCACAGAAAGCCCACAATAAAATTAATTATAGCAGGTCCACACCAACTTACAATAATTAAAATGGCAAAATACAGTGATAGAGAATTTTAAAAGCTGAAAGAGAAAACAATTTATGTACAAGGGAAGCCCCACGAGTCTATCACTTGATTTTCAGCAGAAACTTTGCAGGCCAGAAGAGAGTGGCATGATATATTCAAAATTCTGAAAGGAAAAAATAACAACAAAACTTGCAACAAAGAATGGTTTTCCTAGCATTCAGAAAGGAAAGAGAGATAAAGAGCTTCCCAGACAAAAGTTAAGGAGTTCATCATCACTAAACCAACCTTATAAGAAATGCTAAGATTTTTAAAGATTTTATTATTTGCCAGAGAGAGAGACAGCAAGAGAGGGAACACAGTAGAGGGAGAGGGAGAGGGAGAAGCAGACTTCCCACCGAGCAGGGAGCCCGATGTGGGGCTCGATCCCAGGACCCTGGGATCACGACCTGAGCGGAAGGCAGACGCTTAACGACTGAGCCACCCAGGTGCCCGTACGGTAATTTCTTGAGTGCAAATAAAGATCATAATCAAGAAGAAAATTAAGAAAAAATTTTGGCAGGTGATTACAAACATTATAAAAGTAGATTAATCACTTATAAAACCAGTAAAATATATAAAGCATTAAAGCAGTAAAATCAATTATATCTAAAAAAAATCAGTCAAGGGATTCACAAAAGGATGTAAAGTATAACTCATGTGCAAAAAATGTGGGGGCAGTAGAATAAAAATTTAGTGCTTTTAGATGGGTTTAAACTTAAGCCACCATCAACTTAATATAGACTGCTATATGCCTAAGATGTTATATATGAGCCTAATGGTAGCCACAAATCAAAAACCTGTAATAGATACACAAAGAATAAAGAGAAAAAAAATCCAATCATTGTCACTAAAGAAAGCCATCAAACCATAAGAGAAGAGAGTAAGAAAGGAACAAAGAGGAACTAGAAAAGGAACCATTAAAGAAGTAACAAAATGGCAAAAAACACATACCTATCACTAATTACTTTGAATATAAATGGACTAAATGCTCCAATCAAAAAATTTAAGGTTACTGAATGGAAAACAAAAAAGCAAGACCCATCTATATGCTACTTACAAAAGACTCACTTCAGACCTAAAGACACATGTGACTAAAAGTGAAAGTGGGCAGACCATTTACCGTGCAAATGAAAGCAAAAAAAGTAAGCTGGGCTAGCAATACTTAAACTGATTGAAACAGACTATAAAACAAAGACCACGAACAATCCAACAAAACAATTATAAATATCTGTACACCCTATATAGGAATGCCTAAATTCATAAAGCAACTACAAACAGAAAAAAAACAGTAATACAATAAAAGGCACTATAACACCCCTTACATCAATGAATAGATTAAACAGACAGAAAGTTGACAAGGAAAGAGTAGTTTTGAATGACACATTGAACCAAATGGACCTGATATAGTCAGAACGTTCCATCTACAAATAGTGGAATACACATGCTTGTCAAGTGCACATGAAACATTCTCCAGAATAGACCAAATGTTAGGCCTTGGAACAAGTCTCAATATATTAAAAAACACTGAAATAATATCATGCATATTTTCACACCACAACAGTAAGTATGAAACTAATCAGTAAGTAAGAAATCAATCAAGAAAAAAATTACAAAGAACACAAATATGTAGAGACCAAATAACATGCTACTAAATAATGAATGGATCATCCAAAATCAAAAGGGAAATAAATACATTGAGACAAATTAAAGTTAAAAACTAGTGGCCCAAAAACTTTTGAGAGCTAGCAAAAACTGTTCTAAGATTATACCAATACAGACTTACCTCAAGAAGAAAGAAAAATCTCAGACAACCTAAACTTATACCTGAAGAGCCTAGAAAGGAAAGAAAAAGAAACAAACCCCAAAGCTATTAAAGGAAGGAGACAACAAAGACTCAAGCAGAAATAAATGAGATGGAGAATAAAAAAGAAAAAAGAGTAAAGCAAATTAATGAAACCAGGAGCTGGTTCTTTATTTTTTTTTTTTAAGATTTTATTTATTTATTTGACACACAGAGAGAGATTACAAGTAGGCAGAGAGAGAGGAGGAAGCAGGCTCCCCGCTGAGCAGGGAGCCCGATGCGGGCCTCGATGCCAGGACGCTGAGATCATGACCTGAGCCGAAAGCAGAGGCTTTAACCCACTGAGCCACCCAGGCGCCCGGAGCTGGTTCTTTAAAAAGATCAACAAAATTAAGAAAACGCTGGTCACACTCAGCAAAAAAAGAAGAAATAAGACTCAAATATAATCAGAAATGGAGGAGGAGAAATAACCAACACCACAGAAATACAACAGAGTGTAAGAGAATACTATGAAAAGTATAAGCCAAGAAATTAGACAACTTAGAAGAAATGGATAAATTCCTAGAAACATATCTTCCAAAACTGAATCAGAAAAAAAAGAAAATATGAACAAATTATTACCAATGAAATTGAATCACTAAATTCCCAACAAAGAAATGATCAGGACTAGAGGGCTTCACTAGAGGTGATTAGAAATCACTAGAGCTAATTTCTACCAAACATTTTAAGAAGAGTTAATACCTATTCTCAAACCATTCCAAAAGTTAGAAGAAGACGGAAAGCTTTCATGTTCGTTCTATAAGGCCATCATTACCTTGATGCCCAAACCAGATAGAGACATTACAAAAAAAGAACGACAGACGATTATCTCTGATGAACACAAATGCAAAAATCCTCAACAAAATATTAGCAAACCAAATCCAATAATACATTTAAAAAAATCACAATCACAATCAAGTGGGATTTATTCCAGGGATGCAAGGATGGTTCAATATTTGTAAATCAGTGTATACATCACATTAACAAGAGAAAGGATAAAAACTATATGATCATCTCAGTAGATGGATAAAAATCATTTGACAACTATGACATCTATTCATGATAATAACCCTCAACAAAGTAGGTTTAAAGGAAATATACCTCAACATAAGAAAAACTATGTATGAAAGTTAACATTACACAGCTAACATTATACTCAATGGTAACAAACTTTTTGAGAGCTTTTTCCTTAAGATCAGGAAAGACAGGGATGTCCACTCTCTCCATTTTCATTCAACGGAGTACTGAAAGTCTTAGCTATAGCAATCAGACAAGAAAGAAAAAAGGCATCCAAACCAGTAAGAAAGTAAAACCTTCACTATTTGCAAATGATATGATACTATATATAGAAAACCCTAAAGACTACATCAAAAAGCTACTAGAACTGATAAATGAATTCAATTATGTCACAGTATACAAAATCAATATATAGAAATCAGATGTATTTCTATACACTAATAATAAAAACTAGAAAAAGAAATTAAGAAAACAATCCCATCTACAATGGCACCAAAAAGAAAACAAATACTTAGGAATAAACTTAACCAAGGAGGTGATAACTCTGAAAACTATAATGCACTGATGAAAGAAACTGAGGGTGACACAAACAAATGGAAAGATTTCCCGCACTCATGGACTGGAAGAATCAACATTTTTAAATGTCCATACTATCCAAATCAATCTACAGATAAAATGCCATCCTTATCAAAGTACCAGTATCATCTTTCACAAAACTAGAACAAATAATCATACCATTTGTATGGAATTGCAAAAAAACCCAGAACTGCCATAGCAATCCTGAAAAAGAACAAAGCTGGAGGTATCACAATCCCAGATTTCAAGATAAATTACAAAACTACAGTAATCAAAACAATATGGTACTGACACAGAAACAGATCATTGATTTAGAGCCGAGAAATAAACCCACACTTAAATGGTCAATTTAAGACCAAGGAGATAAGAATATACAATAGGAAAGTCTCTTCAACAAATGATGCTGGGAAAACTGGACAGCACATGTAAAAGAATGAAATTGGACCTAAATGTGAGACCTGAAACTGTAAAATTCCTAGAAGAAACATAGGTAGTGATTTATTTAATATTGGTCATAGAAACATCTTTCTATGTTCTTCAGACAAGCAAAATTAAACTACTAGGACTACAATGAAATAAAAAGCTTCCACATAGCAAAGGAAGCCATCAACAAAACAAGTCAACATAATGAATAGAAGATATTTGCAAATGATATAGCTAATAAAGTGTTATTTTTCAAAATAAAGAACTCCTATAAGCTCAACACCAAATAAACAATTAAAAATTTCAGAGAGCCCAAATAGACATTTTTCCAAAGAAGACACAGATGGCCAAAAGACACATGAAAAGATGCTCAACATCATCATCGGGGAAATGAAAATCAAAACCACAGTGAGCTATCACCTCACACCTGTCAGAATGGCTAAAATAAAATGCAGAAGATGTAACAAGTGTTGATGAGGATGTGGAGAAAAAGAATCCCTTGTGCACTATCAGTAGAAATGCAAATTGATGCAGCTTCTGTGGAAAACGTTCCCTCAAAAAATTAAAAATAGAATTACCATATGATCCAATAATCCCACTACTGGGTATCTGCCTCCAAAAACAAAAACACTAACCCAAAAAGGCATATTCACCCTAATGTTTAAAGCAGTATAACTTACAATAGCCAATATGGAAGCAATCCAAGTGTCCATCCATAAGTAGATAAAGAAGATGTGATATACAAATTCAATGAAATAATACTCAACCACAAAAAAAGAATGAGAGCTTGTTATTTGCAACAACACGGATGGACCAATAGGATATATGGCTAAGTGAAAAAAGTTAGAGAAACACAAATATCATATGATTTCATTCATTTGTGGAATTTAAGAAACAAAACAAATGGTCAAATAAAAAAGGAGACAAATACACTCTTAAATACAGAGGACAAACTTGTGGTTTCCAGAGGGCAGGCAGGTAGGGAGATGGTTAAAATAGATAAAGGGGATTAAGAGTATACTTATTGTGATGAACACTGAGTAATGTATAGAATTGTTGAATCATTATATTATACACTTGAAACTAACATAATGCTGTATGTTAATTACACTTCAATTTAAAATAAACCCTTTTGCCTAATCCTTGAAAACAAAATAGGAACCTTTATGGAAATAAGGTATTTTAGTGACTTTGGTGTAAGTTAAAAGTTTGAAAATATTCCCAATACATTAATTTTGGATTTTCTGTTTCTTTCTTTACAGCTATTTATTTTAATTCCAAATACAGATTACTGTCCAAGATTATCTAAAATGTCATTAAATATACCCACAACACTCTAAAAATATTAAGTGAGCATCCTATTTGAAATTGAAATTCCAAATCTGTAATTCCTATCCTCCTTACCCTTTACTATATTCTTCCAATTACACTTATATCCCTCTAAAATCCTCTATAATTTACTTTATATTGTGTTTCTTGTGTCTTCCCCACATTGCAATGTATGGTACTTACATATCCCTAAGTCTGAAATATGCCATCCTATGACAGGTGCTTAATATTTAGTGGATGAACTGCATCATCGAACACTGCCAGGACACCATACATAAAGCAGGTAGACACAATACTGAGGTTTAATTTGTATTGGATAGAGGCATGTTTGGTGACTCAGGACCCCATGCTGACAGCTGCTTTACTCTAAGGGAGTCTTGCTCACTCACTATCCTCTTCCCAAAGAAATATACAAGAGTCCTAGGGTAAGAGAAATTGGAGAAGTACGTGTATGTGTGTGCATCTGTATATACACATGTTTATATATGGAGAAAACATGTTTTATAGAGGAATTTCATTCCTCTATTATTGTTTTATAATTTCATCCTTCCATTAAAGTCCTATTTATGAAAGAGCATTAAAAATGTAAATGTCTAATCTGGTTGAAACTGAGATTACTCCAATAATTTAAAGAGCCCTTGTGCTTTGTTTCTTAAATTCCACATGAGTGAAATCATATGGTATTTACCTTTCACTTATTTTGCTTAGCATTATACTCTCTAGATTCATCTATGTTGTTACAAATGGCAAAATTTCATTCTTTTTATGGCTGAATATATATATACATACACACACCACTTCTTTATCCATTGATGTATTGATGGACACTTGGGTTCCTTGCATAATCTGGCTATTGTAAATAAATATGCAATAAAGAGGGGTGCATATATCCTTTCAAAGCAAAAAACTATTAACTATAAAGAACAAACAGATGGTTATCAGAGGTGGGGGGGGTGGGTGAAGGGGATTAAGAGTACAATCATCATGATGTGCAGTAAGTAATATATAGAATTGTTGAATCACTACATTGTACACCTGAAACTAAAAACACTATGCTAAGCATACTGGAATTAAAATAAAACCAAAATAAAAAAGAGTCTTTTGTTTACATTTTGGAGTAACAGCTTAGTTTATAGTCATGTACTAGTGATTAAATGTACAAATTCTAGATCCAAATGGCACAGGGTGTAATTCCTATTTCTCACTTAGTGTGATCTAGGGCAAGTTCCTTCATTTTAAAAAATGTCTTCCCCAAGTTCATACTATTTTTGTGAAGATTAAATGGGTACTTACATATAAAGCATTTAAAGTAGTGCCTTAATGATAGGCATTAAGGAGGAGATTTGATGTAATGAGCATTGGGTGTTATATGCAACTGATGAATTACTAAACTCTAACTCTGAAACTAAGAATGTGCTCTATGTTAACTGAATTTAAGTAAAAATAAAAATGAATAAGGTAGTGTTTACACGTATCCATGAGGAAGGCTTGGAAGGCAAGGTAGACATTCCCTGTCAGGACAAGAGACCCTCTTTTTAACTATGTGACCCATCTCACATGGTGCTGAAACCCTAAAGAGCAAATCCTCAAGTCTTAAATCTACTAAGTCTTCTCTGCCCTTTGCATTCCCTCAACTTACCAGACTCTTCTCTTTCTCACCTTTATGTAGGTTGGAGTCTCTGGAAGGGACATGGGGACACACACTTGCCTGACATCTTTCCTATTTCAATCTCATTTCTTATTTCTCACCTCTTCTGCGTCCTCCAGAATAAGAATGGAGTTTGCTTTTCCCACTCTTCTTGATCATATCTTCTTTCTATGTAAGAAAACAAACCTAACACTTTACCACCATAGTGGAAAATGCTTTTTCTATACTGAGCAATAAATTCTATTGTTTCAATGACTGCAATCATCCAGAATTATGCTCAGCCAAAAGAGAACTAAAGAAGTTTAGGAAGTCCTTTGACACAGAGTCAATCCAGCAAGTCTTGTTTTGCTACAAAATCTTATTTTGAATGTGAGAAGTTAAATTATATCTAACTTTTTAATTTGGCATGCCTTCTATAATAAATCGTGATCTCTCCTTGGACTGACTGATCCCTGGAGGTAACTGGGAAGGAAGCAATATACTTAAGAAGCAAAAGAAAAATTGGTATTTTTCAAACTATACCACATTTTTCACACTTATTTAATGTACATAGGCTTTTTATTTATGTTTTCCTTAAACCAAAAACAACTGTTTCAAAGAATTAAAAACTTTTGACAGATTTAAAATTATAATAAAAGTTTATGCTGTATTTGAAGGCAATAAATAACTTTGTTAAAACCTTGTTCTACATTATTGGATAACTAGTAGCCTGGAGTATAAGTTAGATATGCTTTAGGAGCCCATTTATGAGGATTTACTTAATGATCCCTATTATGAGATGGGACCTATAAACCAATTTCATGGCATGTGAAGTAGACTGAATGGTGATTCCCCCACCAAAAGATGTCCATGTCCATATCCCTGAAAATGTGAATACTACCTTATTTGTAAAAAGTCATTTTTTTACATTTGTAATGATAAAAATACTATATATTATATATGTTGTTATAAGACAGTATATATAAATTTATATATATTAAAAATAATAAAATTTTAAAAAGTCATTTTTTATACTTGCAAATGTAATTAAGTTAAGGACCTTGAAATGAGATCATTCTGGATTACCCCAAGTGGGCCCTAAACCCAATGAAAAGTATCCTTGTAAGAGTCAGAAGAGAAGACTCACAAAGGAGAAAGCCATGTGAAGACAAAGGCAGAGATGAGAATGAGCAGCCACAAGCCAAGAAATGTCAATAACCACCTGAAACTGAAAAAGGCATGAATGTCTTATTAGATGATGAATGCAAACCCCTTAACAAGAGGACTGGTACTTAATAATGCAATAAGATCATGGTTTTTGTTACACCACTTATGTTAGCAATAAATTCTTGGCACCTTTTCCTCCTTACCTGTGAAAACAGGATAATAAGCAACTTGTAGAATCTGGATGAGGATGAAATTATATGAAGGGCTAATTAAGCATTAGTTTCATTCTTTCATTTTACATGAAATATTATTCATTGTAGGCACTGAATTTCCTTTCTCTTGTTTTAGACAATGTTTCTCTTGGTTGTACTGAGTTGTTAGTAAAATGTTTATTGTATCTACTGTAGTAAAATACTTTCATCCTCTTTATATATTTTTATGTTACGCCGAACTACTTACATTTAATATCTTAAACTGAATAATACAACATGCTATCTTTGGTGCCAATCAAATATTTGTCTGTAAAGTCATCATCTATTTGGCCTAGTCTTAATACACATTTTAAGCCACCTCTACAACGTTTAGTTGACTATATCCTTATCTAGTAAACAACAAAATAGAAGTCGTTCTTCATATCTAAGACCTGTATACTTCCATTCTCTGGGGCCAGTTTCCTGATATCATTAGAGCACCTATACTATATAACATGGGACTTGCTTAGAGTCTTTGATTCTGATTTTTTCATTGGCTCAGCTATATTTAATATGTATTTTTCAAAAATTATACCATGTATCAAGCACTGTGCTAGGCACAAGATTAGAACAGAGAACAAAATAAGCATGAAGTCTGCCCTCAGAGCTTAGTCTTCTGGAGAACTTGGATAGTTAAAGACAATGTTATACATGTTATGACAATAAAATACAAAATGCTATTGTTTACGGACACACACATATAAGGGTTTCTTAGCTTAAATTTAAAGATAAGGAAGACTTTTCCTGAGACTATTACCCAAAATGAATATCTAAAAGATGAACAGAAATGGCCCATGTGAAGCACTGGCTATGGGTATAAAGGAAGAATGTTCTAGACAAAAATCTTTAAGATACCATGAAGTAATCAGGGTAACCAGAACCTATGTATATATGTGTGAGTTTGAAACTAGAATAAGGTTAGACAGGAAGGCTTGAAGAAGTCAAGGGTGATGAGTCTATAGAAATAATAATGTATAGAATTTTATTTGAATTTTATAAATTTTGACCTATTTTCAGAACCACCTACTTTAAAAATAACCTAATTTGGAAAGAAGAGTTCGACGTATTTACATATTTATATATGTATGTGTGTTTGTAAACATACATGTATACTCAGTTTTTCAGTTACACTGGCTGTTTTGGGAAGGGTATAAATCATTAAAAAGAAAAAAAATACTTAAAACCAATCACAAAACAAAAAACAACACAAACCTTTGAGTCCAGAAGATGATACAAAACATGATTCTACTTTTCCCGTCAAGAAGACTGTTTGCCTAAAAAAAGTCTATCATGAATAAGCATGGGGAGTCATGTCCTATCGGACATTGCCACTGCTTCCTGCCATTCTCTCACCCAGTTCTTTCCTACCCCCTCCATTTTCCCCTTGTTTCTACTCCTCTGCTTACCATGAAAGGGCACCAGATACCTCCTAGCGGTATATTAGAAACTCCAGGTAGATTTGGTAAATATGAGACCAGAGGGGTCCCCTAATCTTCAGCAGAGTCCAGAGAAAGAGAGCCCCTCTGGGACTCCATATGAGCCAGAAATTACAAAGATGTCTGTATGGTATGTCAAAACTTTCTTACCAAAGATTCATGGAGATCTGTACCTGGTGGCCTAAGGCCTCTAGGGGGCTGGGTAAAAAGCCAAATACTTTTGTTTGCCAAAGAAGAATGAAGCAGCAGCTGAAGGAGAGATATGCGCAGAGAAGAGAGGGTTCAGTGGAAACTGGTAGCTGGGGAATCCAAATGAGAATATGTATATCTCTGCAGATAATAATGTACAGAGATAACCATGATCAAAGACAAGAGGACTCTCTACCTCACAGACTTGGCATAAAGAATGCTTCCAAGAATTTGGATTTGGCCCTGGAGAAAGAGGGTACCTGAAGCGTCAGAGGAAACTTTTAATTAATGAATACTACCTCATGAACTGAGATCTCAAAAAAAAAATTACATTCAGCTATAGAATTGACACTTTTTCACCCATGAGATTTGTCCTGGAAATTATACATGCTATGCTACTAAGCCTTGGTGGACCCCTTCACTCTCTTTTAATAAAGACCCCTTCTTATTGAAGAATAAAGGAAATAAAGACTATAGAAGAGATGCATAAATATTGTCCTGCCACATAAAGACAATTGTGATTAATGCAAATGACTATTTTTTGTAATAATTATTGCATATACTTTTTTATTCAAAAGAATATCTTGGCTACTCTGATCTTATGTTGTTAAAAAAAGGGTGTGTGTGGGTGCCTGGGTGGCTCAGTGGGTTAAAAAAAAGGGTGTGTGTGTGTGTGTGTGTGTATACATATATATGACATGCTCCCCCCCAACACTTTTCCTTAACTCACACAAGGACAGAATAAAAATGCCTGTGAATAAACTTATTGTTTTGCTAATGATAAAAAAATAATTTCTTGAGGAAAAAAACTTTTAATTTCTGCTAATAATTTGGATTTCACCATTGGACCTCATTTCTGTATTAAACTTGAGGCCAAAGAGTCATCCATAGTTCTACTGACAGCTTTTTCTTAAGTTTCATTATTGTTTTGAAGGACATTTTTTACATATGTTATTGGAACATGAAAGAAACTACTGATGTATTGTTATGAAATATTCTATCTAAAAAAACATTTAAACTATCTTAAATGTTTGCAAAAGAATTTTTAAATATTTGCTTTATTAAAGATTGATTTTAACAAAAGCATTATATGTTGAAAGACACTCCTAGTTGTTTTTTTTAACACCTAAATGGAGAAGTATAGGTGTACACAGCATGTATTTTTTTTTAAAGATTTTTATTTATTTGACACAGAGAGAGAGATCACGAGTAGGCAGAGAGCCAGGTAGAGAGAGAGGAGGAAGCAGGCACCCTGCTGAGCAGAGAGTCCAATGTGGGGCTCGATCCCAGGACACTGACATCATGACCTGAGCTGAAGGCAGAGGCTTCAACCCACTGAGCCACCCAGGAGCCCCTCCTAGTTTTTTTCTTAAAGACAATTAAATTGAATAGCAAGTTTTGTTGAAAGAAAACATTGGCAAAGGTTGAATTAACTGAAAATGGCAAGCCTCCTGAAATTAATATTATGGAAACTCATAAAGTAAGAAACAAGAAAACACCGAGTGGTCATTATACATGTACAAATTATGACAGAGAATTGTGTTCAGTTTCCTAATTCAAATTATGTTCAATTTCCTGTTTCTTATTTGTTCCCAGTTCTGGATAGAAACAATAGAGTACATCACAAGTATAAGCTAAATTTATTTTGCCAGTGATGCTTGGCAAACAATTGCCTTAGTGATCATTGTGGCTGATCAATTTAATTAGATGTCAGAATCAATGCACCACAGGTGAATGAGGTAAATTGCAACCAGGCAAATCTGACTTTTTATCCAAGGCAAAGATACACTGAACTGGGGTGTTCATTATTTTAGCTTTCCATGATTTAAGAAGACCATCAGAAGGCTTGTCTTTATTGAAAAGATACAGTTCTTCAGTGCTTACAAACTGTAAATGACATCTGAAGCTTTTACAGACAGCTCTGAATTATTGGGTGTATAATATAAGCCCATTTGGAATTTTTCTTTATATAACCCCTCAGAGCTAAGTGAGGGGGTTCTGTAAGTGATATAAGGAGGTTCTATAATACCTATGAGATTTTTGCCAGCATGAGTAAGCTAGATCATACAGAGAAGTTAGAACCTCGAAATATAATGGATGAGCACCAGCTACAACCTATCTAATATAAGCACACAGTTCCAGATAGCACCAGGGTCAGTAAGTCAGAGTGATTAATGGGTGTCAGCAGCTCAGAAGCAGTAGCAGCTCAAGACAATAAATCTTACACTATAGCCAAGATCTAGCCAGCAGTTTTGAAAAAGACAGGGAGACAAATATGCGGCACAATGACCACAACTCTAAAAAATATAACTATCTGGACTTGTCTGGACAGACAAGCAAGACAAGTCTGTGTATTCTAGATACAATTATACAAAATATCCAAGACCCCTAAAAGAAATCAGCAAAACATTTAATGAGAACGTAGAACACAACAGCTATTTAATTTGGTAAAGACAACTTAGTTAAGTAAATATATTTTCAATTTTAATATATATTTTTTAAAAACACAGATGTACCAAAAACAAATACAAGGATTTAACAAAAAATTGAATCAGTTAATCTGATTCCAAAGAGCAGAATTTCCTTTGAGAAACTGAAAACCAAAAAAAGAGAATCTTTTTTGAAAAGGTATTTATTATTTTAAAATAACAAATACAGATTATATTCTAAAAGGAAATGAGCTATACCTCTTTCCATCTTGGATAAAAAAAATGTTCAGAAATGAGAATGTTTTTTTGAAAAACAACATATCTAATGTTGAATTAATGTTAAATTACACACAACACATTACTACTTGCTTTCACTTCTATCTTTGATTTCTCCAAATACTATGATGATCATGATGATCCAGTTGGAAAAGATCTTCATTTTTTTTCTACATTTTGAACAGGGATTTAAAGATTGCACTTGGTGTCCTAGATACTGAAATCAGAAGATGCAACCTTTTAGTAAAATATAATCTAGCTAAAGGGAAAGGGGCAGACCCCACACCACGCATCCTAGGCACAGAGGACCTGAACTGGGAAGATGAGTCCCCATAATTGGTTTGAAAATCAGCAGGGCTTAACTTCATGAGTTTTTACAATTAGTGGGACTTAAAAATGAGTGAACTTAGCCCTTAGAGAGGCAGAGGGCAATAGGAAAGTGAGTCCACCCCCTTAAAGACCCAGGATAACAACCCTCTGGAAGATACAGCATAGAAACAACAGTTTGAAAAGCATCTGGGTTATATGTGAAGGATATTTATTTATTAATCTCCAAACACATACTGGAGAGCAGGGATCTTTAGGAAACTTTTCCAAGAACAAAAAAGGCAGCAGGCATCATTTCTCCTCGCACCTCAAACCTGGTTGACCAGACACCTGCAGGGACCAGCAAGCACTCTCCAACTAACTTGCTCACACTATACACACCACCCCTGCAATCCCCTTCAGATCTACTCCATCCAACCTATTCCACTTGGCAGAAGATACTACAACATGGCTTATGCCCAGTCTCATCCTGTAAGCAGCCCAGCAAGGACTGCCACCACTCCAGAGTGACTCCTGCCCTGGGGAGAGGGGAAGAAGCCCCAGTAGACAGACTGGGGGTAGGTATCTCATCTGACTGCTGGCCCCACCCACCAACAAAAGCCTCTCAAGAAACAAGACAGGGAGAGCACCCAATAGTTTGGCATGATGGCAGCCCAGGCAGACTGCCCAAGAGCTGGCATCTGGTATGGCTGCCAACACCACCCACTATAAGACTGTGGCAGCCCTGAGTGGTCCCTTAACAGCACAGGGACTAAACCCTGTCCAGTACACCAGCAACAAACAAAATAGGGCAATCCATGCTATAGAACTAAAGGCAACTATGGTTCAACCACAATGGGTGCATAGAACACACACAGACATACTGAAGGGCATTATGGTGAACAGGGGACACTGTGCTATAGAACATCACAGGACTTCTTCATAAACCAGTACTTTCAAGATCAGGAGATATAGCTGACTTTCCTAATACACAGAGACAGAGTTATGGGTCAATCAGTTAAGCATCGGACTCTTAATTTCAGCTCAAGCCCTATGTTGGGCTCCATGCTGGGCATGGAGCCTACAAAAAAAAAAAAAAAAAAAAAAAAAAAGAAAGAAAGAAAAGAAAAGAGAAAAAGGAAAGGAAAGGGAAAAGGGGAAAAGGAACAGAGTTAGACAAAAAGAGGAGACAGGGGAATATGTCCCCAGTAAAAGAAAAGGACAAAAGCACAGCAAAAGAGCTAAATGTGAAACAGAAAATAAGCAATATCCCTGATAAAGAATTCAAAGTAATTGTTTAAAGAGAGTCACTGGACTTGATAAAAGAGTTAAACATCCCAATGAGATCTTCAACAAAAAAGATGGAAATGTAAAAAAAAAAAAAAAAATTCAAAGATGAAGATCTCAATAATTGAAATAAATTTAACTAAAGGGAATAAACACAAGATTAGAGAAGGCAGAAGAATGGATCAGTGAGCTGGAAGACAAAGTAATGGAAAATCAGAAGGCTGAAGAGCAAAAAGGAAAAAAGAATAGTAAAAAGTGAGACTAGGTTATGGGAAGTCAGCAACATCATTGAGCATAATAACATTTGCATTACAGGGATTCCAGAAGGACAAGACACAGAGAAGAGGGGATATGACTTATCTGAAGAAATAATCCTTAAAAATTCCAGATGTGGTAAGGAAATTGACATCCAGATCCAGGAAGCAAAGGGAATCCCCCAAAAATAAACCTAAGAAGTTACACAACAAAACATGTAATAATATGTAATATTATTTTAATTAAAATGGCAAAACATAGTGATAAAGAGAGAATTTTAAAAGCCACAAGAGAAACCAGTTACATATAAAGGAACCCCAATAAGGCTATGAGTTGATTTCACAGCAGAAACTTTGCTGGACAGAAGAGAATGGCATTATATATTCATAGAACAAGAAATCAAAAAAAAAAAAACCCAAAAAACAAAAACCCCTGTAACCAAGAATATTCTACCCATCAAATCTGTCATTCAGATTAGAAGGAAAAATAAAGAATTCACCAGACTGAAGGCGGGGGGGGAGGGGGGGAGAGATAGGGAGTTCATCACCATTAAACCAGCCTTACAAGAAGCCATTAAAAGGAATTTTTTTTAGTGGAAAGATAAAACCATAATCAAGAGAAAAAAATTATGAAAAGGAAACATTTGAAAGATAAATTTAAACATAATAAACGGGTATATTAATCACTATAAAACCAGTATAAAGGTTAAAGCACAAAAGCAGTAAAATCAATTATATCCTTAAAAACCAGCCAAGGGATTCACAAAAATAAAAGATATAATATATGATATATACATAAAACTTGTCAGGCAGGAGAAAAAAACAGTGTTTTTAGAATGGGTTCAAACTTCAGGGATCATTAACTTAATAAAGACTACCATATGCATAACATGCTATATATGAACCTATGAGTAACCAACCACAAATCAAAAATATGTAACAGATACACAAAAGATTAAGAGAAAAAATCCTGGCATATCCCTAAAATAAGCCATCAAACCAGAAGAGAAGAGAGCAGGAGAAGATAGGAACAGAGCGGAACTATAAATGAATGAATAACAAAATGCAATAAGCATGTACCTATCAATCATTACTTTGAATGTAAATGGACTTAATGCTTCAGTGAAAAGACACAGGATGACTGAAGAATAAAAAAGCAAGGCTCATCTACATGTTGACTACAAGAGTCTCAAATCAGACCTAAAGAGACATGCAGACTGAAAATGAAGGGGTAGAAAAACATTTACCACGTAAATGGAAATGAAAAGAAAGCTAGGGTAGCAATACATATAGCATACAAAATAGAATTTAATACAGAGATTATAACAGGAGACAAAGATACTGTGAAATAATAAAGGTAACAATCCAACAAAAGGATATAATAATTATAAATATTTATGCAACCTGCATAGGAGTGCCTAAATACATAAATTATTAACAAATATAAAGGAAGAAACTTAAAATAATACAGTAATAGTAGCAGACTGTAACACCCAATTTACATCAATAGATTTATCATCCAGACAGAAAATCAACAAGGAAACTGGTTTTGAATGATACATTGAATTGACAGACCTAACCAATATATTCAGAACATTCCATCCCAAAACAGCAAAGTACACATTATTTTCAAGCATACATGAAACACTCCAGAAGAGATCACATGTTAGGCCAAAAAACAAGTCTCAATAAATCTGAAAAGACTTAAATCATATCATGCATCTTTTCAAACCCCAACAGTATGAAACTAGAAATCCATCACAAGAAAAATCTGGGAAGAACACAAGGACATGGAGGCTAAATTAAAATTCCACTGAACAATAAATGGGTCAGCTAAGAAATCAAAAAGGAAATCAAAAAACACATTGAAACAAGTGAAAATGAAAGCACGATGATCCAAAATCTTCGGGATGCAACAAAAGCTGTTCTAAGAGGGATGATTACAGCTATATAGAACTACATCAAAAAGAAAGAAAAACATCAAATAAACCACCTAACCAAACACATAAAAGAGCTGAAAAAAAACAAGAAAACACATAGCCCAAAGCTAGGAGAAGAAATGGCATAATAAAGATCACTTCAAAAATAAATGAAATGGAGGAGGGAAAAACACAATAGAACAGATCAATGAAACCAGGAGCAAGTTCTTTGAAAAGATCAACAAAATTGAGAAACCTTTAGCCAGACTCAACAAAAAGAGAAGACTCAAATAAATAAGATCAGAAATCAAGCAGAAGAAATAACATCAAATACCATAGAAATACAAAGGATTTTAAGAGAATATTATGAAATGTTATATGCCAACGAATTGAACAACCTATAAAAAAATAAATTCCTTGAAACATATGACCTTCCAAAACTAAATCAGAAAAAACAAAAATTGAACAGATCAATTACTAGCAGTGAAATTGAATAAGTAATCAACAATCAACAGTCAACTCTCAATATAAACATCCAGGAGCATATAGATTCACAGGAGAATGCTACCAAACATTTAAAGAAGAGGCAATATCTAATCTTCGCAAACCATTCCTAATCTCACAAAACAAACTGAGGGTTACTGGGGGGTGGGAGGGTAGGGATAGGGTGGATGGGTTATGGACATTGGGGAGGGTTTGTGCTTTGGTGAATGCTGTGAAAGATGTAAGCCTGATGATTCACAGACCTGTACCCCTTGGGCAAAGAATAAAAATAAAAAAAAAAATGTAAGTGGTAGGAAAGATTTCAAATTCATCCTACAAGATCAATATTACCTTGATCCCAAAACCAAAGACACTACAAAAAAAGAAAACTACAGGCCAGTATCTCTGATGAACATCAATGCAAATATCCTCAACAAAATATTAGTAAACTGAATCCAACAACACATTTTTAATGCTTGTTTTTATTTACTTTCCCATTGTTTTTTCTTAAATTCAATTAACACTTAATGTATTATTGGTTTCAAAGGTAGAGATCAGTGATTTGTCAGTCTTATATAATACCCAGTGCCCATTACATCACATGCCCTCCTTAATGTCTATCACCCAATTACCCCATACCCCCCACCTTCTTCCCCTCTACAACCCTTAGTTTTGTTTTTTTTTTCTATGATTACGAGTCTCTTATGGTTTGTCTCCCTCACTGGTTTCATCTTGTTTTATTTTTTCCTCTCTTCCCCTATGATCCTCTGTTTTGTTTCTTAAATTCCACATATCAGTGAGAACTTATGATAATTATCTTTCTATGACTGACTTATCTCACTTAGCATAATACCCTCTAGTTCCATCCATGTCATTACAAATGGCAAAATTTCACCTTTTTGATGGCTGAGTAGCATTCCACTGTGTGTCTGTGTGTGTGTGTATACATGTGTGTATATATCAATATATATATATATTATCCATTCATCTGTCGCTGGACACCTGGGTTCTTTCCATAGTTTGGCTACTGTGAACATTGCTGCTGTAACCATTGGGGTGAAGGTGTCCCTTTGGATAACTACATATGTATCTTTGGGATAAATACCTAGTAGTGCAATTGCTGGGTCATAGGGTAGCTCTGTTTTCAACTTTTTGAGGAACCTCCATAAATTCTGCAGAGTGGCTTTACCAGCTGGCATTCTCACCAATAGCGTAAGAGGGTTTTCTTTTCTCTGCATCCTCACAAACATCTGTCATTTCCTAAGTGGTTAATTTTAGCCATTCTGACTGGTGCGTTGTAGTTCCCTGGTGCCAAGTCATGTTGAGCATTTTTTCAAGTGTCTGTTGGCCATTTGTGTGTCTTTGGAGAAATGTCTATTCATGTCTTCTGCCTGTGTCTTGACTGAATTATTTTTAAAAAGCATTCGCATGATCAATTGGGATTTATTCCCGGGATATAAGGATAGTTCAATATTCACAAATTAATCGACTTGATATATCACATTAATAAGAGAAAAGATTAAAAAATGATCATCTCAATAGATGCAGAAACAGCATTTGATAAAGTATGTCATCCATTCATGATAAAAACTATCAATAAAGTAGATTTAAAGGGAACATACCTCAACATGATAAAGGCTATGTACAAAAAACCCACAGCAAATATCATACTCAATGGTAAAGAACTGAGAACTTCTCCTCTAAGACCAGAAACAACACAAGGATGTCTACTCTCTCCACTTTTATCGAACAGATTAATGCAAGTCCTCCCTACAACAATCAGATAAGAAAAATAAAAAGAAATAAAAGGCATCCAGAAATACCTGGGAGGCTCAGTTGGTTAAGCGTCTGCCTTTGGCTCAGGTCATGATCCCAGGATACTGGGACTGAGTCCCACATTGGGCTCCTTGCTCAGTGGGGAGCCTGCTTCTCCCCTGCCTGCTGCTCCCCCTGCTTGTGCTCTCTCTCTCAAATAAAATCTGAAAGAAAGAAAGAAAGAAAGAAAGGGAGGGAAGGAGGGAGGGAGGGAGGAAGGAAGGAAGGGAAAGAAAGAGCATCCAAATTTCTAAGGAAGAAGTAAAACTTTCATTATTTGCAGATGATATGATACTTTATATAGAAAACCCTAAAAATGCCACCAAAAAGCTACTAAAACTGATAAATTAATTCAGTAAAGTCACAGGATACAAAATGAATATATAGAAATCTGCTGTATTTCTATACACTGATAATAAATTAGAACAAAGAGAAATTAAGAAAATATTCTCATTTACAACTGCACCGAAAATAACACAATACTTAGGAATAAACTTAACCAAGGAGGTGAAAGACCTGTACTCTGAAAACTATGAAACACTGATGAAAGAAATTGAAGATTATACTAACAAATGGAATGATATCCCATGCTCATGGACTGAACGAACCAATATTTGTAAAATGTGCATACTACTCAAAGCAATCTATTGATTTTGTGCCTTACTCATTGAAAACCAACATTTTTCACAGAACTAGAAAAAAAATCCTAAAATTTGTATGAAATCATAAAAGACCAGTTAAAGGAATCTTGAAAAAGAAGAACAAAGCTAAAGTTATCACAATTCCAGATTTCAAGATAAATCACAAAATTGTACTAATCAAAACAGTATGGTACTGGTACGAAAATAGACATATTAATCAATGGAACAGAAGAGGGAGCCCAAAAATAACCCATACTTATATATCAATTAATCAATAACAAAGGAGGCAAGACTATACCATGGGGAAAAGGCATTTTCCAACTAATGGTGCTAGGAAAACTGAACTGGCAAAGCAAAGGAATGAAATTAGACCACTTCCTTATATCATACATAAAAATAAACTCAATATACATTAAAGACCTAAATGCGAGACCTGAAACCATATAACTCCCAGAAGAAAACATATGCAGTTATTTCTTTGATGTGGGTCATAGTAACATTTTTTTAGATATGTCTCCTCAGAGAAATGAAAGCAAAATTAAACTATTAGGACTACACTGAAATAAAAAGCTTATTATGCACAGCAAAGGAAACATTAGCTACATGACAAGATAACCGACTGAATGGGAGAAGACATTTGTAAATGATACATCAAGTAAGGGGTTAATATCCAAAATATATGAAGAAACTATGTAACTCAATACCAAAAAAAACCCAAAATCAAAAAAAAATAATATATTAAAAATGGGCAGGGAACCTGAATAAACACTTACCCGAAGAAAACATATAGATGGCCGACAGACACATGAATAAATGCTCAACATTACTAATCATCAGGGAAATGCAAATTAAAACAGCAAGATAGGACCTCACACCAGTCAGAATGGCTAAAATCGGGGTGCCTGGATGGCTCAGTGTTAAGTGTCTGCCTTCTGCTCAGGCCATGATCCAGGGGTCCTGGCATAGAGCCCCACATCAGGATCCCTGCTTAGTGGGAAGCCTGCTTCTCCCTCTCCTACACCCCCTGCTTGTGTTCCCTCTCTCACTGTGCCTCTGTCAACTAAATAAAGAAATAAAGAAATAAAGAAATAACATCTTTAGCAACAACAACAAAAACGAATGGCTAAAAGCAAAAAGACAAGAAATAGCAAGTGTTGGTGAGGATGTGAATAGGGGAACCCTTGTACACTATTAGTGGGAATACAGACTGGAGCAACCACTGTGGAAAGCAGTATGGAGGGTCCTCAAAAAGTTAAAAATAGAATTATCACATGATACAGTAATTCCAATACTGGGTATTTAACCAAAGAAAGCAAAAACAGTAATATGAAAAAATACCTGAAACCCTATGTATATGCAACATTATTTGGAGTAGCCAAGATACAGTAGTAACACAAGTGTCCATGCATAGATATATGATCAAAATGATATGTATATACCAAAGATATATACAATGGAATATTATTTAACCATAAAAATGGAGGAGATCTTATCACTTTCAACAACATGGATGGAACTAGAGGGTAAAATGCTAAGTGAAATTAAGTCAGAGAAACATAAATATCATATAATTTCACTCATCTGTGGACTTTAAGATACAAAGCAAAAAAGAAAAAAAAAGATCATCATCATCAACAAAACCCAGACAATTAAAAATAGAGAACAAACAGGTGGTTATAGGATGGGAGATGGATGGAGTGATGGGGAAATAAAGGAGATCAAGAGTGTACTTATCTCGATGAGCATGGGTAATGTACAGAACTGCTGAATCATATTATAAACCTGAAACTAACACTGCATGTTAATTATACTTCAATTAAAAAAAATATGAGGGCTGATGTCTGGGAACATAGGAAAACAGGAAACCCTGGTTTCTGCCAAGTCTCTAGTCCCCTCCTTGCCTCACTGGACATAATGATGTATCATGTGGTTATTTGGAGCTGTAGATGAGATATTTATGGGTTTTCCCTTCAGATATAAAGAATAAACTGGAAAGATAAATGAGCTAATTCTCTTTAAAAATATAAACTTTTTTTTAAGAGCCAGATCAGCTGAAAAATAGCTAAAGGCTTAGGCAGTCCTTCAGTCTTTTTTCAATGTCCTAGAGAAATGTTATCAGACTACATGTGTGAAAGCAGTATTGAATTACAGAGCATATAATCCCAAAATATCCTGGAAAACTTTAACATGTACAAAAATAATAAAATGGTCACTATTTATGAAGTGCTTCTTATATATCAGGGACATTAAATACATGGTCTCATTTAATCCTTTCAACTATGTTTGGAGATAAGATCCATGTCCTAAAGATAAAGAAGTAAGGAGAGTTTCCTGCTTTATCAAGATTGTACAGCTGGTGAGATGTGGGACCCATGTTTAATCTTACGACAATTTGATTTCTAAAAATATGTTCTTTCTACAACATAACATCTCCCAAGAAGTTCTCTAAGAGTGGCTGCTTCTGGTGGGTGTAATACACTCTAATTAGAAGCAATATTTCCAACTAAATGGTCCTAAAGCACCTGGAGCTAATATTTTAAAATCAAACCAGAGAAAAAATTTTTCTGCTTTTTTTTTTTTTTTAAGATTTTATTTATTTATTTGACAGAGAGAGAGAGCACAAGTAGGTAGAGCGGTAGGCAGAAGTGAAAGCGAGAAGCAGGCTTTCCGCTGAGCAGGGAGCCTGATGTGGAGCTCGATTCCAGGACCCTGGAATCATGACCTGAGCTGAAGGCCGCCACTTAATCCACTGAGCCACCCAGGCTTTTTTCTGCACTTTAAGACCTATACCATTCCTTTTCACCTTTAGAATAATTAGGAGACAAAGGGGCCATCAAAGAAGAGAAAACTACTCTTTTCCTGGCCTCATTGAAGTTCAAATCAAGGGTTGCAGCGGGTGTTGTGACATAGCAGAGGTAGGTGACTTCAGACTTGGAAAGATTCCAAAATGCCTCCCACAATGGACTGCTCACTGCAAAAAGCAGATTGAAGGCATGCTTTGAGCAAGGAGTTGATTTTGTGACCAAAAATTTACTTTGGAATTACCCAAGGCAGGCAAAGTGAGTACAAATGAAAGGCAAAGGGAAGCATGATGTGAAGTTAATAACTTTAATTGGGGACATCCCCCAAAAGAGAAGCTGAACAGACAGAATGAAGATAACAGTTGAGGAGGATAGTACTGGTGGCTAACACCTGAGGAAACTGTGGTTTTAAAATTGGATTTCATTAATTGAAAGCAATAAAATGAGGCAGTGAAACAAATGCTTTAAGAGGAAAGGACAAACTGGTAATGGGTAAGTTTTAAAAGCCAAGAAATAGTAACATACTAAATTTATTAGATTAGGAGAAAAGTACATAAAGTAATTGAACTTCAAGCCTGTAACATTTTTTTTTCTTCGAAGGTGTCTGCTCCACAATATATCATCTGCAAAATATTGTATCTACCAATGGAAATATAAATTTTAGTTCTATATTGATTCATTTAAAAATAGTTAAACCCTCAAAACTTGCAGTTTAATGTTAACATTTGGTTTGACTACTAAAATAATTGGTCAATATTACTACTCTGAAACTGGAAAACTTTTAATATGCCATCTGGGTGCACACACACACACACACACAGAATTATAAGGAATAAAAATATTAAAGAGCTTCTAGAAAAATAATGGAAGAAAAATGGAAAATCTTATATGAAATTTTCTTTGAACTGTCCTTGCTCAAAATTCTGGTTAAATGTGGTAGTTTGAGTATATCTGTTATCTGTTCTCCCTCAAGAAAATCAACTAAAAGGAGAGCAAGGACATTAAATATGTATAAACCCACAAGCACAAAAAGAATGGAGAAGTGGTAATAGGAGATAAGAAGTTGAATTTTTTTTTTAGGGATTTAACAGACTAGTGGTAATTGATTTAGTGAAATAAAACTTCAACTTAAGTGCTGGAAGAGAAGAAATATGATTCACCAAAGAATCAGAAAATGTTATTATTTGGAGTCACCTGGTAGATCAGAAGACATGAAGCTAAAAATTAGGGATTAGTAAAGTCTATATGCAAAAAAGTCATGTATTCAGGTCTCCGGAGAAGAGTACTGGGTTCCCATCTCTGAAGAAACAGAACAGAAATGGCCCCCTCAGAATACCAGGGGCCTTGGTGGACTGGGTGAGATATGAGGCTAAAATTGAGAAATTTAGTGATAATATACATTTTAATAATGGAACTTAAGCCCCTTCCTGCTCTGCTCTTAGAAAGCTTCAGTCAGACATAACCCACAAAGAGGAGGTTCTACCCTAGACATTAGAGTTCAGTGATGCCCAACAAAAAAGGATCATTTTACTAAGGAATCCACTTTCTAACAAGCCCACTCATAAATTGTACTTCCAGTCATTTTCTTGTGCACAACACTTATTTATGAATGGAAAGGCAAGGATCACTTGGCATGTGAGACAAATCTGTAATATGAGAGGAACAATACTTGATAGATAATAGGTATTATCAAATAGATAATAGAAACCCAGTAGGAAAAGAGATGCTGCAGAACAAAAGAAGTTATTTTTTAAAAACCTGTTTCTAATATCCTTAAAGATATAAGAAGATCACAAGAGAAAGATACAAAGGAGAGAAATCATTAGGTAATGCATATAGGTGGTAAAATTAGAAACAAAACTGAGAAATGATTACACTAAGGGGAGAAAAGTAGTTGCCTACTGAGTGTATTGGTGGGGAGTGGAAGAGTGTTGTGATTGGGAGGGACACACCAGGACTGTGAAAGTGTGGCAGTATTTCATTTCTTTGCTTGTGCTATTGTTAGGATCAGCTTTATTACCATTTGTAAAACTGTACATTTAAATTTTGTGCATCCTTCTATATGTATATCATATGTCATACATACACATATATGGACACATAATGAAAAGGATCAAGAAGAGTGATCAGAGAACAAGGAGGGGCTCTTGGAAAATACAATTCTGACAACATCCCCAGATATGTTTGGGAAAAAAGGACTGGAAGAAGTTGAGAAATCTCCTGGAAAGTAGGGAGGAAAAAGACAAAGGGTGGTATATTTGTAATTTGAAGATGATATAAAGATAGCATTTCCCCAAAATAGCCCATAGGCTTAAAAACAGAGGAAAAGTCCATTTTAATAAAAAACAAAAGTGTGGTGAAAAACCAAAACACAAAATCGAAGCTATAGCGGTAAGCACAGTGCAAACTGAACTGGGCTCCTTGTGGGCAGAAGCAGAAAGCTGACATTCAGGACACAGACACCAGTAATTCCAGCAAAGAATAGCTTTCCGTTGTGAGGGTCTATCCTAGAGGCAAAAAGTGAATTCCTCGCTTAAAAGAGTAGAATGACAGGCATGGACCAGTTACCAATCTTCCCTGGTCCTGGGTAAGGTTCTAGAAGCAGAGATAGCATTAAACATGGAATCACAGATACATATAAAATATTTGGAGGAAGCAGAGTATCCCTGAGGGAGAAAGAGGACAAAGACACTGGCCTTGTGACCAGACAGACAGCAGGCAGGCTTCGGAGCTATGGAGAAAAAGGAACAGCTGCCTCTAATCAGAGACAACTCTGCTGGTCTTACATCCTTAATCATGCCTCCAACCTACCTTAAACTTACACAGTGTTATACGTCAATTATATCTCAATAAAAAATAAATAGAACATGAAAAATAAAGTAAAAAAATAAAACTAAATTTAAATAAATCATGGCTCTAATTTCCCTGTAAAATGCCTTCTTCCACCTATGATAAAGAGCGGATTCAGGAAAAATGGAACATATTCCAAAATGAGTAATCAGAACTAATTATAAATGATTTATTTTTAAAAAATGTAGAACAGATGTGTTAGGTAGAAGCTAGACATAAGCAGTGGAAGGACCTCGGAGGCAGAGTCCCAAGCCCTTGAAAGGGCATGATGGAGACATGAGCTTGAGGCAAAGCCAGTGGTAAATAAGCCACACCTTTTAAGCCTCATAAGCCTTATAACCCTGGGTGCACAATATCCTGACCCTGTGGCTTCCAAGACCTTGGGGCTGACAGACCAAAGAAGCACAGGTAAAGAACATGCACTCTCCTCTTCCACCTCTACTGCAGGGTAACCCTTAGTCTCATTATAACACATTTGCATTGCAGGAAGAGGCCTCGAAAGGCTGAGATGAAGGTTCTGGCACAAACCTTGTAGAATCAAAAACTCCCCCTCCCAACCTGTGGGAGGAGTCTCCCAAATGACTGACAATAGCTTCTACTGGAGACCACCCATTATACATCAAACCTCCTCCCAGCCTGGAGAGATACAATATTCAACCCCAGAACAACCCAGGGCCCTGCCAATTCCACCTCTGGAACCCGCTGGCTCTCCACATTGAGAATGTACTTTCGCTTTAATAAACTGCTTTGTGCTTACTACTTTCCTTCCGGCTATTTTTATTCTGAGTGTAGATCCCCAAGTAAATCTTCTCATGGGAAATCCAAGGCATGAGACCTCCATTCACACACTGCAAACTCTCTTACCCCTAACAGATGGAGTACAGAAGCAGAAAACAAAAGGTAAAGAAAGTTCACCAGGGGGATGCCTGGTGGCTCAGTCCTTTAAGCCTCTGCCTACTGCTCAGGTCATGATCCCAGGGTCCTGGGATGGAGCCCCACATCAGGCTCCCTGCTCAGCAGGGAATCTGCTTCTCCCTCTTCCTCTGCCCCTCTCCCTCTGCCCTTCCCCCGCTCATGCTCTCACAGTCCCATGCTCTCTTGCTCTCTCTCTCAAATACAGAAAATCTGAAAAAAAAAATTCACTAGGAAACACACACACACACACACACACACACACACACAGCGCCATTGAAATGCCCTGAAATTTGTAATCACATATTTTGCCATTGGTTAATAACACTAACAAAAAAAGACCACATAATGAATCAATCACCTCACTGAGCCCCCTCTCTCTGCCTGCTTCCCGCCCCCCTGCCTGCCTCTCTGCCTCCTTGTGATCTCTCTCTCTGTCAAGTAAATAAACAAAAAATCTTTAAAAAATACTATTAAAGATACAGTGAATGAAGATTGTTCTGGAATAAAAGACCTGCGTAAAATACTAAAAGTGAACACCATATCCCAAGAAAAGTAAACTGGGAATGATCCGCACCAAGACACATCCTAGTAAAATCGGTGAACCTTTAAGGAAAGAATCCTTTAGGTAGCTAGGCAAGAAAATAAAGTGTTTCATGGTGTGGGGCTAGTGGGTAGGTGGGAATCAAGCTGGCTTCAGCATCTCTATAGCAGTTGTAAAACGTCCCTTCTGGGAAAGGCCTCTGAATCTGTCTTGTCACAGTACCATTTCCTTGTTGTGATAATTTTGAGGTGTCCTCCCACTCTGAGTCTGCACTCAGCCATGTGACTTGCTTTGGTCAATAGGGTGTTAGTCAATATGACACAAGCAGAAGAATGGTTGTTCAGTGTACTTGTCCTTCTTTGTAATTTGAACTCTGAGCTACTATAGAAGTTAAGGTCTCTCCTGCCTCCTGGGTGATGAGACTCATGCCTTGTCATCATCATGCCTGATCGAGGGAGCCAACAGTCAGAGCTGTGGGTCAGCTATCTGGAACCAGCCAGTGCTCCACCAAAGTGCCAGTTGATCACAGACCCATGAGCAAGGCTGGCCAAGATTAGTTAGACCACCCAGCCCAGACCATTGAACCATTCAAGCAGAACCCTGAGTTACTATACTGTTTTTGTTTTAAGCTGCTAAATTTTGGGATCATTTCTTTCTTAAACAGCAAGAAGTTACCAGGCACATTTGGAAATTACACATTTAAAATAAGTATGGAATGTCTTCCTCATCTCCCATGTTCCTTTGCCCCAGGAACAAAGGATCCGTTAACTGACATGCAGCTTGTACTTTTGTGTCTAGAACAATTTAAAAGATTGATGGGAAATCAAGGCAGTGGTTTCTCACTATCAAAATGCCCCTAAGAACTTTGATGTTTGTTTGTGCTAACCACACTTGCCCCATATAGAGGAGAAGGCAAAAGGCACTGCTGCATTTGCCAATGAGATAAACTTTGTGTACCAGCTGTGTCCCCTGTCCTGTATCCTTCTATAAAGCTAGGTAAGAGCAGTATCACATTAAAACCTATTTGTGTCTGGTGAGTCTGACTGCCAACTTGAATCTGTCCTCACAGAAGCAGGGGTGTAGCAGTATTCAACACCAGGAGAATTGAGACCCACAAAATTCATACAGAAGAAAGTGAAACCCAGGAATATTTTTTACTAAACCATAGTTTTGTTTAAGTATATTTTGAATGCCTAAACATGAGAGAACATTGAGAACCCCCACTTCCCTTCACTTCTATATCCTAGTTCTGCCAAACCCAGGTGCTACTGACATTTTGTGCTGATTAACTCTGTGGTGGGGCCATCCTCTGCACTGAAGGGTGTGGTTGTGGGGCAGGATCCCTGGTCTCCACTCACCAGACGCTGAAAGCACCCTCTCTCCAAGTGGGACAACAAAAAATGTTTCCAGACGTAGCTAAATGTCCCCTGTGTGGCAAAACTACCCCTGGTTGAGAATCACTGCACTAGGCTAGTGGTGAATAAATATTTAGGCAAATGGACCAATTACAGAAAAACTTCAAATGTTTATGGACTGAATTTTTAAATAAAAAATGAAGAGTACAAAACAAAAGGAAGAGTACTTTACTAATCCCTGTTTTAAAAGTATGTAATCTTAGGGCACCTGGGTGGCTTAGTTGGTTAGGCATCTGCCTTCGGCTCAGGTCATGATCCCAGAGTCCTGGGATCAAGTCCCACATGGGGCTTCCTGCTCAGCAAGGAGTCTGCTTCTCCCTCTACGCTCCCCCTGTCTTTCTTGAAAGAAAGATCTCTTTCTCATTCACACTTTCTCTCCCAAATAAATAAAAATAAAATCTTTTTAAAAGTATGTAATATTATAAATATGTGTTCTTAAACCTTAGAATACTAAATTATTAGTGAGTTCAATAAAATCAGTGGGAAAATCAGCTCATCATTAACATATGGGCATATCTGAAAAGCAGCAACATGTAAATAGCTTTCATTTGTTTATTTGTTCATTCAACCACTAGTTTTACTTGGAGTCACAGAAATGCCAGGACAGTGTCCTATACATATGCCACCAGACAAGATCCTTGCCTTCCAGAAGCTGATACAATTATTACCTTTTTTCCCCCCAAATCACCACAGGCTGCATGTGACCAGAGAGCCCTGGAGCCTTGACTCTTTCTAGGACTTAGAGTTGCAGTATTTTTCTGGAGGAGGCAACCTCAGGCTCCCTGTACTGCACCAGACCTTGAACTTCAGAGATCCCCAGGGAGGCAATTTGAACTCTTCACGCCCTGACCCCATCTACAACTTACAAGTATGTACAAAAGTGATTGTGTTCTGTTGACTCCTGGGAATGCTTACTCCCTATGGGTATTTTAGGAGAAAATTTCGAACTTTCCCTTGGGCAGAGACTGACAGCTAATAAAACCTCTCCTGAATGGATGTTGGAACAGTACAGCAATAAACTCAAAGTATATTGATTAAATTTTTACCTAAGCTTTCACTCAAATGAAACTTTTAATGTAGCATCTAAACAAGGAACACAAGGTTTGCCTGAAATTGGACTCTGCTAACAACAGTTTCAGTAGTTGAATCAGATTTCTATCAGCAGATGGTTGTTTCCTGAACATGGTGCTGGAAAGCCTAAATACTGTATCAGCTATGGCATGACCATACTGATAATTTAACTTGTTTTATAAGGAAATTAAGTTTGTAAATATTAGAGAATATAAATAATAATTTGATTATTTTCACCTATTGGCAGATTTGGATCAGAAGACCTCTAGATACAAGAGCCTTTTAAATCTCAGTTTCTTAGCCAATGGCATAGTCCCTCACTGTATTTTTAAATTTTAAGGTGGTATTGGTAAATTCTGACTGCTGGTCTGGCACTAAAATTTTTAAACTTATATATTTTTGACCCAGGATCAAGGTGATGGTTTTCTGATATGGAACATAGAGAGAGCGTATGCCCATTTTCTACCTGAGTTATAAAGATCTATAAAGGGCTGGTAATAGATTAAAACTATTTTCAGGATATTATGGAGGAAATACTAGATAAATTTAAGACGCCATTGCTCTTACTCTGTAGGTGCATAAAATTGGCCATCAACTCTCAAGGTCTGTAAATGATAAGTAACTCTTGTTCTAAATGGAGATTTACCCTTACAGTCATACTGTATCCTATTCTTGGCTTATAGTTCTCTGTTAAATGCCAACCTTTTTCTGTTGAGGGGAAAGGTGTGATTAAAGACCTCTTGTGACCATATTAGAAACCAGCCCTGACCACTGCTGCTGCAGCACACTGAAGTATTTTATAAATAATTTATGAACCTTGGAGGTCTGGCTCTGGGAGATACTCACCTTTTCTCCATCTGTGCCCCACACCTCATTCATCAAAATCAATCCTAGCACATGCAGTTCTGCTTCAAAATGGATAGAGCTGTACATACAATAAATAAACAAGTCTACCAGGATGACTCTGCTGCTGCCCAAAGACCACTTGCAGTAATTCTGGGAACAATCTATTTTGACCATGAAACTTGACCAACTATATCATAGAAAAGAAAGGATGAAATAACTTTTTATACACGACAAATGCTACTATGAAAAGGAACATTGAAGGTGGTTTTAGATGTTGGCAAAACTGCATAAGAAGATGACAATGTAGTCCTAATGGTGGCTTGAAAAACTAACTTTTTAGAATGTTCCTGTGACTTAATGTTGCATGAGACTTGCCAGTGGAATTTCTCCAGTTACAATTTGTCTCAAAGGAAAATACTGTTGCACGTACATTGAATTTGCTTTCTAAATTATACAGAATGTAAAAGAATTTTATCACCAAATATATTGAGCAGAACCAAAGTTTTAACAGACTACACATACCAAACTGAAACTGCGCATTTATACCTTATTCACAAATATTCCAAATTTCTCATTTTATTATATTGCTATTAATATAAAAATTTGTGATAACATAGTTAACTCTTGTCTATAATTTAAATACTCTTAAGTTATGAGCTACTCCTTACTAGAGGAGATCTTTTACTATTACTAGATCTTTTTAATTTTAAGAGTAACAAGAAATACCTTTGAACTTAATTTCATTAGTGATTTCTGCTCAAGGACACTATAATATTTACTAGAGTTTCAAAAATTAATTTTCTTTTAAAGAATTATTTGAAAATAATGTTCATTTGATAAAATATAAATGACTATGTGTAACCATACATCAAAATGTATAAATTCCTTAGCATATATAATAATGCTCTATATTTACAAAAACAGTTACTAAAAATTTTTCACAAGTACACTGAAAAATGTGAAGCATTTATTTGCTTTGGCAAGACTAACTTTCTTAACTATAAGGGAATCAGAATTGTGTCCTTTTATGTCTTTGCTTATTATTATACGTGCTAATCTTTTTTGAGTAACAACTGCAGAATAGGTAAAAATGAGTAAAACAGGATTTATATTTTGAGGATGTCCTTTTTTTTTTTTATTCTTTGCCCAAGGGGTACAGGTCTGTGAATCATCAGACTTACATCTTTCACAGCATTCACCAAAGCACAAACCCTCCCCAATGTCCATAACCCATCCACCCTATCCCTACCCTCCCACCCCCCAGTAACCCTCAGTTTGTTTTGTGAGATTAGGAGTCTCTTATGGTTTGTCTCCTTCCCCATCCCATCTTGTTTCATTATTTTTCCCTCCCTACCCCCCACGACCCCCCACCCTGACTCTCAAGTTCCTCATATCAGAGAGATCATATAATTGTCTTTCTCTGATTGACTTATTTCGCTCAGCATAATACCCTCCATTTTTAAATAAACAGATTATAAATTATAATATAATATGATGGCATGACAAAATAAAAGTATAGGTAAAATTCTAGCACCCAGTAAGGAGTGACTGATTCAGACTGAAGTTTAGGGAAGTCTTGATAAAAGAGGTATCATCTGAAATAAGTCTTGACAAATAAGTCATATTTCATAGAGAAACGGGATATAAGAGGGAGTTGCACAGTGATATAAAAAACAAGTTGGGTTTTAATACAAATACATGATTCAAATTAATGCATGCTGAAATGATATCTCCACTAAGGGGTTAGTATCCAAAATATATAAAGAACTTATACAACTCAACACCAAAAATAACAAATAATCCAAATTAAAAATGGGCAGAGGACCTGAACAGACATTTCTTCAAAGAAGACACATAGACATATGAACAGGCCAACAGACACATGAAAAGATGCTCAATGTCACGAATCATCAGGAAAATGCAAGTCAAACCTACATTGAGATATCACCTTACACCTGCACGAATGGCTAAAACAAGAGAGCTAAGAGATAACAAGTGTTAGTGAGGATGTGGAGAAAAAGGAACCCTAATATACTGTTGGTGGGAATGTAAATTGGTGCAGCCATTATGGAAAACAGTATGGAGTTTCCTCAAAAAATAAAAAATAGAATGACTGTATGATCCACTAATTTTGCTACTGGGTATTTACCCTAAGAAAATGAAAACACTAATTCAAAAAGATAAACTCACCCCTGTGCCTACTGTCATACTTACAAGAGCCAAGATAGGGAAAACACACACACACACACACAAATATTACACAGCCATGAAAAAGACTGAGATCATGCCATTTGCAACAACATGGATGAACCTAAAGGGTATTATGCTCCATAAAATAAATTAGACTGAGGATGATAAATGCCACATGATTTCACTTATATGTGGAATCTAAAAAACAAAAAAATGAATAAACAAATAAATAAAAATCAAAATCAGACCTATAAATCAGAGAACAAACTGATGGATGCAAGAGGGGAGGGATGTGGGGGTTCAGTAAAATGGGTGAAGGGAAACAGGAGATACAGGCTTCCAGTTATGGAATAAATAAGTAATGAGAATAAAATATACAGCATGGGGGGAAATTAATGCATGTTGTAAAATTTCCACATCAGCTACCACAAATAAATGGAAGGAGTTAGCTAACTGTTGAAAGAAAGAGTGGTAAAATTAAATTATTAAATTATCTCAACACTATCTTTTACTACTTTTTCCTTTATTTGTTTACAGATTAAGCAAGTTTCTCTGCATATCCCTTTGCTCTTACCACACCAGTGCATACCTCTCTGACTTACAAAGGCCAGCACATGCATTTTTTTTTTTTTTGCTTGAAGGCTTTCTATGACTCTCAAGCCATCTTGGCCAGCTTCACTCTAGACATAAAATGCCGAAGAATGAATATCCATGGGTGCTGGCCCAACCAATGGCTTATGGAAATTGGTATGTAAATATTACAATTTCCTTGACTTTTGGGTATGATACTCAAGTGCATGTTTTCTCTTGCTCCTACAGTTCCAAAGGAAGATTAAACTCCAGTTGTCCATAGTGGTCACTGGCTTCAAAATGAAAGCTTTTCAAAAGCTTTAATTTCCTTCCCTGTCTAACCTCCTTATTTACTTGGAATCTCCTGTAAAATAAACCACTTGTGCTTCAATGGCTGTTTTGGTCTGGATCCCAAATTAAAATGTACATTGAGATAAAAGTACATTAAATAAAATAAAATTACATGAGCAAGAAATAAATTTATTCATAATAAGCCACTGAAACTATGAGGTCATTTGTTCCTGAAGAGTAACAGAGCTTGTTCTGACTAAAAACTAATATATTAGGGAAAAGAGGACATGTATAAAATTTGAATAAAAGATATATTGTAAATAACAAAGAAGATACTTGGAAAAGAGATTCTTGTACTTCAGGAGAACAATGATGTATTTACCATGGAACACAGGTTGGACCAAAATGTAGAGATTTGGGGATGGGGAAGAGACTTATATAGGATATTTAGCAGAAAAGCAATGAATTTTTAGAGAGTATGGGGGAACAATGGAAAGGAAATGAATCTATGAGTTCAATTTAGCCCCCAAATCTGCTTTATCCATGAAATTCTCTGTATCATTAAACATTGTCATTATTCTCCTGGTCACTGAAACAAAATTTGCACACATTTAATTCTGTACCTTTACCCTCCTCTCACAGAGTCTCCCCAGCCCCATTCAAAAGGCAAGTCTTGCCAATTCTACCTCCTAAATATTTCTCAAATCTCCTTCTCATCCTCCTGACCATTCTCAGAGTCAGAATCTCTTGTTTGGTCCAATGCAGCACATTGGTTTTCAGTCTCCTTTCTTCAGTCTGTTTACCTGAACTTCCAGCCTCCATACTCGGGACAGAATGAGTGATGGAAAAGGAAAATCTGATCACTTTACTCTCCCTTTAGAATCTGTCAATAATCTACAGATCCTCAAGGAGAGTGAGAAAAACAATCAATTGGGATGTAGAAGAAAATATTAGACACTTCACATATTTCTATTTTATCCTATAAATTACTAATGTCTAATGTACAGAGACAAAAAAATGTATGAAATTTATAAATACATATGTAGAGATATATTAAAAGGGGCTGTTCAAAAAAGTTTTACTAAAATGGGTGGATGTATAATTTAAACTGTCTGGAGGCAAGCATCAAGCAAGCACCAAGGATAAAATTGAATTCCTTAACATGACATATTAAGCAAGCTCCAGTTTCAATGTCCTATCACTCTACCCAATGAGTTTCACAAACCAGTAACACTGCTTTGTTTTTAGTTCCTTCACTATATATTTTTCTATTTTGTATTTCCCTTATTTATGTAATTGCTCTATGCCAGAAACATTCTTTTGACCTGTCTTCTTATATCAAATTCAATCTCCTTCAAAACTGACCGCTCCTTCCACAACACTGTCCTGAGCTCTCAAAACAGGCTGAGATGAAAAGCACCTCTGTGCTGAGAGAGAACCCTCTGAATATTTCTGTCATAACATGTATCTGATGCTATGATAAATACTGTTGATAGTCATGTATGTGTCTTTGTACTGTCTCTTTTACTCACTGGAAGCATTTTGGGGTCAATAATCACATTTTTTATTTATCCTTGCATTTCTAGGACCTAGAAGAGTGTCTGTTGGAAGACAGGAGTCCAGTGAATGTCTGTGGAACTATTACATGCTACAGGTAGAATAGTTAGGAATCTATTATGAAAGTTCACAAGTGAAATATAAAGAGAAGAAACAAATATCTATATGCCTTGATTTTTCAGTCTTATTTAAACAGGGGAAAGACAGCATTAGCTGTAAAACATTTAAGATTCTATATAACAAGTTGTATCATTACTATTTGATGGATTCTAGTAGAAAACATGGGACTCCTGGGTCAAAGACAAAGAGCTTTCTAATTTGTGACATAGCAGGCAGCGTGAACTTCAGGTTCACACCCATGGGAGTGATGTGTGGTGGCCCAGGGGTATGCTGCACATGCAGTGGATTTCTCTCATAGCTGAAGAACCCCAAGCTTAGGAAACCCCAATCTTTTATAATGGATTGCAAGCAAATGTGATACCCATATGATTGTCAATTGGCATTGTGTTTCTTAAGATTATAGGCATGCTTATTACAATTTTCTAAAAAATAAGAATTTACTGTGTTTTAGGCAAAAAAAATATTTTAAAGACTTTTTTTAAATAGAAACACAAGTGCTAACACAGATGCTAGAAGTCTTGGAAGAAAGAATAGGACCAGTTAAAGTCATGTAGAGTATTATTAGTTCAAATATTTAGGAAGAAATGGCCAGAAGGCAATTTGAAGTGCTAGACTAGATCACAAGATTGAGGTCCTGCTGGCCCAATGATTTAGGAATTGTGTATGGATGTCACCCACGTAGCTGTAGTCATAGATAAATGAGGAAAAGCGGACAGACCCTTAAAAAGCACCATAAAGAAGTAAAATGGGAGGACAAGGAGACAAGAGAGGGGGAAGTAACAAGGGAAGCAATGGGGGAAAAAAAATGACAGTGTGGTATTATGGAAGCCAAAAGAGAAGCTGCAATGAAGAATGGATGATAGTAACAATAAATGAATGAATAAAAAAATTTTAAAAGAAAAGAAAATAAAGTAAAATGGAAAACTATCCCTTGTATACTGGTTTCTATTCCAAGACTGTGCTCTTTATACTTATAAAATTAGCATTCCCATTTTACAGTTGAAGAAACAAGAAGAAAGATTAAATAAACTGCCCAACTATATGTAGATTATATGTGTTGGAGCCAGGACTGCAGTTCCAGCAGTCAGGCTCCAGAGTCCATGTCCTAAACCACAGATCTCGGCTGAGGATAGAACTGAGGATAGAACTCATGCCACTGGTTTCAGAAGAATAGGTGTGTGCAAGCCAGAGCACACAGGGCTCCTTTGGCACTAGCTGGTGAGGGAGTGGAGGCACTGCAGACTGCTTTATCAGGAAGTCCGTGGTGAGATGGCAAAAAGAGATGGTTGGAACAACTTTAGGATCTGAAGTCCTGAACAGGCTTAATGACAAAGAGAAAAGAGCTAGTTGAGGGGGAAAATCTGAGATGCAAAAGAAGGATGAGATCAATGCTAAGGTGGTGAAAGGAGAGAGATTGGAAGCTACTGATGGAAATAGGTAAACAGAATTTTCACAGTAAGAAAACATTTTAAAGTGGAACGAAAAGAAACTTAATTTATAGGGGTTAGCCTTTTGTCACCCTCAAGTAATGATTGATCTTCTGGATGGGTGGATGGATGGATGGATGGATGGATAGAGAGAATGGCAAGCAGACAGACAGACAGACACAGATACAGAGAGAAATAGATACATGGCAAACAACCAAGGCATAAACTATAGTAAGGATCAAGAAAATTCAAATTACTAAGAAAGAACTTTAATTTTAGAAACTGTATGACAACTGCACAGTTATTAAGATAGCTGAGTTAAATAGCTTCATTCTGCCTATTCAAACTTCAAATTTACAGTCTCTACACCTTGTTATACAGTGATTGTTTTTCAATCAAGTTGAGTTGCTTTCTAGGTTAAAAAGCACTCAATAACTAATGACAATGATATATACATTCATTCCTTTTGGTAAAATTATTTCCTTTTCCTACCACATAATTTAGTGCTCTGAAAATGTAAATCCATCTCAGGTAATGGAATTTTAAACCAAACTTCTACTGCTTACAACTTAATTATGTAATTTTCCCTGTAAAATATCCAAGTGAACCAAACGACATTTTATTTATTTACTTTTTATGAACATATTTTCCTTTTATGCTACCTTCCCTTTATTCTATAAAAGTACTATCCTAAAGCACTTTGATATCCCCCAAATACAACTTTCATGTAGATCCATAGTAAAACATTTTTCCTATTCTGTGGACTTGTGTCTACTCTTTTTTGACAAGCACATCAGCATCATGAAGCTTACACTTCCTTTTTCTTTCTAGAAAGCTATTATTTTTCTACTTGGTTCACTCTGTACTGTAAATGTTCAAATAGTAAAAGTGATATTACGAAAAGTGTTTCCCTAGTAGACACAAAGATATGGAAATAAAATGCCCTTTGCATTCATTGTTCACCCTTTTGTGTGAATGATGGTTATGGAAGTATTGGAAAAAATTCCATGCTCTGTGTCAGAATGCAATGCAAGTGATTCCCTTTATGAAAGAAAGACAGACTGTGTAATTTTATTTCTTTTGATGGTCATTGGCACCATTAAATTGATAGTTAGACCTAAAAGACCACTGTTGTTTGAAAAGAGAAGAGCCAAAATCCTTGTACATAACCAGTAGTCAAAGTACCTTAGAAGACCAAGCAAAACAAACCATTTTATACTGAGAAATGGCCATTTGTAGTGACTTTACTACGCAATAATAAAAGAGGAGATATTTGTAAGCACTGTCTACAAAGGAGTACATTGCCGAAATCATTACCTTTTACAGACACATGCAGCTGGATCAATCCCATTTGTTCTCTGAAGAAGCCAGTTCAGCATCATTTACTCCATGACAATCAATCTGGAATCCACAATTCCAGAGAAATGTTGCCCCTGAATGACCCCACACATTCACAATGCCGGTCACACACAAAAAAATTAAGATTTGAGACCTGGCACTGGGGCTCAGACAACTCCAAAGTGGCACAAATAGGAAACCTAGATGATGGCAAAATTAAAAGGGAAAGCCAATAATGCAAATCAAGACAATCCAGAGGGTGCCTGGGTGGCTCAGCAGCTGAGCATCCAACTCTTGATCTCAGATCAGGTCATGATCTCAGGATCATGAAAATGAGCCCCACATCAGGCTTCAAGCTTAGTGGGGAGTCAGCTTGAGATTCTCTCTCTCTCTCTCCCTGTGCCCCTCCCCCACTTGTGCATGCGTGAGCACATGCGCGTGCATGCACGCACACGCACACACACACACACTCTCTCTCTCTCTCTCTCAAATATATAAATAAATCTTAAGAAAGAAAGAAAAAGGCAATCCAGAAACAGTGATCTTATGGAGAGCACAGAGCAGGACTAGAGAGGAAAACTGAGACCTGAAGGATTCTCTGATCCTATGAGCAAGTGTTGGAATAGAGTCCTCCCTGGTAACTAGCTAAGAGCAGGGGCCTCACCTGAGAAAGACAGCTGCTCACTGACAGAAAAACCAGAAGTATCAGAACCTTTCATGTCAAACAGTAAAACTGAACCACATGTGCAAGTCTCTCTGACTTCAGTCTTTCTTCTGTCATCAGATTTAGGGGAGTTGAATAGTGGTATCATGAAATGCAGGGCAGAAGAACAAGACAGATGTAGTGGCACTGATAATGCAACCATCTTTTATGATGAAAAACAAGTATTTTTCCCCCTGAATGCTTGGGGGAAGGATATATAAGATGATGTGTTTGTTCGCTACCTTGCTTGCTTAGCATTCATGAAGAATTCAGGATGGACTATCTTACAAGGTATAGAAGTGGTTAAGAAGATTGGATAAGGACAACTGAGCCCTCATTCCCTGAAAAGCATGTTTCTGAAAAGAAAAGAAGTAGAGTGGAACACCAAGGAAATGAGTCATTTGGTAAATGGGTGCCAGTGGGAGAAAATGCAAAGAGACAGGGGCTGTATTTTGTAGTAATTAACCTCAAGAATATAAAAGGCGAAAGTGCAAGATACATCTTTGGTTTTGCTTTATTATTATGATTAATCATCTCTCTTTCTTTCCTTCTTACCTCTCAAGTAGGAAGCTAGAGCCTCTATTTTCCCTCTCTGTCTTTCCTACTCTGTCCTTCTGTGTGTGTATGCACATGTGGGATATGGGTGTATGTGTGGTATGTCTTTTAGTTAATGTCTTATTAACTGCCTTTTTAAATAACTGCCTTTTTCTTTTCATACTACACCAAGGGGAGTTTTTTTTTTTTTTTTAAGACATATCTATTAAGTGTCTGAGTGGTTGGGAGCCAGAGTGGTATACTTTGCTTAAAATAGATGAACTGCCTTTGTTGCTATGGCCAAATTGTCTCGCTCATGTTCTGGATTCTATTCCCTTTGTTTATTCAAGAATTTTGCTCATGCAGTCCTCCCCTCTCTGTCCTGGACCACACATTTTACTCTAATAGATGATCAGTCCTATAAACATCTAAACATGCTATATTATCATCCATTTTAAAACCTCTCCCTTGACAGGACAATCTCGATTTCCCATTTCTTATTCCCTATTACAGCAGAATTCCTCGAAATAGTTTCTATCCTCACTGTCTTCACTTCTTTTCGTTCTCTCTTATATTCTTGCCAGTAAGTCTTTCAGCCTACATTCCACTGAAACCACTTTTGTTAATGTCACCACTGACCTCCACACTGCTAAATCCAATGATTCATGTGAGGTCATCATCCTTTTAACCTCTGATCATTATATGAAATGATGGACCATTCCCTTCGCCTTGAAGTCCTCCCTTTCTTTCATCTGTGTGGTTTCATCTCTGAGCCAGGTATTCACTTTGATATATACTACTTATTACTCTAATCTGGCTATTTCTACTGACTGGCTAGATCCTTTTTCTTACTCCAATTTCTAGATGTAAAGAACCCAGGGCTCATGAATGACCTTCTTCTCTACTCCAGCTGTGCTCTCCATACAGATGACTATAACAATCTATAAGCAATCTGTCTGCTATGACTCCTAACTTAATATCCACAGCTCAATATTCATCCAGCAAAATGTATCTGCCTTTTATAACATATATACTTAGATTTTTAATAATCATCTCAGTTTTAACGTGTTCAAAACAGTTTGCTTTCCCAAACCCCTGCTCCTTCCCTGACTTTGCAACCCATTCATTCTAAATCTTTTCCATTTTAGGAATTGTTGTAACAATTCATCCAGGATCTCAAGTCAAAAATTTCTCATACCTCACATCCTATCCTGTAATAAATACTGTTGTTTCTTTCCTCAAAATATATTAGAACTGTAACCAGATTTGACCACCTCCACTACTACCATCCTAGTCCAAGGCACCCACGTTGTGGTGGCCATGGAGATGTCCTGACTGGATCTCCCTTCAAGGAGTATCCAAAATTTGGAGTCTCTCCAAAGCCATTCCTCCTCAGCCTCTTCCAGTGACCAGCCTAGTAGTAGGAGAGGGAGGACCAAAACAGGGTTATTTCCACGTGACATAGGATTTATCTAAAGTGCAACTTCTACTAAGGGACTCCCATTAGGCTTGCCAACACCTTCTCAAAGCCATGCTACAGTCTGATCTCTCCCCTCCCAGGTCAATGGTATTAGCACCTGCTGTCTGAAGCCTCTTGCTGCCTACTTCTGCTCCCTGTCCCAATATACTTGCCAATTATTTACACATCTTGCAATACCTAATCCTGTTTGGCATTTGCTTCTCAGAAGACGTAAACCAACACAAATATGTTTCATAGATACTTGATCCTAATATTTCTCTCTGCTCCTACTCTTGGTCCCCACTAGCAGCAAGATGGGACTTTTTAAGCCTAAGTAACACTATGTCACTCCTTTGCTTAAAAGTCTCCTGTGGCAACTGAGGGTTACTGGGGGGTGGGAGGGTAGGGATAGGGTGGATGGGTTATGGACATTGGGGAGGGTTTGTGCTTTGGTGAGTGTTGTGAAAGATGTAAGCCTGATGATTCACAGACCTGTACCCCTTGGGCAAAGAATAAAAATAAAATTAAAAAAAAAAAAAGTCTCCTGTGGCCTCTCATTGTTCTTAGGACCAATTCTAACCATGGCTCCAAAACTTCAAAAATGTGGCCTCTGGCTCCCTCTCCAAATTTTCCCTTTGCTCCTCTGCCCCTACTACATTGTTTTGGGTGTTACTTGAATTCACCAGGGTAAGATCCGCCTCAGAATCTTCTAATACCTTTTTTTCATGCTGAGATCAAGAATGTTCTTCTCCTGGATGTCCACATGCATGACCCTTGACTTCATTTGAATTCCTGTCCCCATGTTTTCTCCTCAGGAAAACCTTCCCTGACCTATCTAAAACAGGAAATATGTTCCACAAATATCACTTTAAATATAAGTTAAATCTAGTTAAAGATCCAAATATATAAGCAGTTTTTCATAGAATCTTTGAATAAACCCCAGGTAAATGTCAGATAAGGATGCAAAATAAAATTATAGGTCTCTTGATAATACAAAATGTTAGATATAAACACTCTGGAAAATATTTTCTTCTGAGATTAAAGTTACACTTCCTGTTCTTCATATCATGAAAGGTTAGGTATTATTTCCACTAACCTATCTATCAGTTATTTGTAAAATAAAATAAATGCATTGTGCAAATGGATGTAAATGAACTGTGACAACTGGTGTTTGTTTTATATTCTGAGTACATTTGCCATAGTTTGCATTTTAATAGCCTTGCCTGGTAGCTCTTTGAGAATATTGTTAGAGACCAATAATTCTTAGAAGAGTGCCTATTATGAAAATAGAGATTTGATAAAGTACTTATTATTTTGGTGGCTAAGCTATAAGGACTCATGTCTAAAGTTGATTTAAGACTATTTCTTAAAATTGGTCAAAATGTGATTCTAATGCCTTCTGTTGTATTCATCTAATATTAATTATTTGGAATTTAAAAATCATATGAAAGTATTTTCTTGACATATATTATTAAGAGTCAAATTTCAATGGGCAGATTATCAAGAAAATATCCTAAGGCACTGAATTGTCTTAGGGATGAATCATTTTATAATCTAATATGTGCACAGTAAATTCAGACATATGGAAAACACATTCAAATATCAAAAAAGAAAAAGATTTATTAGAGCTTTTTATGACTAAGGCTTCAAGTGATGATTTAATTTAGTCTCCTTTTTGTATCTAAGCAAATTTGGATTTTGAGCTGTTCTTTTGCTTTATGAAACAGACTATATTTCAAAAGTAATATAATATTAAAAGTGAAGATGGGTTAGAGATAATCTGACCAAATGACCTCAATTTAAAATGAGTAAACAAAGGCCTAGAGAAGTAGGTGATTTTGTAAACTTACGGAGTAAACTGAAGTTAATCAAACAGCACTATTCGGAGGCTGAACGTCACTGTATAACTCCAAGGTAATGTTGTTTTTAATAAGCTTCTTATTTTTATACATAATAGTTTCATGAAAGAATGATTTGCTCATTTTTTTCCTCTAGATTTGTATAGAACAAGTATCATACAAGACAAGGTGTCTGCCTCAAAGAGCATGGGGTTTAATTAAAAAGATAAGATACATTTACTGAAACAACAAAGTAGTGGCATGTGATTATGTTAAAAAATTATAACATGTAGGTATATGATTACCAATTATGATGATATGATATTTGAAATAGAAAACACAATGCAATATCAATAGTAGTGAGAATAACCATTCAAAGACAAATTATTTTATCTTTGTAGGCCATCACAACAGATATCCCAGTATAAAAGTTAAAACTTCCGGGCGGCTGGGTGGCTCAGTGGGTTAAAGCCTCTGCCTTCGGCTCAGGTCATGATCTCAGGGTCCTGGGATCAAGGCCCGCCTCCTCTCTCTCTCTGCCTCTGCCTACTTGTGATCTCTCTGTGTCAAATAAATAAATAAAATCTTAAAAAAAAAAAAAAGTTAAAACTTTCTCTACTTAACATGCACTGCCTCTAGTAAGGTGCCACAGTATTATTACTACCATGATTACATAAAACAAGAAAAGTATATTCTTTTCTTATCTTGCTATCTACTTTTTCATATTCTATTTTGTTTTGATGTCACTTAAAGTTATGAGGGGAAAACTAAAACAAGGTACATTTGTACCATGAGGATGTTGAGACCTCTTTCATATATAATACAGTGTGATTGGGTAATACCTTCCAGAAATAGAGATAATGAGTGAAAAACTTTACCTAAAAGGATAATGATTCCTTTTAGAAATCACATGATTTCAACAGGCTTTCTCTAATTGTTTTAACGTTCCTTTAGATGTCAATTAACTTTCTTAATGGGATAAAATAAATGTAGCCAAAACAGAAAAAAAAATAGCATTTTTACTCAGAACTGACAAATTGAAGAAGTTTCTTTCCACTGTATTTATTTGTTGCTGCTTCTATTGGTTTGATGATAATGATGATGGTGATGATATATTATATCAATATAAAAGAACAGTCTACACATCAGATATAAAGAACAGAACTGGAGGCATAACACTTTTGAATTTCAAACTAAATTACAAAGTTCTAGTAATCAAAAGAGTATGATACAGACATAAAAAAAGACTCATAGACCAATGGAATATTATGGAGGAGCCAGAAATAAGCTTATGCATGTACAGTCAACTAATATTCAACAAGGATGCCAAAGATACACAATGGTAGGACAGTCTATTCAGTAAATGGTGTTGGGAAAACTGCATTTCCACATGTAAAAATAAAATTTAACATTTACCTTATACCATACACACAAATCAATTTAAGATGGATTGAAAACTGAAAGCAAAACCTGAAGCTAAGAAAGTCCTAGAAGAAAGCAGAGAAGAAAATATTTTATACATTGCTCTTGGCAATGATTTTTTGGATATGGCACCAAAACCACAGACAATAAAAGCAAAAATAAACAAGTGGAACTACATCAAACTAAAAAGCTTTCTCATAGCAAAGGAAACAACAAAATGAAAGTCAGCCTACAGAATGAGAGAAAACATCTGCAAACCATCTATCTGATTAGAAGTTGACATCCAAAATAGATAAGGAACTCATACAACTCAATAGCAAAAACAAAAAAACAAAACAAAACAAAAACAAACAAAAAAAACCCACAAAGAACTCAGTTAAAAGATAGCCATAAGATTTGAATAGCTATTTCTCCAACAAAGACATACAGATGGCCAATAGATATGAAAAGTTGCTCAATGTCACCAAACATCAGGGAAGTACAAAACTACAGTGAGATATCACTATGTCCTTGTTAGAATGGCTATTTTCAAAAAGATAAGTGTTGGTGAAAATCTCAAAAAAGATTACTCTTGTACACTGTTGGTGGGATTGTAAATTCATGTATAATCACTATGGAAAACAATAAGAAAGTTCCTCAAAAAATTAAAAATAGAAGTGGATCTAGCAATTCTACTTCTGGATGTATATATCCAAAGGAAATGATATCAGTATCTCAAACAGATATCTAACTTCCCATGTTCACTGCACCATTATTCACAATAGCCAAGATACGGAAACAATCTAAGGGCCCATCAATGAATTAATGGATAAAGAAATTGTATATTTATATATAATGGATATATTTATATATATATAATGTTATACTATATATGTTATATATAAATATACATATATATGTATATGAGTGTGTGTGTGTGTGTGTGTGTGTACAGTTGAACCTTGAACAAGATGGGTTTGAACTAGGTATGCCCATTTATATGCAGATTTTTTTCAACAAACACAGTATAGCACTGTAAATGTATTTTATCTTCCCTATGATTTTAACATTTTTTTCTTCTCTAGTTTACTTTATCGTAAGAATACAATATATAACACATATACAAAATGTGTTAATAGGCTGTTTATGTTATCAGTAAGGCTTCTGATCAACAGTATGTTATTAGTTGTTAAGTTTTTGAAGAGTCAAAAGTTATATGTGAATTTTCGACTACACAGAGGTTGGTGTCCCTAACTCCCATGTGGTTTAAAGTCAACTATGTATGTGTGTGTGTGTGTGTGTGTGTGTGTGTGTGTGTGTATGTGTGTAATATTATTCAGCCCAAAGAAATAAATCCTGCCATTTGCAACAATGTGCATGAATGTGGAAGACATTATGCTAAGTTAAATAAGCCAGACACAGAAAGACAAGTATTACATATTACACTTATATGTGGAATCTAAAAAAGTCAAAGTTAAAAAATAGGTAGTAGAATGGCATTTGACTGTGGCTGGGGGTGGGGAAAAAGTGGAGAGGTTGGCCAAAGGATATAAACGTTCAGTTATAAGATGAATAAGTTCTTAGAAATCTAATGTACAGCATGGTAACTTTAGTTAATAATAATATACTATATACTTGAAATTTGCTAAGAGAGTAGCTCTTAAGTGTTTTTATCACACAGACACAATGGTAACAATGTGAGATGATGGATATGTTAATAATCTTGATTATGGTAATTATTACATAAGGTATACTTACATTAAAACACCACAGTGTACATCTTAAATATATACATTATTTTCAGTTGTCAATCATATCTCAATAAAGCTGGAAAAATCATTACAGGGAAAACTTACATTGTCAAAAATTTTTAATGTTCTATAATGATTTTTTAAAAAGTTAAACTATACCAAGTATACATGTTGATCATAAACTAATATGTACTCAACAATGTGACTTCAAGATATTAAAATGTATATATATTATATAAATTAATAGTGATAAGAAAATGACAACATCATGAGCAAAGAATCTCTTAAAAGATTCTCTTAGAAATTAACAGATGGGGCGCCTGGGTGGCTCAGTCAGTTAAGCGTCTGCCTTCTGCTCAGGTCATGATCCCAGGGTCCTAGGATGGAGCCCTGTGTCGGGCTCCCTGCTGGGCAGGAGTCTTCTTCTGTACTCTCCTCTTGTGCTCTCTCCCTCTCTCAAATAAGTAAATAAAATCTTAAAAAAAAAAAATTAAGAGATGGGAATAGAAAAAATAAGACATTAAAAGAAGTGAATGACATGAGTGACACCACTGTAACAGGATATTTATTTATTTTTTTTAAAGATTTTATTTATTTATTTAACAGAGATAGGGAGCACAAGTAGGCAGAGCAGCAGGCAGAGTTAGAGGGAGAAGCAGGCTCTCCACCAAGCAGGGAGCCCGATGTGGGACTTGATTCCAGGACCGAGCCCAAGGCAGCCGCTTAACCAACTGAGCCACCCAGGCGCCCTGTAACAGGATATTTAAATGGGAAGCTTTCTGTCTCATTTTCCACTGAAGCCCCAAGACAATAGCAGCACGTTAGTCCCTACAATCCAAAATCAGGTGCTAGACTGCCCAGAGAGGGCTTGAAGAACTTGTTGGCACCTGTTTTACAGCCTTTTCTCAAATTTGAAGAAACATAAAAGATGAAGGGGGTATGAGTTGGAAATTAGAGTACTTCTTTGGAAAAGTTGTCAGGGTTGTTTTTCTCTCATTCTTAGTTTAATAAAAGGACTTCAATAAGACCTGCTGGAGAATATGTGGTATGTGTCCCCAGTAGTGTATATAACACTGAGAACTGATGCCATGCACTTAGAGAATAGTCTATAAGGAAGAGATTAAATACAGTGGCCTCTGGAAGGAAAACTTAAGGAGAAACTATGCTCTTCCTGAGTGTAAAGTCAATCCCCCAGTGCCTATGTGTGGAATCTGCATAGATACACAAACTTATGCAGCTAAAAAAAATTCTGCCCAATGTGATGTAATGAGCACTGGGTATTCTATAAGACTGAGGAATCAATGACTTCTACCTCTGAAACTAATAATACATTATATGTTAACTAACTGAATTTAAATTTAAAAAATAAAGATAAATATAAAATAATAAAATAAAGTAAAAAGAAAAGAAAAGAAATTCTACCCCAAAGAAATTCTGTAAAAGTGAGCCATTCTCAGCAGAAAAAAACTGGAGATGAACCTTTTTTTACAGAAGCTGCACTGCAGACATAAGCAAGCAGGAGAACAAGCAAGGTCTGAGTTGTGGTCAGAGGGCCAAGCAGGGAAATAAGCATGTAACCTATGAAAATACCCACAGGAGAGAGCTTTAAACCTGTGCACAGCCAGAATGAACTTGCACCTGGTCACACAAATGTCAAACAGTAAGACCTTTTCTGCTTTTCACATCTCCTTTCTCCTCCCCATTTCTTCCAACTCTGATTTGTGAGCAGGTAAGAGGGTAGAAGGGCTCGTTGAGAAAACTGGGGAAAAAATATGCCCTTTCCATCCTACCACGGGCTTGAGGCCTGAAGCAGAACGAGTGGTAGATGTGGAAGAATTTGCAGCACTGATTTTTAAACTGCGCTAGATCCCAAAGGTACCAAAATGAGAATTTCTATCTTAAAGTAACTGGGAAATGTTTTGGTACCTATGAATAATCAGAAAGGTCATCTGAATGAAAATCCAAGGGACAGAAGAAAAATGGCTGATCAAAGAGATTTAAAGGAATAATGGAGTGGACAGAAAAAATAAATTTGCTTTCTGGCTTCACCCTACTGTCCTTCTTATTCACCATTAATAATCACACAATTACAACTTGTGGTGTCTTGGAAAACAGTGTGGAGATTCCTCAAAAAATTAAAAATACACCTACCCTATGACCCTGCAATTGCACTACTGGGTATTTACCCCAAAGATACAAATGTAGTGAAAAGGGCCATATGTACCCCAATGTTCATAACAGCAATGTCCACAATCGCCAAACTGTGGAAAGAGCCATGATGCCCTTCAATAGACGAATGGATAAAGAAGATGTGGTCCATATATACAATGGAATATTATGCAGCCATCAGAAAGGATGAATACCCAACTTTTGTATCAACATGGATGGGTCTGGAGGAGATTAAGCTGAGTGAATAAGTCAAGCAGAGAAAGTCAATTATCATATGGTTTCACTTACTTGTGGAACATAAGGAATAACATGGAGGACATCAGAAGTAAAGGAAAAATGAACTGGGGTAAATTGGAGGGGGAGACGAACCATTAGAGATTGTGGACTCTGAGAAACAAACTGAGGGTTCTGGAGAGGAGGGGGGTGGGGGAATGGGTGAGCCTGGTGGTGGGTATTAAGGAGGGCACGTATTGCATGGAGCACTGGATGTGGTGCATAAACAATGAATCTTGGAACACTGAAAAAATAAAATAAAAAAAAAAAGTTGTGGTGTGTGTGCATGTGCACATGTGCATACACACTTATATGTGAGAGTTCTCTCTGAAAATAGTTCTTCCTCTTTTCTGGGACAATGCTACTCACATATGTGCATGTGTACATTCACACACATACAGCCGGGTGCTCACACACACACAACGTGTATTAGCACAAGAAAAATCACAATTAATACCTAAAATGTAGAATCATACAGATTCAAGGAAGCCAAAACAGTAAAATTAAAAAGCCAAGCCCATATATATATATATATATATTTTTTTAAATCACATAATCCCCCTGCCAAAAGCCATAAAAGGGAAAGAAAACAATTAAAGAACTCTATTTGGGAATTCTCAAACATTCTTTTGAAAAAGGCTCACTCTGGAAAATGTTTTAACCAATGGTCGTGCTGGTTCTGAATGTAAAATCCATCTTTACATCCACTGACAGATTCAGGCCAAATTTCATGAGGGGTTGAGTGCTGAAGTTCACAAAGCATTTGCACTAAGACTTAGGCTACTTAGAGTCTGAATCACTGGATGGAAGTCAAGGGCAGGAGGTAGGGGAAGAGCTGGCCTTAATTGTCAGAGAAGTATAACCCCAAAGGTGGCATTATGACAGAGCTGAGAACCAGAGTTGAATTGCATTTTTTCCAAATAAGAAGTAATGGCTAGCTTTAAGTTTTTGACTCTGTGATATCATTAAAGCTGCAGAGATCACTGATGGTCTAAGAGTCAAGAGTTTGTCCTAGGAGGAATGCCTGGTGGGAAAGAAGACATCCCTTGGCTAGTGGAGAATTTTGTGTGTGCTAATATGTAAATATATTTATATAGCCTGTCAGTGTTTTTCCCTTCTCATTTGTACTGTACTTTCCTTTTAATCAAATACATTCTACAAGAACTGCTGATCTGCTTCTTCCATGAAAAATGAAACCTGTTTTATAATCAGCCACATTTTGTATTCTAATTTATCCAGAACCTGTAGATTATAGATATGGATTATACTATAGAATATAGTATCCATATCTATAATACTCTGTCATCTGATCCAAAGTTTTCAGTTATGTTTACAGATATACTGTGATAAGTTGAGTGTCATCAACATACACAGAAATTAAAAACTACTTTTAATGATCCAGATTTTCTTTAGATTTGATGAGGATCTCTGACCGCACTGAAGTACAAATACTCTTGAATCTGTTCCTTAAATTTAATACTACAATTTTTTTAATGTTTTTAACTAAGGCCTATGTGAAATATTTATCAATTTAGACCAAAAAAAAAAAAAGAAATAGATGATAGATCACACAAAAGCAAGCAATCCTCAATTCATAATTAAGCTTTCATCAAAAGTGCTACTTGTGAAGAAAGCTATGTGTACATGGGGAAAAGAGTTTATGGGAATTCTAAGTATTTTCTACTTAAATTTGCTGTTTCCCTAAAACTGCTCTAAAATATAACATCTACTAAAAGCACATTAAAAAACTTAACTGGGATTTAAAATCAAACTTCATGTCAGACAATTGATCATATTTTCTAATTGTTGGATGGCCATTATTGTTCACTAATTACCTGGGAAAAAAACACTACTATGTATATTTAAATGGTGTTCTCAGATTAATAGATAAAATTATGCTACATGTTTTGATTCAAAAAGATGCGTGAAATCAGCAGACATATATAAAGTTCAGAAAGAATGCTGAAAGATATCATTTCCTTCCATACAGCTAATGCTTTCTTAACAATAATTAATAAGAGCTGATATTTTTAGAGTACTTACTGTGAGATTAGTAGAACTGTTACCCCAATTTACTATAACGGAAGTCAAGGCTTAGAAAAAGTTTAAGTAAAGCAACTACCCAAGGCCAAACATGTAGGGAATCTTAACAACTGAATTCAAATCCACTGTCTGTCTTCTAAGCCTGCACACTTAAGCACTATGGATATGCTACTATCCTTGACAGATAACGTGTTGAAAAAGGAATCTATAATAAATTTTAAATTATAATTGGCCATTGTAATCAACTCATCTTCTTATTAATAAATTTTGTTAACAAGAAAATATTATTTGGGTGCCTGGGTGGCTCAGTGGGTTAAAGCCGCTGCCTTCGGCTCAGGTCATGATCCCAGGGTCCTGGGATCGAGGCCCACATCGGGCTCTCTGCTCGGCGGGGAGCCTGCTTCCTCCTCTCTCTCTGCCTGCCTCTCTGCCTACTTGTGATCTGATCTCTCTCTCTCTGTGTCAAATAAATAAATAAAATCTTTAATAAAAAAAAAAGTTTAAAAAAAAAAAAAGAAAATATTATTGGAATACCTCATTCCAGTGAATTTTCTATAATTAAAAAAAAACAATCTTTACAGGCAGAATTTTCTAACAGCAATACCCTATAGTTTCTTTTGTTTTTATTACCACTCTAGACAGTAGAGGAAGATGAAGCATGACTTCTCTCATCCTGCCAAATTATACATAAACTTAATAGGAAGGAGGTGGTCTAGGTCTGTCAAGAAATGGCTATTAAAATTCCCTGAACTGTAAATTCAGCTCCACTGAGTTCAATCAATGAAAAGAATTTCATTTTTACTTCAGAACATATACAACCTTGAGGTAAGGAAAACTGTGCTCTGCAAATCAGGATCCTTTGAAACTACTTCTTCAGCAAATTGGAAACTATGTGGTAATATATTATGAGAGAAAATAAAGAAAAAGTATCCTTGTGATGCTGAAACTATATATAAAAAAAAAGGATGAGTGGCTAAGATAAGGTTGCAACCTAAGCTGTGTCTGCATATATTCTATCAAGTGGACAGTAAGATCTATTACACAGATAATTCAAGCTAAAATACCACTTCCCTTTCAGTTATATGGATATTTCAAACAATATACTTTTCTTGGCCTAAAATTTTGGGCAAATGCTAATCTTCACTTTTTTTACAGTTCTTTTGCAGTCTTCTATTTGAAGAAATGTGAGGGGGAAATTGTAAGCTCCTAGAAATACATGAAGATATGGAATATTCACTTATACTAGACTGTGTCTGCTGTTGCCTCCACTTTCAGCTCATTTCTACACTTAAATCACAACTTTCTACAGACCAGTAAGTTCTGTTACAGTAGACTTAGTAGTAGTTGGTTCCATATGAGGGCTAGAAAGTGGTGGAAGGCATACATGGCTGAAAAAAGTAGCCTCCAGATTAGAAAGACTATTCAAAGCTTCCACATTGTTTATTTAGAATTCAGGTAATTTTTATATATTCCTTAAATACCAAGAGTGAAAATGTGGAGTGCAATAAGGAAAATATAAATAAATAGGAAAATTGAGAATAGAAAGAGAGCTTTCAGTCAGAAGACCCAGAATGCTTTACAAATAAGAAAGTCTTTTAACTGTTCCATATCAGATAAACAAATGTGGATAAATGAGAACACAAATATCTCAGAGGTGGAAGAATGAGCAAAGTGATGTGTGTGATTGAGCAATGACCAGGTATGTCTTATTCAGACTGTGTTAGGACACTCAAAATGAAACCTGCTCTGCAGAAAGCTTTCACAACACACTTGCAATGAATGAACATTAAATACTATTCAGGTTAGTTATACTATAGGAGGAACTGTTAAGTGATAAGGTCGGACACATCATTTGGAAGCCTAATATTAAGACTTCAATGTATGGTTAAGGACTGTGAACTTCAACTAATAGGCAATAGAGTATTGGTGAAAGTTTTTGAGAACAGAAATAACATAAATGGAACTACGCTTTAAGAAATTATCTGGTTATCATACATAAAATAACATATAGGAGACATAAAAAATTAAGATCTACAGCATAATCCAAGAGAAATAAAGTAAATATTTAAACCAAGACAAATATGGTATCCATGGAGAGGAAAAAACAGATGCAAGACATACGACAAAGGTCGTAACAATAATGATTTAATACAGAAAGAGAAAAGAGACTGATAAATTTTAGAGTTAACGCTACTATCTACATTAAAACATTACACAGGAGGATGAAAAGATTTGATTACAATGCACTTGTTTTGCTCTGAGGCAACCTACTGGAGACATAACAGTATTAATTGCAGTATAGTGATAACGATAATGATAATAGTAAGAGCCAGAAACTTTACAGTGCTTAGCATGTGCCAAGCCATGTTCTAAACACCTTACTTATAGTAACTCAGAACATGTGACTGAATCCAATGGGTATGGATTTGGATGTCGTCTACACAAGAGAGACAGCTGAGGCCAGAAGACTGACATGGGAGAACATTTTTTTTTTTTTAGGTAGGAAATGTCAGGTATACTTACAAAGGAACAAGAGTTACAGCAAACATAAATGTCTAATCAACCTGGAAAAAAAAAACTGTTATTATTATTGAAGGAAAAGGAAATTTTTGAGGGAAATTTCAAGGAGAGTAGGAGGTAATTTGTCCAGTTTGGGGGATATTTGGGGGATGTCAGTAATGGAACGTTACATGGAAATAACATTCTGTAGTCAACAGGACTTCTGGGCTTCAATCATGGCTTAAAGATTAGGATTGGGACCGTGACCCCTGAAATGTTAACCGGACAGTGAATAGATACTTTGGAATTAATTTCTTTTTTTAAGATTATTTATTTATTTGTTTATTTATTTATTTATTTAAGAGAGCATGAGCAGGAAGTAGGGGAAGAGGGAAAGAGAGAAGCAGGCTCCCCTCTGAACAGGGAGCCCAACACGGGACTGGATCCCAGGACTCTAGGATCATGACCTGAGCCAAAGACCAATGCTTAACTGACTAACCCACCCAGGTGCCCCTGGAATTAATTTCTAATTTTTCCAGGTATTTAACTTTTCTTCCCAACTGGATTACAATCTCCATAAAGACAAAGAAATTATTTCTTTAGTATCTTCCACAACACCTTATACAGTGTTGGACAGTCAGTGATGCTAATACCTGCTTTTAAAATACATGTTTTAAAAACAAACGAGATGGGTTTTTTTTTTACCAATTAATTAAAGCAAGCATAGTGATTCTAATTCTGGTAAAGTAAATATCCTAACAAGTTGTCAACTTCAAAGTAAAAAGCACTGCATTTAAATCACTGACAATCCTGATAAGGCTATTCAATTAGAAAACAATTTACACTGGACTCTCCATTGGTCCAAAAAACAAGGCCCTGTGGTGCTTTGATTCACAAACTGGATGCTGAGGGGACCATCTGCTATGTTTTGTTCGAAGAGCCGAAGTCAACATAGGGCTATTTTTAAGCACAAAATAATTTTTTCTAATGATGTATTAAGCACATTCATGTTCATAATCACCTTGATTTCTAGTTGCAAAGAGAACTTTAGTAAACACATTCCATTTGTGCATTTGAATGCAATAGTTCTAACATGATATACTATTTACCTATAGTTTATTTTCAATTTCAAAAACACAAATTGCTACTTTGAAAAATATATAAGAGAATATGGAAAGAGAGGAAGAGGTATTTTAGATGATGTTGAAAGAGTGCATGAGATGAAGAGCAAGAGAATGTGCAAACACACATAAAAAATCTCCAGGAACAGCTAGAATGACCAAGAGGTCTTTGTTACTTATAGATGAATGAGCATATGATTGAACATAATAGGTTTTGTGATAAAAAAAAAGAAAAAAACAAACAATATTATCTGCATTCTATTTTTAGCAATGCAGTGACACCAGCTTCCATTCCTCCCACAGACTAAAGTTCATTCAATATGAAGCACGCGTTTCTAATCCATTTTTCCCTCTTTCTTTGGCTATCTTTAAGGAGCTCAAGAAGAAGTTCACAGATAAAGCTAAATGTGAATCACACCCATTGATAAACAATTAAGAGGCTTTGGTTGAAAAATATGCTGCAAGCATGGATTTAATGAATCAATTAGATTAATTAGAAGTATTTTACCAAAGGCTGGGCAGTTCTAAACTGGAAATACCACTTAGCCCCCTGAAGAAAAATGTTTGGGTTATTTATAACACAGATGCTTATTGCTGTATGAATTAATTTAAATCATTTTCTGATAATACACCAGTTATTTAGATAGCCTTTGCCAATGTAAGAGAGTTCAACTTAATTGAACTTAGTATTTTACCACTCAAAACAGATCCTAGGAATGTATGCAACCATTTATTCACTCACGTGATCCTAAATGTTCTCGCCACACACACACACACACACACACACACACACACATACACACACACAAATTAAATGAGGTTATGGAAGTGTTAACTACCTTACTGTGGTAATAATTTCTCAATAGATACATATAACAAATCATCATGTTGTATACTGTTAAACTTTCATAATATCAATTATATCTAAGTAAAGCTGGGGGGAAAAGATATATGGATAAAAAATACATGTAATGAACTAATGCCAAATGAAATAAATTCTCTTGAATTTATTTTCATTCATTTCAAATAGTTATTAATCTTTATTTTCAGTGTTTAAAATACACCTACATATGCCCTATGTAACCTTATGAAAAAGAGGACTAGTTGCATCTGCAGGGGTAGCTGGGGGGCTGAGACGAGGACGTGGAGGGTGGGAAATGGGAATGAAATAAGGGATTTTAAAATTATCTATGTAATGGGGTGCCTGGCTGGCTCAGTCATTTGACATCCACCTTTGGCTCAGATCATGGTCCCAGGGTCCTGGGATCTAGACCCCTATCGGGCTCCCTGCTCAGCAGGAAGCCTGCTCCTTCCTCTCACACTCCCCCTACTTGTGTTCCCTCTCTCCCTGTCTCTCTCTCTGTCTAAATAAATAAATAAAATCTTTAAAAAAAATTATCTATGTAAAAAGCTATTGAAGAAAATGGCAAAGTTCTTTGCTCCTTGGCTAATCAGCCAACAAATAAATATTTCTTTTTCTGCTGTGTTGCAAAAACTAGGAACATAATTGGAGACAGATACTTGATTAAATACCACAAAGTATCCTGGGACAGAATGACAAGTCAGCAGATGTTGCAGTGCAGTAATATAGGTCCAAAGACGGTGCCAAGGGAGTGAGTGACTGGCTAGGGAATAATAAAGACAGGCTCCACAATGGAGGAAATTAAGCTGCGTCTTAAATGATGAATAGAAATTGCCAGAGGATTATTTTTTTCATTATGAAACAAGATGGGATGGGGAAGGAGACAAACCATAAGAGACTCCTAATCTCACAAAACAAACAGAGGGTTACTGGGGGGTGGGAGGGTAGGGATAGGGTGGATGGGTTATGGACATTGGGGAGGGTTTGTGCTTTGGTGAATGCTGTGAAAGATGTAAGCCTGATGATTCACAGACCTGTACCCCTTGGGCAAAGAATAAAAATAAAATAAAATAAAATAAAATAAAAAAGAAATTGCCAGAGGAGGAAGGGAAAAGTTTAGATGGAAAGGGATCATCTGTAAAAATATTCTAGCCTTTGGGAATAGCATGTTCTGAATCATTGGTGAATAAGATAAATACTGTGGAGATGAGGCCACAGGGCTAAACAGGCAACAGATAATTATAAACAATGTTTAATATGATACGTAATTTAGACTTCATTGAGTACATAATGGGAAGCAATCATATTTTAAGCAAGAAATTAATAGTTTTGCTTTCTGGTCTAGGAAAATAACTGGGAAGCCAAGAGGAAGAAAATTGAAAAAGAGATGACTAGAAGCAGGATGTAGTTACTTGTAATAGGCACAACTACATTTGATAAGTATCTATAGGGCAAGTTAGTGACAGTCCAGGAGCACAGTGGCTTTATTCGGAGGCAGATCTGATAAATAATGGACTGAAATTTCGCAACTGGACAGACGTGAAGTTGAAGGAGGAAGGAATAGAACAGAATAGAATGGAATAAGCTGGACTGCAATGGAAAGTTGGAAAGGTGATAATGTTATCAACTACTATCTCTAAAATAAGAAGAAAAGTACATATAAGTCATAATAAAAGTGTATTTGTTTTTAGCCATATTAAGATGCCTGTGGGAAATCCAGTAGGTACATTAATAGTCACAGAGAAATACAGAACTGATGCTCAAAGAAGAAATTAGGAATAGAGATATAAATTTGGAAGTAATCAGTGAAGAAATAATAATGTCATCAATGTGGATGAGAATATTCTAGAAAGTGAAAAAGGAAGACATGGAGGGAATATTAAGGAACTTCAACATTCAGGGAGCAAAGAGTGTATAAGAGCCAAATGCCCTATAGTTTACCACAAAGTTAACCAAACAACAAACAGTGGTAATTAATACCAACAATACATAAAGCAAACTACCATCCCCTATGTTGGTATCAAGAGAGGAATTGAGACTTTTTTCAAAATAATGGTATCTTATTTAGTCAGAGGACCCAGGAATAACCAAATCATCTCTCTTCATGAGGTTCACAAAACATGTTCATGTGCAAAGGAAAGTGCTTAATGGACCCAGGAATACAGGTTATTATTAGTTGGGCTTGGAATGGCAGCCTCCATTGCAGAGAACTTCAGTAAGCTGGGATGGTCACTGTCCCCTATCCTAAACTCCCTAGGCCTAAATTATGTAAAATTAAAACAGAAATCCAAATATGCACAGGCTACCTACTGAGAGGAAGTCTGACTTTCTAAGTACAAGGGATACATTTGAGGCCCTGGCAGTAGAAACTGGCCTGGGTCCTAGCAAATCCAAAAGCCCTACACTCCCTGCCGCCACAGTGGAACAAAACAGCAAATGACTGGGCTTTTGTCATTACATTGCCTAGATGAGAGGAAGTCATACCCATCTAGAGGCATTTTAGCACAGCATTTCTCACTAGCAAAGGTGATCCAATCTGTGTCCTCAAATCTGATAATGCTAATGAGCACTGCTCTGCTGGGGGCAGGGAGGGGACACACAAAGGGGAGATGGAAGTCTTGCCTACCCTACTGCTGTATATTATTCATAGCTCAGTGCATTCTCCTTACAGCCTTTTATGATATGTATCATTATCTTTATTTTGGAGATAGAAAAGTAAGTTGTTTGTTTTTTTTTTTATTTCACAGAGGGAGAGAGATCACAAGGAGGCAGAGAGGCAGGGAGAGGAGGAAGCAGGCTCCCCGCTGAGCAGAGAGCCCGATGTGGGCCTCGATCCCAGGACGCTGAGATCATGACCTGAGCCGAAAGCAGAGGCTTTAACCCACTGAGCCACCCAGGCGCCCAGAAAAGTAAGTTTTAATACACGAAATAAACTCAAGATTTTTAAGTTTAACAAAGCTAGGACTCAGACCTGGTTCTGACTACATGTGCAACCTTCCTCTAGTATATTACCCTACCCTCTATGGAAATTACCAACTATATCAAGAATGCATTAATATTTTAGGCTGCTTGGGTCCTGCTTCAGTGTGACAGCTGATTTCCATGTATCCTCTAAAAATATGCTCTCTAAAAGTTAACTTGGTACCTGAACATTGCTATGACTAGGGAAAGTGACCCTGTATTTCTGGCATATAATTTATAGTACCGGCTTAAAAAATAATTTCACACCTTTCAACTTGACATGTATTTTGCAACTGAAATGGAATCTAGCTGTGCGATAGGATAAAACCCAGAATAATTTTAGAAATTTTGTTTAAACAGTTTGTAACAAATTGTGCCTACAAATTACCTGTACTTAAGGTCCACTCATGTAAAGATGCCTAGTATATGAATTTAAATATGAAATGAGGATGATTAACAAGCTACTTAGGAGTTTGGAGTGAGCATTTGTGGCTCTTCTGCCAAATGCCATGAAATTAAATCTACTCTATAATTCTGGGCTTCAAGGGCTCATCATATTTTAGTATTTGGGTCTTTTTTGCTTTTCTCAAGGGTGATTGCCCAAGTATTTCAAGGTTATCATTTCCATTATACAGGAAGAATTTTCTCCTCCTGTACTCTGATTGAATGTGAAATTCCTGCTCTTCTGCATGTGCCTCCATTATAACTGGAAGCTTATTTAGGAGCATCATTTGAATGATCTTTAGTCCATGCAGACAGTCCATCAGTTACAGGAAGGAGTCTCAGCTTTAACAGCTCAGAGCTTTTAAAGCCATAAACTGATATTCAATGGAACTGGTTTTAAATAATGATTGATTGCTTTTTTATTGTGGTTCTATAGGACACAAGTCCTTACAAAAATGTGTTTAATGAAGTCATATTCATAAAAAAATCAAAATCAATATAATTTGGAGTTTTAAAAAATATCTTTATATTTAGGCCAAGGAAAATATTTAAGTATCTCACTCATCAAAGTGAGATGATTAGAATGCCAGATCAACTCATTGGCTAGGAAAAACAAAACAAAACATTGCTCCCTCTTGATAAAGTATTGACATCATTTGCAAGTTATTCAGAAATCCTTAAAATGTCTTTTTTTTAATTTTCTAGTCACCTGTCATTAAAAAATTGGTAAGTAAATGAAATGAATCTTAATTTTGTATTTGATTTTACCCTGTATTCAAGCAGTTGTTGGAGAAATAATCATGGAGAATCTCTAAGTTACATCTAGTCAGCTTTATTTAATACCTGGATGTTATCTGGGGGGTAAAGGATGTTAACTAGGTTTTTATTTTTTATTTTTTTAAGCTTTTATTTATTTATTTTTGAGAGAGAAGGAGCCAACACTCATGCACTGGAGCATGAGTCATGGGAGGGGCAGAGGGAGAAGCAGATTCCCCACTGAGCAGGAAGCCCCAGGTGGAACTCCATCCCAGGATCCTGGGATCATGACCTGAGCCAAAGGCAGGCGTTTAACCAACTGAGCCATCCAGGCACCCCATTAACTGGGTTTTTAGAGAGAGGAAAATTTTGGAAAAGTTACTAGCAGAAATTCCATACGTCGTTTTGTGCTCTTTTATTTGAATAAAACTTTTTATGTTTATTTGATTAAAATTTTGGACAGAACTTCCTGCAAGATAATTTCTTCTAATTTCTGTTCAGAAAATGGCCAAACTGTGAGGATCTATCATTCTTGTATCGAATTAATTCCGCTGTTGAAAAGCAGGAGCATTATCATTCTATATTCAGTTACAGCCATGAAGTAAGTCTCAATTGATATAGTCCTTGGCATCCCATCATATTAACAGAAGAAAATACTAGATAAAGAATCTAAGGTAATGTACTTGAAATAAGAGAACTGTGTTCAAATTCCAGCTATCTGTTTGATCTTGTGAAATTAAATAAATAGTTGTCAACCTCAGAAATGAGCAGCTCATATAGCTTCAAGACATGGTCCTTTCTGGAAACCCCTCATCTTTTTCAATTTGTAGGTACCAAAATTAAGATGCAGTAGAAATTTAACTCAACTTCATTAAATTCACTTGCTATTCAACTGCCTTGTAAATGAGAGAGATGGGAGAGGGCTACTAATCTGTGAGACAGAGCTCAAATATAGCAGAAAACCAATTGGGAGTGTTGGCCAACTAGGTCCAACTGATACTGATTCAGGGAGAAAAGAAGGACAGGATGCCTGGAACAAATAACAGGTTAAGAGAACAAAAATTACAGTATGAGAAATGAGAGGGACAGGATTTTACAAATTACATTTAAATTGTTATTTTGTCTGTGGCTTTGGCTGCTCCCAGGAAAAGAAAACTCCTGTTATTAGGGGGATGAAAAATACCTTCTTAAAAGTAAAACTGAGGGGTGCCTGGATGGTGCAGTCGGTTAAGCTTTTGACTTGGTTTTGGCTCAGATCTTGATCCCAGGATCCTGAGATCGAGCCCCATAGGGCTCTGCACTCAGTACACAGTTTGCTTAAGACTCTCCCTCTGCCCACCTCCACCTCCAGAATAGATAAATCTTAAACAAAACAAAACAAAAAAAGTAAAACTGGGTCCCTGGTAGCATTCACACACACATACACACACACACACGTGCACACGCATATGCAAATATATACTCCAGAAGCTAAAGGCATAGGTAAAATAGTAACAGAGTACACCCATATTTTTAAAACCTGTGGAAACCTACTTAAATGAACAAAAACTAGGAACTAAATTCTCCTCCATAATAAATATGAGAAAAGGCTCAAATCCCAAACTGCAAACTATGAGGAATATTTATCAAATACAGTGAAATTTGATCAAAGGAGAAAGTAGAAAACTGACATAGCAATGACTTGCCATTGCAATTTTTCTACAGCACAAATAATTAACTCAAAGAAACAATCAGATGCAACAGAGAAGGAAAAAAAGGGTAAATAGTGACCAGCTTTGAAACTGCTTACCAGAGTCATTCTGCAGTAAAGAGGAATGTACACTGAAAGCTGAGGGAAGACATGTCTTTAGTAAAGAGGAGGAGAAAATGTTCTGAGACAACATACTCAATTTGAAAGTGCCAACTTTCTAGGTCACTGCCCCCAATTCCAGCAATAAAATATAGCCCTAGATTATAACACCATTCCAAAAAGAGCAAAATAGAAAAATTATATAACCTGGAATTAATTCAAATATTATATATCCTTTTCAGTATTGAAAACCTGAAGTACAAGAGATATTGCATTTCCTTGTTTTCTTTGATCTGGCTTTAGTCTCTATACTGCAAAGTTGATGAGAAAATCAAATTCTTTCTTGGAGCCCTTTGGTCAGACCAATGTTCTAAGTGTGAGGAAGGTCACTGTCATCCTCAGACTTCAGTTTACACTAATTAAAATTGAGATGTTTATTATTTTAGTCTGCAATTCCATAAAGGCTGCTAGTTCTGCTCGTTTCTGTTAAGTCCTTGGGAACTGAGAATGCCCAGACCTTCAGAGTAGCCTTCATAAAAGCACCAAGTGGTCAAAGGCATCCTTGAGTTCTTTTTTTTTCTTTTTTTCTTTTTAAGATTTTATTTATTTATTTGACAGAGAGATAGAGAGCACAAGTAGGCAGAGAAGCAGGCAGCAGAAGAGGGAGAAGCAGGCCCTCTGCCTAGTAGGGAGCCCAATTAAGGACTCCTAGGACCCTGAGATCATGATCTGAGCCAAAGGCAGCTGCTTAACCAACTGAGCCACCCAGGTGCCCAGCATCCTTGAGTTCTGGCTACATCCAAAGAGTACTGATGGTGATCATATTGAAAAAGGTCCTTCGTTTCTCTCACCATCTCCCTCCTCTGAAACCTCAGTCAGATATGACCTCTACCACTGGTTCTCAATGATCTGTGTCTGTCCTCTTACAGGACACCAAACTGAATCCCTTAATCAGTTTTAGGCTTATAAAACAGAAAAGAGGCACAAGTAACTTTGCTTGTACTCCTGAAACATAAATCTTGTCTGAAGTAAAAAGGATTCAATAGAACCTGACCACTGGCGTGAAACAAGGTAAGAAAAATATATGGTCATGGAAAAGCACAAATTTATAATCCAACCAAAAACAGATACTATAAAAAAAGGAGAAGGTTTGAAAAAAAATCTTCAGAAGAAAAGTTATCTCTAAGAAACAACATAAAATTTTAGACAAATACTCCCTTATACCATTGAAAACACTAATAAAAAGTGTTCTGTAAAAAAACAGAAGAGGACAAAGAAATATAATTACAAAAGAAGATAAAATATGAGATAAATAAATAGAAAACATGAAGCAGTAAGAGGAACAATAGATGTAGCTAAAATAGAATTAGAAATAATTCATTTAGAAATGGCAAGATGGCGGAGTAGGAGACCAATTATCATCAGGTCCCAGAAATTCACCCAGATAGCTATCAAACTATTCTGAACACCTACAAATTCTACAAGAGACTGAAGAGAAGAAGAGCAGCGATTCTAGGAAAAGAAAATTGACCACGTTCCGGAAGGTAGGCCGTGGCGAGAAGTGAATCTGAGGTGACGGGAAGATAGACCCCAGGGGGAGGGGCCGGCTCCCGGCAAGAGAGCAAGCAGTGGAGCATGAACTCGGAACTGTTAGAAGTTGGCTCCACTGAGGGATGTCGCCCCAGAGGTCAAGCGGGGGGTGAAGCCCTTGCAGAGACAGTGTGGTCTCAGGACCCACGGGGACACAAAAAGACCAGGGGTGTCTGAGCGCGACCGACCTCCCAGTATTAGAGAGAAGCCGGCGGGAAAGACGGAGCCAAGCTGAGAAGGGGTCTCTCAGCTCAGGGTTACCTTAGGCCGTGATCCAAAGCACGGTCAGGCCACTGCTCTGTGAGCAGGCACCCCACGGGCAGCAGACCCGGAGAGACTCACCTTCCTCCTCTGGGAGGGGCAGTGCGGGAGCAGCTGCAGGAATCTGCCGGGTTTGGAGATTCTAAACGGGGCCGCGTGCCAGAGATAGAGACGGTCGGTCACAGGCCGGGTGAGCTTGGAGAGCGGCCGGAGACCAGGGACATGGGAGGGACGGACTGCTTTTCTCTGAGGCCCTGAGCTCTCAGCTCCTCCGGGTCAGAGACTGGGAGGCCACCATTTTCAGTCCCTTCCTCCAACGCAGTATGGAAAGCGTTCAGGGAACAAAAGCTCCCGAGAGCGAACCCGAGCTGATTACTTAGCCTGACCCCTGGCGAGGGCGGTGCAATTCCACCTCCGGCAGAGACACTTGAGAATCACAGCAACAGGCCCCTCCCCCAGAAGAACAAAGTCAAGTTCGAGATTGCTGAGAATTTTGGAACTCCAAAGCTAGGGGAAAGCAACACAGAGAATTAATGGCTTTTTACCCATGATTTTCTAGTCGTTCAAAGTTAAATTCTTTGAATTTTTTTCTTACTTCTTTTGTTTCCTTTTTCCTATTTTAACATTTTAACTATTATATCTTATCAACACTTTTTAATCTTTTTAATTTTCATTGTTATAATCATATTTTATCCCTTCATTGTATTTAACCTTATTTTTTGTATACATACAGGGTCTGTCCAATTCACTAGTCTAATAGATATAGAGATAGAGATAGATATAGAGATAGAGTCAGAGACAGACAGATATAGAAACAGAAATAGATAATATAGATATAGGATTTTGTTTTATTTATTTTTGTTTTGTTTTGTTTTTGTTTGTATGATTTTGTTTTTTGGTTTTTTGGTTTTTTTCCCTCTTTCTTTTCTCCCCAGTTCCAGGTCTCTTCTGAGTAGGTTAGTGTATATTTCTCTGGGGCNATCCATCTATTCCTATCTGCATAAAATGACAAGGCGGAAAAAATCAACACAAAAAAAAGAACAAGAGCCAGTAATGACGGCTAGGGACCTAATCAATGCGGACATTAGTAATATGACAGAACCAGAGTTCAGAATGACGATTCTTAAGGTGCTGGCTGGGCTTGAAAAAAAAATGGAAGAAAATAGAGAAGCTGTCTCTAAAGAAATAAAAGACCTTTCTGGAGAAATAAAAGAACTAAAATCTAACCAAGCTGAAATCAAAAAAGCTATTAATGAGGTGCAATTGAAAATGGAGGCTCTTACTGCTAGGATAAATGAGGCAGAAGACAGAATTAGTGATTTAGAAAACAAAAGGTCAGAGAATAAAGAAGAGGAGTAAAAGAGAGACAAACAACTACTGGACCATGAGGAGAGAATTCGAGAGATAAGTGATGCCATAAGACGAAACAATATTAGAATAATTGGGATCCCAGAAAAGGAAGAGAGAGAGAGAGAGAGAGAGAGAGAGAGAGAGAGAGAGAGAGAGGCATAAGGTATATTGGAGCAAATCATAGCAGAGAATTTCCCTAATTTGGCAAAGGGAACAAGCATCAAAATCCAGGAGGCACAGAGAAGCCCCCCCAAAATTAATAAAAATAGGTCCACACCCCGTCATCTAATAGTAAAACTTACAAGTCTTAGTGACAAAGAGAAAATCCTGAAAGCAGCTCAGGACAAGAGGTCTATAACATACAATGGCAGAAATGGTAGATTGTCAGCAGACCTATCCACAGAGACCTGGCAGGCCAGAAAGAGCTGGCATGATATATTCAGAGCACTAAACGAGAAAAATATGCAGCCAAAAATACTATATCCAGCTAGGCTCTCACTGAAAATAGAAGGAGAGATAAAAATCTTCCAGGACAAACAAAAACTCAAGGAATTTGCAAACACCAAGCCAGCCCTACAAGAAATATTGAAAGGGGTCCTCTAAGCAAAGAGAGCCGAAAAGAAACATAGACCAGAAAAGAAGAGACACAATATACAGTAACAGGCACCTTATNACCTTACAGGCAATACAATTGGCTCTAAATTCATGTCTCTCAATAGTTACCCTGAATGTAAATGGACTAAATGCCCCAACAAAAGACACAGGGTATCAGAATGGATAAAAAAAACAAGACCCATCGATATGCTGTCTATAAGAAACTCATGCAAATACATTTTACATGAAAATACACCTCCAGATTTAAAGTGAGATGATGGAAAACAATTTACCATGCCAATGGACATCAAAAGAAAGCTGAAGTGGCAATCCCTATATCAGATAAATTAGATTTTAAGCAAAGAATATCAAAAGAGATGAAGAAGGACACTATAACATACTTAAAGGATCTGTCCAACAAGAATNTCTGTCCAACAAGAAGATCTAACAATCATAAATATCTATGCCCCTAACATGGGAGCAGCCAATTATATAAACCAATTAATAACAAAATCCAAGAAACACACTGAGAATAATATTAGTAGGGGACTTTAACACCCCCCTTACTGAAATGGACAGATCATCAAAGCAAAAGATCAACAAGGAAATAAAGGCTTTAAATGACACCCTGGACCAGTTGGACATCACAGATATATTCAGAACATTCCATCCCAAAACAACAGAATACACATTCTTCTCTAGTGCACATAGAACAGGCTCCAGAATAGAGCATATTCTGGGTCACAAATCAGGTCTCAACAGGTACCAAAAGATTGGGATCATTCCCTGCATATTTTCAGACCATAATGCTCTGAAACTAGAACTCAACCACAAGAGGAAAGTTGGAAAGAACTCAAATACATGGAGGCTAAAGAACATCCTACTCAAGAATGAATGGGTCAACCAGGAAATTAAAGAAGAATTAAAAAAATTCATGGAAACAAATGAAAAGGAAAACACAACTGTTCAAAATCTTTGGGACACAGCAAAAGCAGTCCTAAGAGGAAAGTATATAGCAATACAAGCCTTTCTCAAGAAACAAGAAAGGTCTCAAGTACACAACCTAACTCTACACCTACAAAAGCTAGAGAAAGAACAGCAAAGAAAGCCTACACCCAACAGGAGAAGAGAAATCATAAAGATCAGAGCAGAAATCAATGAAATAGAAACCAAAAGAACAGTGGAACAAATCAATGAAACTAGGAGCTGGTTCTTTGAAAGAATTAATAAGATTGATAAACCCCTGGCCAGACTTATCCAAAAGAAAAGAGAAAGGACTCAAATTAATAAAATCATGAATGAAAGAGGAGAGATCACAACCAACACCAAAGAAATACAAACAATTCTAAGAACATATTGTGAGCAACTCTACACCAGCAAATTTGACAATCTGGAAGAAATGGATGCATTCTTAGAGAAATATAAACTACCAAAACTGAACCAGGAAGAAACTGAAGACCTGAATAGACCCATCACCAGTAAGGAGATTGAAGCAGTCATCAAAAATCTCCCAACGAACAAGAGCCCAGGGCCAGACGGCTTCCCAGGGGAATTCTACCAAACATTTAAAGAAGAATTAATACCTATTCTCCTGAAACTGTTCCAAAAAATAGAAATGGAAGTAAAACTTCTAAACTCATTTTATGAGGCCAACGTTACTTTGATCCCAAAACCAGACAAAGACCCCATCAAAAAGGAGAATTCCTGACCAGTATCTCTGATGAACACAGATGCAAAAATTCTCAACAAAATACTAGGATCCAACAGCCAATAGGATCCAACAGCACATTAAAAGGATTAGTCACTACGACCAAGTGATTTATTCTNATTCCTGGGATGCAAGGTTGGTTTAACATTCGCAAATCAATCAATGTGATACAAGACATTAATAAAAGAAAGAACAAGAACCATATGATCCTCTCAATAGATGCTGAAAAAGCATTTGACAAAGTACAGCACCCTTTCTTAATCAAAACTCTTCATAGTGTAGGCATAGAGGGTACATACCTCAATATCATCAAAGCCATCTACGAAAAACCCACAGCGAATATCATTCTCAATGGAGAAAAACTGAAAGCTTTCCCCCTAAAGTCAGGAACATAGCATGGTTGTCCACTATCACCACTGGTATTCAAAATAGTACTAGAAGTCCTAGCCTCAGCAATCAGACAGAAATTAAAAATAAAAGGCATCCAAATCGGCAAGGAAGAGGTCAAACTCTCACTCTTTGCAGATGATATGATACTTTATGTGGAAAACCCAAAGGACTCCACTCCAAAACTGCTAGCACTCATACAGGAATTCAGTCAAGTGTCAGGATATAAAATCAATGCACAGAAATCAGTTGCATTTCTATATACCAACAACAAAACAGAAGAAAGAGAAATTAAAGAGTCAATCCCATTTACAATTGCACCCAAAACCATAAGATACCTAGGAATAAACCTAACCAAAGAGGCAAAGAATCTGTATTCAGAAAACTATAAAGTACTCATGAAAGAAATTGAGGAAGACACAAAGAAGTGGAAAAACATTCCATGCTCATGGATTGGAAGAACAAATAGTGTGAAAATGTCTACATTACCTAGAGCAATCTACACATTTAATGCAATCCCCATCAAAATACCAGCAATTTACTTCAAAGAAATGGAACAAATAATCCTAAAATTTATATGGAACCAGAAAAGACCCCGAATAGCCAAAGGAATGTTGAAAAAAAAAAGCAAAGTTGGCGGCATCACAATTCCAGACTTCAAGCTCTATTACAAAGCTGTCATCATCAAGACAGTATGGTACTGGCACAAAAACAGACACATAGATCAATGGAACAGAATAGAGAGCCCAGAAATGGACCCTCAACTCTATGGCCAACTAATCTCCAACAAAGCAGGAAAGAATCTCCAGTGGGAAAAAGACAGTCTCTTCAACAAATGGTGTTGGAAAACTGGACAGCCACATGAAATAAAAATGAAACTGGATCATTTCCTTACACCACACACAAAAATAGACTCAAAATGGAT